>RJWH01001261.1:0-417786 GCA_004363575.1 Solenodon paradoxus
AAGATTAAACACACATACACACACATACACACACACACACAAGAATGTAGAGACTGATGTATCCACAAGCCAAGGAATGTTAACAGCCACTAGCAATTAAAAAATGAAAAGAATAGAATCTCCCTTTGAGACTCTGTAGGGAGTGTGTGAACACCATGAATTGGATCCAGTAATACTGATTCCAGATTTCTGGCCTCCAAAACTGTGATAGAATAAAATCCTGTTATTTTAGGCCATTGAACTTATAGTAGCTTGTTACAGAAGCCAAAGAAAACTAACATATCATCTATTTACAAGTCATGCATTTATTTTATCTGCTCCTAACCCAAACACACAGAGCACATGGCTCACAAATACAGAAATCTTTTCCATTTTGTTCACTATCCTATCTTCCATGCCCCAAATGGGGCCCTACATACAGCAGAAAACTGGTCAATAATTTTGAAGGGATGCCTGTGTGGTATTTGTGTTGAGTAGAAATGCAGAAGAAGCTGGACTCAATATGGTGAGAGTCTGAGGAAAAATTTCATTTAAGGGTTGAATGATATGCACAGACTAAAGCAGTTATGTGTGAAAATGACCTCTTTATTCTCCAAAGTATGCTGAGATTTGTTGCTAGAAAGTGCCTTTATCTCCTGAACAGAGGTGATAATACGAATAATATATCTGAATTTTCATTGGCTACAATGGTTCCTCAAGATAGCATAAAAGGTGATGTATCCCTTCCTGTGCAGTCATTCTTGATGAAGATGACAGTATCACAGTGGGCAGAACATAAAACACGGAGGTCTGGGAGAACTGAGTTAAAATCCAGGTTCTTCCACCTCTAACACTAGCGTGTATTCCATAGTCGCCCTGTGTTGAGAGCAGTACCATGTGCTTCCTGCGCTGATTCCCTGCCGGTTGTGTAGACTGTGGCACGTCATTTAACCTTCAAGTCTCCTAACAACTGTGAGAAAAGTCTATTTTTCATGCCTAGAGGACAGCTGCAGAAACTGAAGCACAGAAACTGAAGTAACTTGTTCAAGGTCACACAAGTAATTATTTCTGAAATGGAGATTCACATCTCAAATTCCATTTACTTTCCAATATAATTCCTGCATTTCTCTTAGCATACCTGGTGCTGTCACTCATCTTGGTGAAACCTTAGTTTCCTCATCTATAAAGTGGAAAGAACTTCACAGGATTGTTGACTAAATCAGCCAGCCATGAATAGGATACCAGATGCCCAGCAAAGGAACAGGTATGTTTTAGTAACATAGACCTTGGGCTTCAATTATACAGCCACAAGAAGATTTTTGGTGTCTGACTTTGTCTTTTTCTGAGGTTTCTGACTCTGTTCTCCTCTTCATTCCTCATATAGCCTTCCAATTACTTGTTTTCCTTATTCTGGTCTCTAGAACAATTTATCAGGCATTTCTACTGGAGTGTTTGCTTATCCTCTCTTTTTTATCACTGGGAGCTTTGATTCTTAAACCCACCACTCACTATTGAAGGCAAACTTTTCTAGAGTATGGAATTGTCTTCAAAGAAGGCTCTTTTCTCTGGGCAAATAGGCTCATAAAACCCTGACTCTCATCTTTCCCCAGAAACTCTCTGGGGGTCAATAAAGTGCAGCATCAGAATCGCCCCTGGTCAGATGTGAGCGCTTCAGACCAATTGCTTCTCTGCATATATGACCCGCCCACACTCTTGCCACTTTGCAAGCTGTGCAAACATGTGGGCCTGAGGGGCGCAATGCGGAGACAGCCCTTCATCTGCTCATCTCCTCCTGTACAGACACCAGGCCAAGTTCTGAACTGGTGAATCATATGACATGGAGGTCTGGAGAGGCCAAGTGGTGGTACCCCAAGCTGATCCTTCCCACAGACACGACCCAGAAACACAGTTCTTGCTTTCATTAAAGAAGAGGCTCTGTGCCAGCCCCCTGACAAAACACTCGGGGTGTGGGCTGCACCACACAGCCGTGCTTTCAGCAGATGTTCTGTGAGAGTGACTGCCAGGGCATCTCTGTAGCAGTGAAGGTGTTAAAGCTTCAAGGCCTGCAGAATATGTCTGTGCTGACAGATTGGGGAAAACATGCTAAAGTGCTTATGGTGATGAGTGGGTAAAAATAGGGCACAGATGTCTAATTTAAAAGACAAGAACATTTCTTGGCATTTATATCTTATTAGTCATTACTATGTTTTTCTTGTATTTTATTCACACATTTAACTTTGGGTGTTCCTCTGATCTGCTTTGCCAACTGCAAGCTACCATTCCATAAATGAGAGAGAGAGAGAGAGAGAGAGAGAGAGAGAGAGAGAGAGAGTACATTCAGAAAGGTTGTTAGATGCACCCTGATAACTCAGGTGTTCAGACTGCGCCTGGGATGCAATCTACATACAGCCCAAGGACCCAGATTCATGGCCTAGATTCATGGTTGTTAAATGAACAAACAAATAAATAAAATGCTTCTTCCTCCTTCCTCTCTCTACCTGCCTTCTGCCTGCCTGTCTTCATTCTTGACCGCCTGCCTTAAAAAAAAGAAAGAAAGAGAATCAATGATCATTAAGAGTAATCAAACTTTCCAGAGGTCCCTTGTTGGAAACTTGTTTGGGCTTCAATATGATTGTGCTCTAACAAATATGTCCCCACAGTGGTCCATCTTGACCTGATTCTTTGACAAGGAAGCAGCTTGGATGCCTGCAAACTGTGTCTCTGAGGAGGAGCAAAGACATTTTGAAAATTACCTCCAGAGGGTTTAAGAAATAACCTCTTAGTTTTAATGGTTAGGCTTTATATAAATATATATGATGGCTTTAATAGTTTTACCCATTTCCCAACCCTGCTGTGTTGAGCAAAATCTGAGTGAAATCAAAAATAACTAGTAGTCCCACAGTTACATAAACACTGTACCCAGTATCTTTTCATAAGGCTTTTGACTACAAAAAAGATGCTTGTTCACAGACTAAATGGAGGGGAAAATTTTTAACTGAATAGACAAGAGAGCTGTAGAACCTTCAAAATTCTAGAGCAGCTGATGGCATTCACATATGAAAAGAGAAAACAAAAGCAGGCAGAAAAACTGAAATCAGATGAATGATTTCCCGTTCCGAACACACCTTAGGGCTAGTTTCTCAACAGTACAAAGACTAAGGATCCTGATCTAAGTTGATAGATATCTCAGAGCAGAAAAGAGGAAAATGCTGCATGTTATCAAAATCATCAAAGCATGTGCTAATTAAATGCATAACACTGCCTGGTGCTGAAAGAGGGGCTGCCCATATTCTCCTTGGTTTATAAGCTTATAATGCATTGTCTCTCTCTCTCTCTCTCTCTCTCTCTCTCTCTCTCTCTCTCTCTCCCCCCCCCATACACACACACACAGAGTGGGGGTATCATGTCAAACTACTAAATTAACCAGCTGATAGCTTATTGACTAAAAGATTCTACAAATCGGCACCATCTCAGCTATGCTACATACTGTCCTCATGGCATTGGAGAAATCGAGAAACCTCTTTAGGCCTCAGTTTCCCTACAAGTCAAATGGAGATCCTATTACCCTAGAACATATGTCAAAATGCTTGTCAAATACTTTGTAAACACTAAATACTCGTGGATATTATCTTTTATACGTATATTTTATACATAATGTTTGTTGATCTGCTTTTTGGTTGATCCACTTTTAGGGACAAGTTCAAGAACAATGAATATATTTGGCTAGATCCGTCTTGTATCATGTATTTATTGCAAGTGCGTGTGTGTGTGTGTGTGTGTGTGTGTGTGTACATGCACACACATGCCTTTTGTACAAGAACTCAACATGTTCAGAAGTTGATAATAGACTTAAATGTGGCAGACTCGGGACAAAACAGAAATGACTTGCCGTGGTTTGGATGGGGCCTTCTGAGCCAGGCTCTTTCTCCCTGTAGGTGTGTAGAAGCTCATCCTCATGCCCGTAGAGAAGGACTTCTGCTCTGCAGTCCGCAGAGAGTGCCTGGAGTTGATCTCGAATCTTCTCTCCTCACTGACCTTAGGAAGATTTAGCTCAGAAGTACTGTCTTATCATGGAAAGGCCTCTTCTATGGAATTCTAGTGAAATCCTTGCTCACTAATTGTCTCCTCGGGTAACTTTCTAGGCATAAACTCCCTCAAAACTCACACTGGGTCCCATTTCTCATTAATCCATATCATCAACATGTTTTAATCAGTCAAGATAACAGATATAAAGAACATAGCACAATTTCTGAGGCATGGTAAGCACTCAATAAATGGTAGGTATTATTATCATCATTATTATTATTATTCCGTTTATAGAAAATCTATTTCTAGCACATCTTAAAGCAATCATTAAAATTAAAATCATTAATGTGATCGCTATGTGTAGTACTGAATTTTATTATAATGATCTTTATCTTAATAATCCAAATATTACTAATAACTCACAGCTATTTCAATTAATATTAATTACTTCTAAATTCATGGTAATCTATAACATTCTGGCAGGGCCAGCCCCGAGCTAAACATTGCAGCAGATGTTTTTGTGTTTGCTTCCTTCTCTGTTCATTTGCTATTCTTCTTTCCTATCTCCTGTGAAGACTTGTTCCTGGAAAGAACCTCATGCAATAGTTTTCCTCAAGGGGAACTGACGAATACACACTAAAGTGTGGTTCTTTGTCCCTCTCTCAGTCGTTGTCCTGTGCCCTGCGCTGGCCAGCCCGGACTTTCACTTGCCAGCCAACCCAAAACCCAGCGGGTGACTCACGAGCAGTTTACAGCTGCAGGTGGCATGGATGTCCCCACAGTCATAGATCTTTAATGGCATCCTCTGAAAGGTCAAAGCTCTAAATTCAACAAAGTTGAATTCAAATGGGGGCCCCCATACCAAGAGTCATAACTGAAGACAACTGTCGGGGGTCTTTGCAAGGAGATCCAGTCTCAGAAAAATTTTCAAGACTGAGTGGGACAAAGTCACCTAAAAGGGGGATGATAAATGCCAGGCAGCCCCATGAGTAGCTGTCCGCCTTTTTACAGGACTAGCTTGCGAGGAAGCGGGGTTGCTCTGTTGTGGCGAAGCCTGGACATTGTCATCAACACCTTGAGCAAATGTATTCTGTCTTTTGAAAAGGAAAATGGGCCAAGCAATGCTCAATGGAAGGATTTCAATTACAGAGGCTGCTGGCAAGTGTTAATTATCCTCTCGGGATCAGCAAGCATTTCCAGGAAAGGGCTCACATCATTTCCATTAATTTTTTGTTGTTACAATCCTCTGAAAATCTAAAATACATCCTTAGCTCAAAGGTCATAGTTGTTTAAATCCTGCAAATGACGATGAGAGTCATGAGGAGGAAAAACGGAGTGGGGAGGCTTCTAGAAGAAAAAGACAGAGATTTGGACACATTTGTCCACCTCCCCAGCTCCAAACCCTTAGAGGTAAATTTTCAGCTGGTGGTTTTGTAGAAAACCTAGTGTAGAAAAATCCTGAAGTCGAAAGAAAAAAAAATACTGTGGAATTCTAGCTCTCCCCTGAGGCCTAACAGAAGTGGTTACTATGCTGAGAGAAAGGCGTGCCTTTCGAATCCATTCTTTTCCTCCCGCCCAGAAGGATTACATAACTTGACCTCTCTAAGAATGGCTAGTAGACAACAGTCAGCAATATGGAAACTAAGAACCTGGAGGAGCTGTCAGAAAAGCAATGTGCCGTCAGAGTTATGGACTCATTAATTAAATATCAGTGTATCAAATGGGCTATGAGCTATTAATTCGAAAGCTATTACTGACTTTGAAGTTGAAATTATAAGCGAAGCAATTAAAAAGTAACTTCTCAATGAGGGTGTTAAGGGAGCATCATATCTGTTTACATACATCAGCTCTTTAATTTGGGAATTGAATTGCTCCCTTAAAAATAATGATTATATAAATGATCAAACTACCTATTTTATTGCGAAGCCTGGATGCTTATAGTTAGAAGGGGAATCTGCAAGCATTTCATTGCTGCACTAGCACTATGCATGGCGAATACGCTCTTTTCCACACAAGTAAATAGGGATCATTGCGAAACACACAAATCAAGGAGAGAGGTAAAACATTTTAAGATCTTGATATTTGCTTTGTTTATTTACTCTGAGACACCATGCCTTCAAGAAGGTCAACTGTGACCAGGTGCTGTAGAAACAGCTGTGCAGCTCAGAGATGGAGCATTGAAAGTGTGGCCTGACTCATTAATCCACAGCATTGTCGCTCTAACAAGGCCTTATTCGTGCAAACAATATGCAGAATATTTTAACCAAACCCTCGGAGCCAAACTAGAGACTCCTTTCCTTTGAACTACAATAGGGTTCCATTTCTTATCGATTCATAGTCTTCCTATTTTTCTGTATATTGTTCTCTTTATTTTACTTGCATAAATCTCCCTCTGCCCTTAACGCCATTTTTTTTTTTTTTTTTTTTTAATTTTTTTCCTCTCCCCCTTGGTTGTAAGCACACATAGCCAAGAAACAACTACTGGAATCTCATGAATGTCAGATATTTCTCTGAATTTCTTCCTTACAAGTGAGAAATTAACTAGGGACAAATAACCTCTCTGAAAAGAAGTTTTTTTGTGGGGCAGAGTTAGTATTCTGGTTGTTTAGACCCAGATTTCTCTTTCCTCCTACCATGTATGCACCAACCATTGCTGGTAGGGGTTTGATTAATGGACTCAAACATATTCTGAAGAAAAATGAATGCTTTTAGTGGATTGGAAGCAGAAATGCCTATAGTTTATAACCAGTGGCGAACCACTCTAAGAGAGCAGCTGGAGACTTTATATCTATTTAGTGGTGGCTTGTAGGAACTTCTATTATTTTTTTTTTCTCAGTGAATTCTAAAAGGTTCATTTATTCCTCCAAAGTGCAACCTTCTTTTCCTTCAACAAAACAAAAATAATGGTGGGTAGTCCAAAGTTGGCACTGGAAGTCATCTCAACCTGGAAAATTCATTCATTCAGTAACTATTTTTTGAATTCCTTCTTTTTCTCCTGCTAGAAATTATGCTGGGTCATTGAAATAAATAGGTACATTTCCAGTTTTCATGAAAATGACTCTCTTGCACTCATAATATGTTAATTAAATGCCATTATCATCATGTAATAAAAGCATTCTTATCATACTGTGGGTGACGAGGACTTTCTTTCCATCATATCTTACATTATCTACCAGTTAATTTCAGGCATCAAAGGAAAAGGATGTTAGGGTTCTAGGGTGAATGGTACTAACATACCAGTTCTGGGGAGATATATTGCCTATCTGCTTTGGTACTGAGTAACAGAGGCTCAAATCCCTTTGAAAAGTTAGGCTTTATTAAAAATCTAACCCTCTCTGAGATTCATTTTTATCATTTGTTTAATGGAGACTCTACTCAAAAGATTTTGTAAGGCTATAATAGGATAATGTATGTAAAACACTTAACACAGTGTTTTCTCCTCAGCAGGCAAGAGTGAGCATCCCCATGAGGCTTTATTTTGTTTTGACAGCCAGAAGGCTGCTGCTGAAATGCTGGCAGACTCTTTCATCCAGGTGCATCCAGGACTGGGGACCAAGATACCGAGTGTGAGAGAGCCTGTCTGCAGCCTTCCCCTGGGCTCCTGCAGACACATGGGTAGTTAGTATCTCCTGGGCCAGACAGAATTCTTTGTAAGTTTTATGAGTGTTGGATTCTGCAATAATATCTCACATTTTTCTCCACAGCTCTTCTGGAAATAATTTATACTGTTTACTGAAAACAGAGCCAAGACCATCAGATTAGCAAAATCCAGGGTTCATATTTATCCTATTGTTAATGAATGATGGAACAGAGGCTACAGTCACAATTATCCCATCATAACAGATTTGCCTCATTTCTGCCACGTGCTCGATTTTTGATCTTTGAAACAAAAGGAGGAAATGAAAAGCTACATTCTTTGCAAGTTTTCCAGGTACATCAATATTCTCTCCCAACCATCCTCCTGATTCTTTTAATCAGGGGCAAACAAATCACAATCACAAAGGTATTAATGCTCATAAAGCTTAAAATCTCTTAAATCTCCAAAGAAATGCTGGGTATAATTAAAAAATGAAAAATATCATTTAAGAAAAATTTGACATGGCATGTTTGTATTTTGCATTATAATAGCTAATACTCTGATATTTATTTGTTGTTTACCAGCTGAAAAGACAAAGGAGATGGTATATCTCCAGTTTTGCTCCAAATTCATTATTTTGCAGCTAGAAATGATTATAATTGAAAGTGCATGAAGCAGAAAAGAATGTATATGTGTGCTTATGGGAGAGAGGTAAAAAAGATAAGGATGTTCATATTCTCATCTGAAAAAAGAATATGTGTTAATTCTAATAGTTTATCTCTTCCCTTCAAAATTGTGATTGTTCAATGAATCTACAAATCTAAAATGTCATTCAATCATGACAGTCAGTAGAGGTCATCTCCTCCAGGTCTAACACAACTAACGAAGGCAATGGGCAGTCCAGGAGGGATTTAAGAAAGTTAATTTAATAAGTCTTTGTGAGGGTATTTTACATGGTTGGCTCGTGCTAAGAGCTGTGGGAAATGCGGAGCTCCATAACACAAGGTCACTTGCTCCAATAAAACACAGATCCGTGGCAAACACAAGGAAAGATGACAGGTTCATTAGAATACCAACAAACATTAAAAATTGTCAAAACTTTCTACAATTGAATCAAGATAGAATATTTATAATCTATGAAACTCCACTAACTTCCTTCTTTGAACCACATTCTATGTCATGTTCACATTCCAGTATACTTAATATTTTAATTTGATTTTTCCTAAAGTACATAATGATACTTTGGGGTACCATGTCTAATATATAACATTAGGTCCTCTCATTACATGATGAGCAACTCATGGTCAATCTTGTTATCTATACTACTCTCTACAACCATTTCTATCCCTGTCCATCTATCTGTCTAACTATCCATCATCTACATATCTACTTATCCGTCATTTATCTATCTAGCTATACATCTGCATGGAATTACAAACAAAAACAACATAGATTCAAGTTTCAATAATTTCTAAAAGCAAGGCCAAATACGGTTTAGGAGAACTGGTTGAAAGTCTATAAAATAAGTCAGATTCTCTAAGAAACTTGCCCAACTCACTGACCATGTAAAATGGGCAGCTGCCTCTAACTTTCCTCTCTTGTGATTCTGGATTAAAACTTTGGGACAGCTCAAGACAGAGGTGTTACACTGAAAAAAGACAAAAATTAAACATGCAAATACTGCGGTTGAAACCTCCTTTCTTTATCTGACTCACTTCCCCTTAATCCATACAAGTCAGATTTGTAGATATCTACCATGTGAGCATTATCCTGAAAAAACACAACTATGAAAAATAAAAACTACTTAGGCACATAGAGCATCTAGCATTTTGCTGCTAACTAATGAAAGGAGAAACAAGAATCAACAGCAGGGACAAAACATAAACAAAAACAAAAACAACTAAGAGAGAAAAGGAAAGATAAACAATGCAAAATTCAGAGATAAAAAACATAAAACATACATAACATTAAAAAAAAAAACAAATACATAGCTATCTTTAAATTATCCTGTATTGACAGCAATAAAATAAGGTACTCCATGCATGAGCAGGAACAGAATGCCATGAAAATAAATGTCTGGAGAGCCACAAAGAGCTCTTGAAGATTAAATTCACTGGCAAAGTTGCAGACAGTCGATCATCATGATGATGTAGCTACTTACCGATATCTCAGAATTGAGAAGTAGGATGAAGTTTAATACTGTGTGATACAATTTAAGAAAAGTTGTAAAGGATGAATAAGTGAAGACCAAGAAGCTACCATCAGAATTCATGAAATCTTGGTGTGCCCTGGTGCAATAGTGGTTAGGGCCAATGCCTCTGGCTAAGAGCACAGTCCACATAGACCCTAAGGTCAGGAGTTCACATCCTGGAACCAGATGATAAAAGCCAAGAACAAAATAAATAAAATGCCTCTTCCTCCTCTCTCTTCCTGCCTGTCTTCATTTCTGCCTGAATTTCTCCTTTAAAAATAAAAAGAAAGAAAGACATTACAAAATTGAGAAGCCCAGGCAGTCAAAGGTCCTTCCCTGGGCAATTCTGTCAGTTCCTCCAGTAGGAAGCAGGGGGTTTGAAAGAGCTTGTCCAGGAAGATGGTGGTATTTGTTTTCAGTTGAGGGCAGGACTGAAGTGGGTGGTTTGAGCAAGCTCACCAAGAAGGGACCCTGTATCTCACATTTGCCATTTGATTACAAGTCTGCCTGTAACTGCCACCAAAGAAAAATGCTTTCCCTTCACTTTTCATTGAAATCTCAGACCAGTGCTTCTCCTTGGCAGAATCTAATTTAAAAGTTTATTGGAAAAAAGATTTGGGAGAAAGCAGCCCCCGCTTCTCCACTATTATTCAGGGAAAATACAGAAGTTTGATGTGAGGTTGTGTTGATGACGATGTGGCACCTGTATCTATTACCCCACCTAACACTTTCAACAACCTTAATAAAGAGGTATTAGGAAGTTCATTCTTGTAGGTGAGGAGTGGTTAGGTCAATTGCCACTAAAGGAGTAAGCCACATTATCCCTGGGTTATCGAGATCCAGTCCAGTGTGGGGAGGCAGCCAGTGTGAACAACTACATAAAAGTAAAAAGAAAAGATTCTTCTTCCTCTGTATTTGAAAAAAAAAAAAGAGTTTATGTAACTTGTTCCAGGTCACACAGCTGGTGGAGCAAGATTTCATCCCATGTCATATGCTAATGCAAAATCTTTGCTCCTCACCGCATCCTATAGTATGCCCTGTCATCAAGTGAACAGCATTTCTTGAAATTCCCATTTTACTACCAATTTTACTCTACCTAATGCATTTTTTGATCTGCCAGGTTAGTTAATTTATTAAGATGGAACAACAGAACTTACTCAAAAGTCATATACCCCTTTTCTGTGTAATCACAGATATGTTTTTCTTTTCATATCCCATTCTAGATTCTTCTAGCTCAGCTTCCATAACCTTCTTGTCTTCATATATATACATATATATTTATATTTATATAAAATTTCTAAAGTAGGGATGGAGATTTCTATTAAAATACGGAGCCATGAACACATTTACACGTTTGGTGACCCCAGATCTTCAGTGACAAAGCAAAAGGAAAATTAGGGAATAACAGAACAGTGTAAAAGTGGAGAATTTATCAACAAGCAGAAACTCACTTAAGAAACCCAGAAAACGAATGCATAAACTAGCTATGAGAAATCAACAGCCCAGTGAATGTGAACACATACCCAAACAATGTCCTTCCTAATGTGAGAATTACTGCTCTTATGTTCCAACTGCAACCTGAGCAGAGCATCATTTCTCTTACATTTTAATTAAGAAAGATGAAGATACTGCAAAGAATTGCCCCTGTTTTCTAATAGCATCCCATCCAGAGCACGGTTCAATTTCTTTAACCCTTCTAAGACTTGCTTACCTGGCAAGACCAAACTCTATGATTAGTCCTTTCTTATTTATGAGCTGCTCTTTAGTTTGGCTGGCATTTATTCTTCTCACTGAAAGAAGTTAATAAACCAACTTGTTCCATAACAGATATATGCTGATTTTGTTTGGTTAGAGGGTGTTGACCAGAGGAAATTATTGATAAAATAATTCAAGAAATAGTCTCACAACTGAATGTTATCTTTGAATTAAAATGAATGATTCAATTCCCTACAAAAGTAGAAACTAGAGCTAAAAGACATTATACTGAACCTGAAAAATACCAAAAATGAATTTTAAAAAATTACCAAAACTTCCAGATCAAAAAAATATATATATTCCATAAAAGGGATGAGGGAACAGAATATCATCAGCTGTTCAGTAGCAACAATGGAGTTAATACCCAGAATTTATTTAATTATAAATACATAGAATAGTTTTTAAATGTATACACAGGCTCCAAGCAGATTATCCAATGTAATTTTTGGGAAAATACTGGGATATAATTATTGCAAAACAAAACAAAAATGTGAATTAATTAAGATACAAGAAGTGCAGAAAGTAAAATTCAATCCAAGAAATCAAGATAAAGGTAAAAGGGGATCTCTGGACAAAAGCTGAGCAAAAGTTCTAGGGAACAATATTTGAGCAGGAAGATGGAGAAATTTTTCAAGAAAAATATACACATGTATGTATGCATGCATAAATACATACATACATACATGTATATAATTTAACAACTATAAATTAAGATATTTTTGATGTACATAAAATTGTCAAGGGGACATATATATGCATCCTTGAGTGTTTGGAAATGAATTAATGATAAGTAAAGTCAAAAAGGCAAATAAAATTAACCGTAGGAAAGTCAAAAATGTGATAAATATGTAACTATGCCACAGTAGATGGCTAAGCAACAATATCATTCCATAAGCAAACAGTATAATAATGATAATAATAATAAATGCATTCTAAAATTAATTTAAGATATAATTACAATTTTGGTATGGAAAGAGAAGACCCGTCTGTGTAGAGTAATGTAAGATGGCTAAGTATTTTTTTAATACTAGAAATTCAATAAGCACTATTTAACATAAAACTTGTAAACTAACAATCTAACCATATCACTTAGAATTATGAAGTCGATGGATAGAAAAAAGAACAAAAGCCATGTGTATGAAAAACTTTCATGGAAATAAACATTCAACTGAAAAAGGAAGAAATGAGTTAATGTTACATCAATGTGATAGAGTCTCAGAGAACAAATTATAAACCTGTAGCAGATTAGGAAAGAGAGCGATACAGGCTGAACCCTACCAGAACTTTCAGGGTCTGTTAAGAAATTCAGATGCCTGGTTAATTACCACGGAAGTCATTGTAAGGGTAAATCTGATAAGGGGATACCTTCCAAATTCTATTTTACATAGATTCTTTGCCTGCAGTATAAAGATATCTTCTGAGAAGGCCAAGGAGATGAGAAGATTGAAGTAGGTCCTTGGTCTAGTCAGGTGATAGATAATGGTTTGAGAATAAGGTGATAAGTGACCAGAGATCTGTTCAAAGTTAAGTCATGCCTGGAGGGGAAAATCAGCAGTATCTGGTGAGAACCACTCTGAGTGGCTCAGCCTATCTCAGATGTTTCTAGTTTATGTAACTAAATAGATTAAGATAAACACAGAGAAGCCACAACATGAAGCCAGAACAAAGATCATGGAGAGGTCATGAGTTCAATTTTGGACCTATAGCATTTGAGTTGATGTTAAGGAGAAAAATCTGAATTACCAACCTAAATTAAGAGGCAAATCTATATTTAGGACCTATAAGTTTGACACGATGGGACTGATAGGAAAAGTATATTTCAGAAAATGTAGAATGGAAAGAGAGAGGGCAAAGGACAGAGAACTGAGAAATGCAAACATCTGCCATACTCATGAGAAAGGGAAGAATTGGTATTGAAGACTGAAATCAGAGGATTAATTTGCAACACCATTAAAGATGGCATTGCAAAGAGACACAATGGGAGAAATGGAAAACAGAAAACATCCTTTGGATTAATGTTGGCAAGTAAGACAATGTCATTTGGATAGTAAAAGTGGTAGTCAGATCTCTAGACAAGTAAAATGTCAGTAAATAGATATATATTTTATTTTATTTTATTTTATTTTAAATAGAAAGGAAGCAGGCAAAAATGAAGGCAGGCAGGTAGCAGGCAGAAAGGAATGGAGAGGAGGAAGAAGCATTTTTTATGCAGTTAGTTGCCCACCCTCCTCCACACAGTTAAAAGTGAAGTTCTCAAGAAGGAAAAAGAGAATTCGTGTACCATTCCCAAGTAGCATTGCTTTCTCCTTCTTGGTCATCTTCCTTCCCTGAGAAAGTTCATTGGCATTCTGTTTAGGATAGTGGGACTTGATGCTAGGGTTTCTGTATGTTCCAAGTTGACAAAGACTGTCCTGGTTTAGCAATGGTCAGCCCTTCCCCAGAGTTGAGTCCCATGCTAGCCTGAACCCAGTCCTGGTCCTGAGCCTGAGCACAGTCCCCTCCCTACACCCACCCTCACCACCCCTGGGGACACTTCAGTTGATCCTGCCTGTAACTCCAAAAATTATGGTAGGTCTATTTAACCTTGTTCACAATCGTCAATACCTTGGGGAGTCTTGATACCCCTGCTATTCTTCATATAAGCCCCAATCATTGTATTACATTTACCTTGACTATTTTTGTTCCTACTTCCTTTCCCATACACCTCTCAAACCTGACTCAGTGCCTGAGCTCTTTGGCACCTGCGTAAGGATCCTGTGGAATCTGCATTATGATTGCTCCTTGGAAGCTTTTATCACTGTAAACTCAGTTTTGTTGGTTTTTTTTTTTTTTGAGATATTTCCTGCAAGATTGAGTCACCTCTCCATTTGAAAAAAAGCATCTGAAATCTGGTCTATTTTTTTTTTTCTTAGGTCTCAGCATCTAGATTCTTAAAGCCTGGTTCCTCTTTCACCACCTATCATAGCATGCATACCTAGAATTATATTTAATCCCTATAGAAACCTTACGTTTATCTTTTCAACTCACTGTGAAACTGAGATTAAAAGAAAGAAGTTAAATAAAGTTGTTGATATGACACATCTAGTAACTAACGGGTGAATAGATTTACAATCCAGATCTGTGAGGCTTGACTCTGTCTTTGAGGATTGAGGAATTGAGGGTAATTTGGGGGTTAGTGATGCCTTCAGATTCATCAATGAGGAAACACTAAATAAATAAGCAAAGCAACAAAAAATCCCTCCTGCAGCCCTCTTATTTGCTCTACATTTCCTGAGGTCAGCGTCTGAGGGTTTACCCTCTTTCCTGGATCTCCACCAACAGTCAGCAGCTATTACTGATTTACATCACTTAGAATATATGCTGATATGTAAGGTCACTTTGTATTCACAAATTAGAACATGTAAAATGACCCCCCTTGACCAGGAAGGCACCCTGATGACACTCAGAAACTGAATTCCTTCCACGACCACCTTCAAGACAAACTTGCATACAGTTGGATTTTACTGTTTCCTCTAGTGATTGATCAATGGATTGATTTTGTAAGAATTCTCTAACATGGAGAACAGGTAATGGCAGTTCCTGCACAGCTATAGAGCAAAACAAAAACCTTTTGTTAAGGACAAAATGAACCGAGAGTGGACTCTTGTCCTTGAGTTGATTTTTACTCTTTCACTACCTAGCGGGGTCAAAAGTTTGAAGCACTGAATCAAATGACTAAGAGACTGACATTCTGTCAAATAGGCAAACCAGAGTGTTTTCTAAAAAACACTATATTTGGATGCAATTCTGATGAAAAAGGTAGAAAATCTGCTGCTATGGAAGTAGAGTCAGACCATTGAAACCCCTAACTCCCGTGAATTAGTGGTTATTACATGTGGAGGAAAACACAAACTTCGTTAATACTTTTCCCAGCCACTGTGAAATATCGAAACTCAGCTGTGCTGTTGCATTTAACTGCACATCGAATCAAGAGTCCAGTAATAGAAATTGCCTTTTTGCAGTAGAAAACAGGGTTAGAAGCAAACCAAAATAACACATAAAAGAGATCTCCAGGGAGAAAATTGAAGACTGTTTCTCGCATGTAAAGATCAAGAATGCAATTCCTGTTCTGTGAAAAGCTTTTTTTCCTGGGGTTTTACATTTTCTTCTTGATTATGTGTGGAATCAAGGGGTGTCTGTGTGATTGCACCCATGTATGACTCCCAGACACAGAAAGGGGGCAAAGACACAGATGGTGACAGGCTCATTTGCAAGCCCAAGCAGCAGGGACAGAAGTCAAGAATCTAAGACAGCTCATGAAAGCTGACATGAAATTTTCATTTGCAAATCATACAACCTCAGTTAGTTAAAATTAAGTTTACTTCATCAGTAAATAACAGATTCAGAACAAAATTACAATGAGCAGTCCTTTTATATTTAACTAGCAAATTTACAAATTAAAAAATATATATATCCAAACTCAGGGTTGCTAGGGGACAGAAAAGTGGAAGCCCTCTCGTCTTATTTATTGGTATATAAATTAGAACAGACTTCCTAGAAAACAATTGATTATATGAATAATTATATGTAATGGAGAGGAATTAGAAAGATCCACTCTCCCAAGAGTGGAAGATTTCCATAACCATTAAAGCACATCAATACAAATTAGGTTTTCAACTCACTTTAAAGATACAGGAACTTAGTCATGATAATATGCTTTTTGAACAAAAGGAATACAGATCAAATACTCGCTGTAATCTGCATAGATGACTGCATAGTGAGGTTTTTTTCTAAAGACATGACACACTTTAAAATGTTATCAGTTTAATTTCTAAGTTTTGCACAAGGGTGATTTTATTCCTGCTACTGCAGTATGCTAAAAAATATTTTGTTTTATAATAAGTATTGTTACAGTGAAAGCTTGTTTAAAAAATAACACACTACCTTCTTTTCAAGTGCAAATCCTTTAGTATCTGCCAATGCATTTTTCAGTCTATCCCCCATATAATCTTACAGAGAGAATCCCCCTCAGCCAGGACAAACACATCTATATTGCTTCTGTTGAGTCTCAGCTCATAATCCCTTTCTTCCACTGTGTGATATACCAGAGCTAGATGTCAGATTCAGGATCACAGCCTCTAAAAAACACAAACACTACAGTTCCATCTCTCAATTACCTTACTTCTCAACAAGACCACATCCACAGGAAAACAATTCTCAGACATTCAAGGGGCACTTCCCTTCGAGTATGCTTTCTAAAGAGCAGATGTCTACCCATGAATTTGCAAAAGGGAAAACAGAAAAGCATTAAGAAACTCAACTTGCATAGACGCAACATGACTTTGCCCAAGGACTCCCCCTTGCATATTCTGTTTCCTTCTCAGGTCATGGGAAGTTTCCCCAAAGTCTTCTCCCTTCCTTCATTCCTGAATAACATTGTTCTCCAAAAGAGAAGGAAGTTTGGCTGTGTTCTTCTAGGATTCCCATCTGCATTTGCACCTCGTTAGTTAATTTCTACATTGCATTCTATGAATTCACTAAGTGGCAGACACTCTTCTAAGTCCTCAACCCAGCACCCCCACTACCATTCATTTACCAGCAAGACAACATCTTGCATTACCAGCTCTGCTGTGCCAAGAACCTAGAGACACAGGAGATCAATTTGCCCAGGGTCATAGAGGTAACTCCTGGTGAACTTAAAAGTCAAACTCAAGACAGTTTAGTTTCTAAGACTGTTATCTGCCTATCTATCTATCCATCCATCCATCACCTATCTCTACGCATTCTAGTTATCTAGAATACCTTGCTTCTTCCCAACCTATGACAATTAAACATGCCACAGAAAAACCTCTGACTCACCATCCAGCATGTCCGCTCAAGTTAGCAAACAGGATTTAAAGATCAGCATAGTAACCTTCAAAATGCTCACAAATTTTCTGTTTCACCTGTGATAAGGTGAAAAAATACAAAATGTGTACTCCCCCGCAACAACACAGATGTACTGAATCAAAAATATCTGTAATCTACAAATATAAGGAGTTTAAGCACTTGCATCTGGGCCATTTGGATGGTCACCAACAGACAGAACAAGGCTGTTTATATTTGAAGACTTTTAGACAGAAGAGGACAATCAGGATTCTTGATTTCATTTTGCAAGTTGACCGTTTAACCTCATCCCTTCTTCCAAAATTATAAAAACTTGCCCAACGCCAACATACAGTATTGTAGGACCATTTAAATGCAATTTATATATCCCAACTTTTTGGGATTCATATGAATATAAATGAATGAAAACAATTTTTCATATTTATATTTGAAAAATAGAGAGAGAACATCAAGATGTGGAAAACATTAATTATGTTTATTCCTCAGGGAATAAGATTGATGTTTAAGGGTACAAACTAAAAACAAGTAGAAAAAAAGTCATGGAGATCTAATTCACAATATATTGAATATATACAACAATACTGCAATATAATTATGTAATATGCTATAGGTGATAAATATTGCTACAAGACTCTGCCACATTATATGTTTCAAATTAATGTTATGTACCTCAAATTTAGACAATGTTATGTCAAATATATTCCATTAAAAAACATGAAAAGAGAAGACATAGAAATGTATGTGATATTTTCCTTTTTATTGCTTCCTCAATCAACAACAATTATTCAGCACATCTGTTGCATTACATTTTATTAATTATGACTGGTTGATTTGGGTACCTTCGGCATTGCAGTGATACAGAAGTGAATTCTACTGTATCGATCACTTCTTTCACCAATTTAGATTGAAGCTGAGAGTGTTCTCTGAAGCCTGAACCAGAATACCAGGGGTGGAGTTTAGTCAACATTTAATTAAGATGTTAATGACAGTTCCAAAGTGTGAACAAATTCATTTATGTTTGAGGTATGTTTGCATTATGAACCTTATCTTTCACTTAAATTGCTTTGTCCTCCATTTCTCCTCCTTAATATGGTTAATTTAGATGACAGTGTTCTGGCATGGCTCTCCTATTTTGTTTTATGATTGTGCTCTTCCTGAGTCTGTCTGTTGTTACTGTCCATCCTGAAGTTTGTTCTGTTCCAGAAACTCTGTTTTTGGTCAGAAGTTAGATGAACAAACTGTAGCGAAAAAAAGGGGACACCCATTGCCAATATAAACACTTCATCTCTTTAAATTTATTCCTAGGGGAATATTTTCCAATCAGCTAAATAAAAACAATACTCAGCCTGTGGATGCCTATTTCCTTTAGCCAAGGCAATGAGGAAGGAATTTTTCTACTTTTCCTTTAAAAATACTTTTTTGTAAAATAAAAAAGTAATTATAACAAATAGACACAATTCATGGAGCACAATTTTCAAATAAAATTCTTATTACATTGACAGACATTGAAATTGTTGCTTGCTGTGCAAGGACATAAATATCCATTCTGTCCAAAACAAATTTAGCAAAATCAAAATATGTAACACTAAGAACATTTCAGCTTTTGTCTAACACATGGAGACAGGCATACATGCCAACCCAATTCTATCGCCTCTCCTCATTAAGCTTGAAAGCATATTTTGTGTTGTTTTTAGCAGCTCCTAAAATTTTCTTTGTCTCTTAGCACAGAACCATAAAAGTTCCCACCTGACAGATCATAAATCGTTCTCGCAGAGCCTTCTGTTACCCCCACCACCCCGCACGCTCAGGCTGGGTCCTGTTCCTACAGATGCATTACTAACAGCATTTATGCACTTTCTCACCAAACTTATTTCAGGATCTAGCAAATGCTTGACCCTGTCCTATCAATTCATTGCAGGGAATGGTTCCCTTTTGTCAAAGCATTTCACGGAGAGTGAAAAGAGAGAGCTTACTCTGTGATGAAATATATTTGGAACAATAAAAAGTGGTCTATCTGAGGTCAAAGAAACTGGGCCACACAAATATCACCTGGATATTTATGTCTCTCTTGCATATTATAGGATGTATAATGATGACATCTTCATCCTTGTGCCCAGAGAGTGTTTAAGGAGATGTAGTTGGAATGACTTTCTGTTATTTGTCCCTTCATTTTCCAAGCATGTATTGAGAACTTACTAGGTCGAGACACTTTGCCAAGTAACAGAATGGTTCATGCCTGCAGGTGAACACAGATTTGCATTTATACAGACATTTTCAATGAAGCGCCATAAAGGTATTATTAAGTAAGGAGAAACTTACTCTGTGAAAGAGAATGATCAGGAAAGCTTTTATGGAGGAATTAAAATGTGAGCAGAATTTTGATATCAGAACAGTACTTTCTTAAGGGATCACTGGATAACAGGGAATAATATTTTGAAAATATACCATGTATTAGAGAATAGCAAATCATTCAAAATGAGAGGAAATGATGCAGTCTGTGTTGAAGGGGGTGAGGTTAGACAGGTACATGATATCAAATCTCAAAGAATCCTGGATATTAATATAATTTGTAAGGTTTTTTCCGCCCTCCCTATGGTAATAGAGAGTCAATGAAGCACGTGAGATAGGGGAGGTCAGAGTCAGATATTCAGTTTTCTTTTTAAAATAATAATAAAAAATAACTTCAAAACTAAGTATGATAGATTGCAAAAATGGTTACCAGTCTTTCCATCCTTGTGAGTGTGTCCTTCGCAAAGTAACTGTGCAGCAAAAAGTGGAGTGAGTTTCTCTACTCAAGGGACCATTGTTGGGTTTGTGACACCCGTAGGTCCAGGGATCAGGAGCAAAGATAAGCCATCAAGATTTGGAAATGGCTTTCAGAGGGAGACTTGCTCTCTTTTGCTGCTCTTGAAAATCTGAAACTACACATGAAACAGCCTGAATTGTCTTCCTGGAAGAGAAGAGACATATTTCCAGTTATCCTTGCCGCTTGTGAATTGTCACATATACAAGTGAAGTCATCCTAGATCAGCCAGCCACCAGCGTATCCTTGATGTGACCTGTCAGCTGACCGAGAAACACACTGTGTTTTAAGGAAGTTTGATTACTATTAGTACAAAAAAAATAATAGATACAAAGAGCACTATTTGATACTTATGAAATATGGTTATTCCCAAAATTTTAGGTGGATTACTTTAGTTGGTTAACATCTCATGAATTATTATCTATTTAATCATTTTATGGATGAAGAAGCAGATGTGTATTCATTGCTTTTTACTGTTGAGCTCACTGAGACATGAGAAAGCAGAATAAAACAAAACAAATAAAACATAGAGTCAAAGAGTAATTTCTTGAGTAATGGTGGCGATGCTGGGCCCTCTGGTCATTTTATTTACCTCCAGAGATTTTATGAGACTATGAAAACACACTTTCTGATAAATACATAAACTTTAAAAAGTAGCGTTGCATCTGGTTGGTGAACTTTATTTCTGACTAGATCCAGCTAGAAATATGAACAAGTGGAACAGTAATATGTTGAATATAAGAGAAAAACAAGAAAGCATAGAACCTACCTAAAGTAGGATCCTTCATCAAACTGGGGTCATGCAAAATTAGGGTCTAATATTTCCAGAAATTCAAAGTTTTTATTTTAAGTAGAAATTCTGAATTTACATGAGAATTATTCTAATATTAGAATACTTCTAAATCACTTATAATAATGTAAGTGAAGATGGGTCACAAGCCAAACATTCTTGCTAGACTTGGGTTGCTGGACTTTGAGTATGCTATCTGGATCAATACTTTTGATAGTGGTGAGTTTGATAGGGTTGTTCAGTTGAATATTAGGCTTCTTAAGTGTGCAGGTGAACTTCAAGGTTCACTTTAGTGCTGACAATCACAGAGACAATCTACTTGTAGGAACAGATCCAATTGGTTTGGTTCTTTTACTCAAAAAATAAACAAACTTGACACTAAAATTTGTGAAAACACAGGACTTTTGGTTATTAAAGATTTAATGTAGTAAAACTTCCCCAGCTCTAAATCAGGAAACACCTGGGTACACTTATTCTGAAAGAACCCTGCCCTATTTCAACAAGCTCCCTCTATTCCCCTAAGGTACTAGTGCTTCTTGACAGATCAAGTATCTCCTTCATTTACCTCTGGATGTATGTCTAGGTATTCTTGGTTTTCTGTCATTTGGACCTACCCATATATTTTTTTAATGGGCATTTACTTTCTTGGGTCGCTGTCTGTCTCTGGCAGATTCTCACTGTTTTGACATGTCTACTTCAGTGAGATTGCTTAGGGGCTATCCCCTTATTCCCCAACTCTGCAGGAGTTAGGGGAGGGCAGCGGGACATCTAAGTGTACCCACTTCTGGTGAGACACCCTAACCCTGATGGTCACTATCAAACCAGGGTCTACTCACCTCCACAGAGAACTCCAGACTTGACACATTATTTTTTCCAACAAATCTTGATTCCTCTTTGCTACCAGATTGTCTGCCTTATTCAGGTGACAGTGGAAAATTGGTTGGAATTTTAATGTCTTCATTGTATTGATTTATATTTATTTTTATCTTTATAGTCTTTTTTCTTCACCAGAAAAAAAAGTTTTTGACCAAGGGAAATTCTTTAGAGGTTGGCTCTTTCTGAGCTGCAGTACTTTAAAAACACTAGTAAGTAATGACAGGTAACAGATAGGGTCGACAGTGACTGATCAAAGGAAAGTTGTCAGAAAGCACATCCAGGCAGGGTTAGGGAGATAAGCAGAGCCTGATATCCAGCCCACGTTTTTCCTCTCAAGTTCTGTCTCAGGGTTTGAGAATTTATTGTACTCTTGTACAAGAGAGTATGGCTTTGCAGAATTTCAGCTAAGGCATTCAGAAAATTCCAGATTCAGTCTGTTCCACTCTTATCTATGCAACATGATGTGCCTTGATAACCTGTTCCTATAAATGGCCCTGCTTCAACCACCCACTGATGGTTCAGCTCCTCTAGACATGAGGTCCTAACTTTCTTATTCTGGATTCTCCAATGATAGGAAGATGCCAAAACCCAGTCAAGATTCTGAAGCTTCTTACTGGTTGAGAATGTTTTTATACTGTTTAATAAAGCACTTCATCTCTCTGTAGTTATCTTTCTCTTTATATAAACCTGTGTCCATAAACCCTCACAAGACTCAGTCTATGCTGCTTGACTTTCAGTAGTTTTTCAAGACATTGGGTGTCTACCTACCATGTGGATGTACCTCTCTTGGTTTCAGGGCAAGATAGTTCCATCTGTTTCCACTTAGCATTCTTGATCTACAGCTATTTCGGTATGATGTGTTTAAGTGTGGTTTCTTTTCAATAATTCTTTTGGCGTAGAATGCAGTTGATCATATAATGTCACCACAGTTTGTTAGCAAGAACTCCAAAATAGATAATTTTCAAACCATTTTTAAAGATATATGATAGTTATGAAAGTGATGAGCACTAAAAATTACTTAAAATTTTAGAGAGATCTGGGAGATCTTGGTGACTTAGCATTACTGGCCATTTTCTCTCCTGAAAGGGTTTGTCCACTCAGTAATGAGACAACAATCAAACCTGGACCAAGCGATTCTGGCAGAAGGGAAGAGAAAACAATGGGATTTGACATTTGTGTAGACTGGTGAAACAGACTGGAATATAATGGACTCTCCAAACATACAGCAGGTTTCCCCACACAACATTTGCTGAGTTCTGGATGACATGGGAGTTTGTGGAACTAGACCAGAAATTTCTAAAAAGACAGCAAGAAATCTCTTGATTTCACAGCAGTTTGAAAAGAAAGTTCATCCAGAACTCAAACCTATAAAACCAGTCTTTCCTGAAGACTATGGACAGGAAATTAAAGAACTAAGATGTAAACTCTAGAGGGCAGAAAAGAATCTTTCAATTCTCCAGAGCTAAATCAAAACTCCAGGATGCCACATTCTAGAAAGAGAAATGACTCTGAGGTGGGCAGTTCTTGCTAATACTGAAAACCACCAGAGAACATTCTAATGCCTAATTGTGATGATGAGTTGCTTATACTCTCAGCCTAACAGCGAATATGGTAGATACTCTCTGGGGGAAGTAGCATCATTCACAGTCTCTGTGATTCTTTGTATCATTAAAAGTCATGATATGTGAAAAAGTGTATGAAAATCAAACAAAAGACATGCTAGGTGCTGATAATCTAAATATTGGTTTCAGTAGACAAAGTCATTGAAATGACCTTCTAAACATGCAAATTCTCTTAGTGTTTGTTAAGCATCTTTGATATCTCTTAATATTTCCAGAATTTTCCTCAGCTATTATTTCGAAAACTACCTTTTTCCCACTGTTGCCTCTTGAATTCTGCTTAAATATAACAGGGATGTTATTATATTATCTAATGTATCTGGCATACACTGAACTTAATTTTTATATTTTATATTTATCTGCTTCTTGTCTGATATAATATATGGCTTTTTAGGGCATAGATTTTTAGATTTGTGTTGCTTTTTCTGTAGGACACTACAAAGTCATTTAATTTAATGAAGCCGATAGAATATTGGTGCACCCTAGTGGGGTAGTGGCTGGGTCAGTATCCCAAGGACTTGGGTTGGCATCTGGGACCAGGGAAATGACCAAGATGAACAACTAAATTAAATTAAATTAAAATGCTTCTTTTTCCTCCCTCTCTTCTGCCTGTCTGCCTACTTGCCTTCATTCCTGTCAGTCTTTCCTTAAAAAAAAAAGCAGAATATTATGATTGGGAAAAAATAATGTATCTGAAAAAGATAAGAATATAGTAGAGTTACAGAAGTTTGAATGATATGCATAACAAACTCACTTACATGCATTAAAATAAGAAATAAAAACTATCGTACTTTATAACAAGACGAAATGTATCTTTTAAAAAACGAATAAGTAAAATGAGAGCTAATATGTATTAAATGCCTACTTTGTGCTTCTGCTTCGACTTTCATTATGCTGCTTTACATTGCCTTAGCAGATCATTACCTGCCATAATCTTGAAACTCCTGCTTAAATCAAATATATAAAATAAAAGGAATTAATAAAATCACAGTTGTTTGTAAATATTATTTTCTGTTGAGAAAATTTTGGACTATTAGCTGAAAATCCCTTAAAATTACTGAGTTAAAAGTGTGGCTAAATACAGAATAAGTATGAAAACATTTTCTACATATTAACAATACTTACTTGAAAAATACATATATAGGAAAAAACATTCTTCATAAAAATTCAAATAATATGTTAAAATCATTTTTAGAAACCTTATGGGAATTTTGCATAAAGCACAGTAAACTTTGCAGAGACACTAAGAAATTGAACTGGAGCAAATGGAGAGCTATTATATCCCAATATATGATATCCTATTCTGTCATATGTATATAGATTAAGAAGACTGGATGCTATATTTTCAAATTTATCTATGGCATTGTTTCCAAATGCTAATGATCAGCACAGCGATTGAGGGTAAGCCAATGTAGATGACATATATGCACACACATAAATGCACACACATATGTTCCATCTCACAACGCAGATGTTTGGAAAATGCTACTGACTTTAGGACAATTACAGATAAATTCAACTGATGATAGTTCTCAGATATTCTGTCATTAAGTATTTCCACAGTAAATACAGTTTGGTTTAACCAAGGCTTATCTGAATACGTGATTTTTGGTAGGACCATATTAACCTATGACACAATTTTGTGCATAATGACATTGTGAAAAAAGACCTATTTTTATAGGTTTAGCCTAAGTCAAAATTCCAGCAGTAATTAGATGTCAAATCATAAAGTGATTCTAGTGTATCACCGAATGAACAGCCAGTGGTCACAGGCATAAATCATCTTGCAATAGTGTCACCATGGGCACCTCCTCCTTATAGATCTTTTAAAAAGGACAAGTTGGCAATAACTAAATGAGTATTTTGAAAGTAGAAAGATATCAATAAATGGTATAAGACAGTCCAGATTTTTATGTATTTACCTCTACATTAATAAATACATGAAGAATATTTGCCATAATACTATATTTTTCTGCAATGCTTTAGTTTTTCTAAGAATATCATATTCAGAAGGCATAACATAAAATTTTGGAAAGGAGAAACATACTATATTAAATGATGTCATAAAATTATTTCATTATTTGGGTAAGCCGTAAAACCTTACATAAAATTTCATATAATGTATCACAAGAAATCTTATTAGTGTTCAGACTAGATTTCATTTTAAAAATATTAAGAAAAAAATTTTAAAAATATATTTGAATTGGTCAAGACAATGTAAGCTTAAAAGTAATAAGGGAATTCACAAAATAAAGACTAAATAGATTTAACATCACAAAGATTAGCATGCTTTTCTCAAAAATGAGCAAATAAGAAAAGAAAAATAATTAAAATAAATATTCAAAATAATTAACAATTATTTACAAGAATGCATAAATACTGATATTTTAAAACCTACAATCCTATAAGAGTAAATATGTTCTAAAATCAGGAAATAAGTAAGCAGAAAAATTCAAATTAGTAAGTATAAATGCATACATACACATCACACTTATGTTCACATACCATTTGAAAAAATAATGCTCATATCAAATATATTAGGGGATGATAAATAGTCTACCTTCTTCAGAATCCTGAAGACCTGTCTTATTGCCCAGGTAATAATGCATCTCTCAAAATACATGTTCTAGATCATTTCAAAAAATGGCATGATGATCACATAGTGCTAACCCAAAAGCTATGACTACGCAAGGAAATAATGGGCCTTGCCACTTCTTTGAAGCTGACAGTGATTTGAAGAAAGCTGCGGACAAGTAGGGCGCTATGGTCCCCCCACTGACTACTGCTCTGTTTCATTTGCTCTTTGGCTTTTTTTTTTTTTTTCATTAACTAGCTACTTACCTGGTTCTGAAGAACACTGATGACTGAACCTAGTGACAGGTGGAGGATAATTTGGTCAGAAGAGTGCCCCAAAGAAGGTCTAAACATAAACAACAGCTCTCAGAAGACAAAGGAAGAAAAATGTATTTGCAGCTTAGGGCTTCTGGACAGCAGAGTGTCATCAGTGTTTTCATCACAACACCCCAACCAGATATTACCGTTTATCTCTGGAAAATAACACATAGACCATAGACTACGCTTGTCCTGCACATGGACCTCTGCAATAACATGGATGTTAGAAATGCACCTTTAGTTTGCTTTTTATATTTCATGCTGTTCCTTTCACTACAAAGGCAAAAAATCTGAATAAGTTATTATAAACAAGACCTACTTTCCAGAATGGTCCCGGCCAAGTGAACCTATGATTGCCTTAAAGTTGAAAGGCTCGCCTCAAAGATGCAATCTCCAAGACTCATAGAACTATCACAAACACATGGCTTTTTCACTGGCAGATATTAGAAAGATGATTAAACTCATGATGACAGGCTTTTTTTGTATGCCACTCACGTGGTGGCAGCAAGACCGCGGGTGTGCTCTCAGGAGTGGACTTCACCTGTTGAGAGACACAGACTCTGCAAATATTTTTGAGGTGAGACAACAGAGCAAAAGCACCAGCTTTTGACAAAACAATTATCAAAATGAACCAAAAGACAAAACGTCTTGGCAGGGATATAAAGAAATTGAAACACTTGCACAGAGTTGGGTAGGGATGCAATATGATGCCACCACATAAATATACAGAAGCACTATTTTTAAAAAGTTGCCAACTAGAAGAGAAGGCCACTCGTGCTCAGTCAGGAAAATGATAAGACCCAACATGACTTGCATCTCTGACGGAACGTGCTTTGCTTTCCCGCCCCAACAGAAGTAGGAAGACCTTTTACCAGCAGCCCCTCCAAAGTCCAGGTGAATGAGTGAGGGGAAAAGGATGTTGTCTTTTGATGAAAATGAACTTTCCAAACTATCTTTTTCATTTTTGCTTCCAAGTAAACCCATTTTGTTTGTGGAATAGCTGATTAATTTTTATATGAGGTCGACACCACTAAGGAACACAATATGGAGGTTTACAGCAAAAATAGGACTGCCTCATGATTCATCAATCCCACTTCTGGGTAGTTATCCAAAAGAATCACAGTTAGGAACTTAGTACTCCTTTGCTTTTTACAGCATTATTCACAATAGCCAAGATGAAGAAAGAAACTACTGAATGAATAAAGAATATATGGTTTATGCATACAACGGGCATACTCTTCAGTCCTAAAAAAGATGAAAGTTGTGCCTTATAGAGAACTTGGATAAACATTGAGTGATAAACATGTTAGCATGTTGGATAAACATGCTAAATGAAACAAGTCTGAGACAGAAGACAAACATGAGTTCAACTGACAAGAAATATCTAAACTAGTCAAATTCATACAATCAGATAATGTGAATGTGGCTGTCAGGGACTGAGGGGAGAGTAAAAAGGAATGCTAAGAATCAACTGGCTAAGAGGTTAAACCATATTGTGATTTCTAAGAAATATACACTGACTCACTTAGGTGACCAACATGTATTTCTCACATATATTTGGTCTTGGTCTCCGTTCCTGGGTCAACACTCCCCAAGCCCTTAGAAAATCCAGAGCAATAAGTGTAAAAGGAGTATCTTCTGTCATCATATTTACTGTTTTCTCCTTCGTTCTTGAAATAGCTTCAAACCCAGAACAGGGAAATGGGTATCTTGTTATTAAAAACAAACCCCTTTCAGTCACAACTGAGTTTATGTTAATGAGGTGACTTTTGAAAAGCTCCTAAGGATGGGGGTTGGTTGCCATGGGAACCAACCATGAACACAAGGTTGAAATTTTAGTTTTACCCCCTGATTTCCAGAGAAGGGAGAGGTACTGCACGTTAAATCAGTCAACAGTGCTCTAAACAAGTGATTTAATCAGCATTGCCTATGTAAGGAAACCTTCCCCAAAAGCCCAAAGGATAGGGTTTGGAGAGCTACTTGCTTTATAGACATGGAGAGATTTGGGGACAGTGGCATGCCCTGAGAGGGCAGGAAATCTCAGTGACCTTTTCTTATACCTTGTTATATGTATCTCTTCGATTTGACTGTTCTGTGTTATATTCTTGTATAACGAACTGGTGATCTGGTGCAGTCCAGTGGAGTAGCGGTTAGGTCAGTTGCCTCTGAAGGAGCACAGACCATACACCTCCAGGTCAGAGTTCCCGTTCCAAGATGAAAAATCCATGTGAACAACTAAGCAAAAATTGAATGAAATGCATCTTCCGCTTCCCTCTTTTTGCCTACCTGTCTTCTCGCCTTCACTTCTGCCAGTACCGTTCTTTTAAAATAAATAAATATAGACAGTTGATCTACTAAGTAAAACATTTCTGAGTTCTATGAGCAAATCAATAGACCCTAGAAAGGTAACAACCTAATCTTGCCACTAGCATCTGAAAGGGGTGGGGCACAGTGTAGTGATACTGAACCCTTTACCTGTGGGGCCTGATGCTCTCCTGGGTAGATAGTGTCAATTTAGTTGAATTGCAGGGCCTCTAGTGGGTGTCTGAATAATTTTTGATGATGATAAGGAACATGTCCCACAGGGAAAGAGGCTCTTCAGACAACACTTAGGGGAGATCTCATGCTAGATATTCTTACTACAATGAAATGAAATTAAAAGGAAAAGGCTCTAATTTTCCAGATATATTAATCAGGAGCCAGTAGTGGTTTTCTAACTAGGCAGCCCTACTTTTATCTCCACAGACCCTTTTCTTGCCTCTCACACTTCCTGTTGGAGAACGCTCCCATGGTTACAGCTCCTGGTAGCCAGAGGACCTTGTATATCCATCCTCTCCTTACTTTGTACATCCAGCTGGGCAAAGTTTATTCTGTTTTATGTACCATAATCTGTCATGACTGATTTTGTTATAACAAGATATGAACAGATGGAGAATGGTTTGCTCAAGAATTACTTGCAATATGAGTGACCTATAGAAAAAATTGAAAACTGGAATGCAATCCCTGTAATAAAATCCCAAACTCGTTATCCTCCCTACAGGATGCCCATGTATCTCGCCCCCACATGAAGGTGTTAATGACTAATCTAGAGACCTGTAGAGAAGCCCAGTGCTCTGGTAAACAGCACATGCACAAACAAAGGAATAAGAAAGCAACAGAGAGAAGCAGTAACAATTCTATGTCATAACTAGTCTTTCTGATTTTTTTTCTCCAATCAAGTGTCATATACTTAAAAGATACAAACACAATCAGTTAACAATGGAATGGAAATTCTGCAAATAAGGCAATTTCCTTGGAACTAGAAAATCTCCAGAATAAGACAGATTCCCATCAGCATATAATAAACTTTTTAACACCTACTGAGTCCAATTTCATAGTTCTTCAAAGTTCTTGCTAAGCATAATGGGGAAGATAATCAGAAATCCTTATAGACAATACACTGTCTGAAAGAGTATTAAAAACAAAAAGATCAGGCAATGAGGGTACTATTAATCCTCTAATCCAACTGCCCATGTTTATGTTGATTTTACCAAAGGGGAAAAAAAAAAAAAGCCATTCCAAGTTGTTAATGCCTCTGCCACCACACTAAAGAAACCATATAAATAAATTTAAAAATCCTTCTCTGCTTAAGTTCTCTGTGGTTTAGTATGTTTTACAGCAACTGCTCAATTAGAGTCAGCCTGAAGTCATTTCTGCATTTAAAATATTGCAGCATTAACCATATGATCTTTAAACAGCATTTATGATCCAACTATATATTCCCTGCAGTCCCTGAAATAACAGGAACAGAAAAAACCAAAAAAAATGAGGAGAAAGGATAATTTCACTATTTATGTGCCATCATGGGCTTCTGCTTATGAAATGGACTCTCCCTTTTTAGCGACTTACCCATATCTTAGACTCCTTCTATTCTCTATCAAAATTTCCCTCATATTATTAAGTCTTCATCAAAACAGCAGTATCTGTTTTTAAATGGTACATAAACACATGATCAAACTGTGCTTCTATTGTCCTTTTCTATTTTAAGTGAAATGGTTTCTTCTATATAAGTAAAATTAAGTTTTGAAGGTTCAGCTCACTGACTTCCATCTTCTACTATTGTGATTAAATGACACTAAATAAATGAGTATTCACTTCCATGGTTAAGAGCAGAGTATCAGTGTTCACATTTCCATTTTTAGTGAAAAGCAGTAAACATCAGGCTTATTGAGAAACAGAGGGGACAGAAGTCATTCACTGACCATTATCTCTGAAGCAGTGTTAATACATTGGGTGATAACAGATTTGAAGGAACAACTGACATTTTCAGCGCTCTTTCATAGGAAGTTTAATGTCTTCAAAGAAAGTGACAGGAGTCTCAGATTCATCATCCTTAAGGTGTATTTGTGCTTCGCGCCCTGAGTTCAGCATGGTTAGAAAGTGATGGCTTTACAACTCTGGAAACTTTCCTCACAATGACTCACAAACTTTGCCAATCATATTCCAAAGCTACTCTGAAAAATGAACCACTGTGGTAATGACACTAGATATTTCAACAGCTCTTTATTCCTGTTAGTTAATTATCCTGCAATGCAGAAAATGACAAAAGTTCTTATTTAAGAGGAAAATGAATGGTTTTGCTAAAGTTGAAAAAGTCAGTGAAATTGGGCTCCAGATCACGGGGTGCTCTGCCTCACAAATAGCAGAGAGGGACTATCACCACCCAGACACCCAGCAACAAAGCTTTTCTTCCCCAGCTATGTTGCCCTTCATTTTCCAGGAATTCTAGTAACTATTCTACAAATATACTCGGTTCTGCTGCATCCCTTTCATGAACAACATAAATGCCAGTGAATACTTGACAGCCACCAGGACAGTGGTTTTGGCTATTTCTGAAGCTAAGAAAGGTGTTGGTTGGAACCGATGAAGAAGGAGGAGGGAAGACCCATAGAATTCTTCCTGCATTCCAACTCCATCTTTTCATCAACATTCCCATATGCTATCATCTGTTCATCTCCCCACCGCTGCCACCAACCCACTGTCACACTCACACACTCATACACACTCACTCACATAGCCATATTCAAAGACTCTCACATATACACACTCACATATTTATACACTCACATACAAATATACTCACACATGTACACACATACATATGTACTCATTCATATACACACAACATACATTCACATGCACAGTCATACGTATACCCACACACTCACATATACACATAGTCACGTACTCTCACACTCACACACCCACACACATGCATACACTCCTAAACATATTGAAATATACATACACACACTAATGCTCTTTCACACACACATAACACACTCACATGCGCATACATACACAGAACCATCCCAATATGCAAGGTTTTCACTGGTTTTAACTTAAAGATTTTCTTCTCCCCTTCAGTCTGAATCAAATATAAATCCTTTTTCATTATTCTTATCAGCATGGCTGAGATGAGGTAGAATTCATCAGAGGTTTATTAAATCACAATTTAAAAACAGTAGAGGGAACGTGCACATGACCGCCACTTATCTCCCAGCAAGTTCCTTCTTCATGCTTGTTATGGAAGGAGAGACCAAGAAAACTAGAGCAAAAGCAGAATTTTCTCCAAGTTCTCTGGACCCTTACTAAATATGGTTGGCGTGAGTGTGTGAATTTATGTAGGAGACTGGATCGTCTCTGCAGTGAATGGCTAAATGAAAGCCCAGTTCTACCATTGTGAAACAACACAGGCTATACATTCTAGCAGCAATGGCGTTTTTCTCTATTAAAACAGAGGAAGAGCGCATTATATAAGGTAAACACCAAATACCAAAAAGTAAACTATGAACTCTTTTTCACAGACTGTAACTTTTCTCTAAGAACCAAGTATTGCCTTTGGTCCACACCCTCTCTCCCAGACTTGTGTTGACTTTATATCTTTTGTCACATTTTGGTAATTCTGAAAAGTCAAAACTTTAAAAATTAATTAGTGTATCTTTTATTTGTGACCAGGGATCCTTTCTATTACTACGGTCATTGTTTTGGGGTTCCATGAACCATACCTATTTAGACAAACTCAATCAATAACTGTGGGTGTTTTGACTGTCCCACCAGCCAGCTGTTTCCCTAGCTCTTGCCTTGATTGTTAGGTCTCTGCATTCCTGAGGCAGGAAAATATTAAAATTAGGCAAAATATTGATCCTACAATGACCTCTAAATGTTGAAGCAAAAGGAAAGTCAAGAGAGGCCTAAAGTAGGCCTCTCATACCAATCAGTTAGCCCAAGTTGTTCGTGAAGGAAATAATCAGTGCTGCTCCAGTAAACACACAAATAATTTTTTTTTTTTTAAATCAAAACAGCCTTATTTTTGATATGAAGAAAGTTTTAATGGTTGGAATAGATCAAACTAGCCATCATGTTCCCTTTAGCCAAAGCTTAATCCAGAGCAAAACTCACTCTCTTTAATTCTGTGACAGTTGTGAGAGGTGAAGAGGCTGCAGAAGAAAAATTTGAAGCTAATTAGAGGTTATTTTTTGAGGTTAAAGGATAGAAAATGTCCCCTTAACCAAAAAGTGCAAAGTGAAGCAGTAAATCCTAGTGTAGAAACTGCAACGAGTAGTCAAGAAGATGTAGCTAAGCTCGCTGATGAAGGTGACTACACTGTAGAACATATTTCTAATATTGATGCAACAGCCTTCTGCTGGATTAAAGGAAGATAACATCTTGGCTTTTATAGCTAGAGAGAAGACAATGACATCAAATGAGAGACTGAGTCTCTTGTTAGGGGCTAATACCACTGCTGACTTCAAGCTAAAGCCAATGCTCAGTTCTATTCTGAAAATGACAGGGTACTTAAGAATGATGCTAAATCTACTCTTCCTTACTTTATAAATAGAACAAAAAAGTCCGGATGACAGAACATCTGTTTACAATAGGGTTTATTGAATATTTAAAGTCTACTGTTGAAACTTATGGCTCAAACAGTAAGATTCCTATTGAAATAGTATTGCTCATTGACAGTGTAACTAGTCAGCCAAGAGTTCTGAGGGAAACATATACAAGATTTCTGTTGCTTTCATGCCTGCAAACACATCCATCCTGTAGCCCATGGAGGAAGGAGTAACTTGACTTTCAAGACTTATTATTCAAGAAACACATTTTGTATACCATACCTGCCATAAATAGTGATTGTTCTAAAGAATCTTGACAAAGTAAAATAAAAGTTTTCTGAAAAGGATTCACCCTTCTAGATGCCATTTGGAACATCTGTAATTCATGGGAGGAGGTCAAAATACCAATATTTAGAGGTGTTTCGGGAAGAAGTAAAATCCCATCTTCCTGACTTTAGGGGGTTCAGAACTGGAGTGGATGAAATAACTCCAGATGTGGTAGAAACAGAAAGAGAACTAGAATTAGAAGTGGACCCTGAAGATGTGAGGGAATGCTCATTCTCATGATAAAATTTAACAGATGAAGAATTGCTGTTATGGATGATCAAAGAAAGTGATTTCTTGAAATGGAAACTACTCCTGGTGAAGACGTGGTGAATGCTGTTGAAATGACAACAAAAGATTTAGAATATTACAGAAACCTAGTTGAGAAAGCAGTGGCAGGTGCTGAAAGGACCGACTCCAATTTTGAAAAAAGTTCTACTGGGGTTAAATGGTGTTAAACAGCATCACATGCTATAGAGAAATTTTGAGTGAAAGACTCAAATCCATGCAGAAAACTTCCACGCTGACTTAGGAAATTACAAGTCATCCAGATCTTTAGCAGCTGCCACCCTGATCAATCAACACTCAACACATGGAGGCAAGATTTTTCACCAGAAAAAGATTATGACTTGATGGACATGATATTTAGCATTTTTTAATAATAAAGTATTTTTAAATTAAAGTATGGAAATTAGTTCTTTTAAACATAATGATATTGCACTCTTAATAGACCACAGTATAGTGTAAATGTAATTTTTATATGCACTGGGAAACAAAAAATGGTATAACTCTCCTTATTACAATATTCACTTGATTGCAGTGGTCTGGAATCCAACAAACAATTCCTCCAAAACGTGTGTGTATTAGAAGAAAATTCAGAGCTTCCTAGATGACCCTTCAGATCTCTCAACTTATCTTTCATGTCTTCCATTTCTTTGTTTTTTTTGTGCTATTTCATTGCTGTATATATTGCTGATATATATCTCTTTAGCTTTGACAGTTTTTTATTTAGCCCTTACTGAGTTACTCATTTTAATTTCAATGACTAGATTTCTTATTACTTGAACATTTTTAAAAAATGCCTTTTCTACATTGGAACTCTGGTGGTGGGTATGGCGTGAAATATAGACGGAGAAGCATTCCAATATCCTAAAATAAGCATAGTATTGTGAACAAAAGAAATAATAGCTATTGCTATTTTATGAAAAAGAAAATTCCAAGTATTTGAGGTAGATTTGTTAAAATTACAAATTAACAGATGTTTAAATAAACCATTGCCGACAGGATTAAAAAAAAGCCTGTTCTTTTCCATAATATCCTATTCTTGTGTTTATAGATTCTATATTTCCCTTTATAAATACTAGGAGCATACTATTAAATATTTAATCATGTTTCCTTTTTTAAATCATTTTTATTGATGCAACTTTGAATGACAACATAAGGTAAGTTTCAGGTGAGAACAGTCATGAATCAACATCAGTGTAAACGACAACAAATTCACCACTATTCTGTCTGCTCCATACTTCACCATATAGTTGACATATTTTATTGTTTGATTTGCCCACCCTCCTTCCTTCTTCCCTTCTGGAAACCACTAATGTCTCATAAACTGAAAGAACACTTCATTTTATTTAGATCACCCATTTGCTTCATTTCTCTGTAGTAAATACATGAGTGGTATCACATGGTGTTTGTGCTTCTCTGACTTATTTCACCCTCTCGTCTATCAATCTTATGGAAAGTGCCAGGATTTCTTCATTTTTGATAGCTGGGTCATATACCATTGTTCTTTTATATCTTTTTTTTCCTTGTAAATTCTCCTACTCATTGAATCTATTATATTTGTCCAGGACACCATATTTCCTCATGTATTCATACCTTTTATTTGTAAGCTTCTCTTTTCTGGGAGATATCTTGCTTGAGAATCTTATGGTTGATCAATTTTGTAGGTTCATTTCTGTGAATCAATTTCAAATACTGAATCCTAGGAGGAAGTTGCATTTGCTTTAACAAAAGCGACTCATTTTACCCTCTTGGCTTAGAGCACGTAGTCTGCTTTTATCTTGTCTTCATAGGTCAATGGCCATGAGTGTTATTTTTGCAATGAGCCTACTTCCACCTACCATCCTCATATGAAGCCTGCAATCTTGACATCCACTCCAGGATACACCCATAAGTGTGAATCCAGTGGTCTCATTGGTACCAATGACTGATATACTGGAATTTAAGTTCTTTCCTTATTTCTGACACCTAGAAAGCTCTCTTATTTTCTATGGTTTCAAATTAGGCATGTGGAATTGGAGCTTCTTTCCCAGATCTGCTTATTCAATTCTTAATATTGCAATATAAGCTCACTCCCTCACCAATGTGTATCTCTACCAGTTATGTTCCATTTTTTCCACAGATGCCTGGGTGAGTCTTTTGACACATTTTTCCCTCTGCTTATATGTATGGCTTCTCTGTTATTAGACCATGTAGTTTTATCAAAATTATATAATATGTTAACATTTAAGGAGACAAAATTCACTCTCCCTTCTTGTTCAAAATCCCCTTGACTATTCTTAAATCTTTACTCTCTCTGTAGCAATTGCGATAGAATCAGTTTGGGGTAGATTTTTCATGACTATAGGATCAAACATGCTACAAGGTACAGAAAACCATCCCACACTAACAGAGTATTGATGGCACTAGGACCAGTCCCAGTCACAAGACTAATTCATGTTTTATTTAATTTTAGCAGACTACCATGTGCAGTTAACTGAGCAAATGGTTCCACTTCTGTTCCCTTGCTCAAAAGAAAAGCCGTCAGCAGTAACGATGCAAGCAAACAGGCAGCTCTCTATCAAACAGAGAACCCTTCAGAAATGCCCAAATTCCTGCTATGGAAAGGTCAAGGCTGGGAAGCATTAAGTCTTGGAAGGTGCAACTCTGTAGGAGAATTATTCCCATATCTACTTATTAAGGAAGGACCAGGGCCAAGATATCTCCATGAATATGTATAAGCTTCAAAGTGAAAGCAGTTAACGCTGAGATTTTGAACTCAGTGTCAACTCCCATTAAGGACCTGATCATTGAATTAAAGTAGGCTGGATCAAGAGTTTCTGGACTTTTATTCCCATTGCTGCACCACATCCTTTCATTCCTTCACCCATTCAGCCGTGGCAGTGCTGTGCTTTCCAGTAACAACTATATGGAAGGTACTGGTGGAGCGCAAGGAGGCAAGATGGAGGCTTGTTCCACGCGCAGAGTCCCGGTCATGTCTGCTTTCTTGGAGAGGAGGGGTGAGGTGTTAGTGTCAAGAATGAAAATGAATCACCACATAGGTTCTTCATCAATCTTCCCTACAGCCTTTCAGCACAAATAGAGGCATGTAACGGTGGTAACTCTAACCATGTGACAAGGATGGTGTATTATCACGAAATTACTAATTTGTTGAGGCGACAGTACAATTTACACATCTCCAGTCCCATCTCTAATTGTCTGACACTTATTTGGTGCTGAAAAGAAGCACACAGCAGGAGAAGGTCTACGAGGCGAGTCAATCCGTTGAAGGCTTTCAGAAGCTACAATGGGCATACTCCAGGCTTATAGGACTTCATAAAGTAGGGTTCCAAAAGTGGAGAAAAGCTACTTTTGGATGGAAAAAGAGATTTTGTGACAGGAAATATTGTTTGATAGAGATAACGTAAAATTTGGGACAATTTTTGCTTTTTTCTACTCATTAAGACTATTGTGAGTAAATTTGAGATCATAAAAACTATGCTTTGTAAATCCAGAGTCTTGACAGATGTGAGAGAAAGAGAAGCAGATCTATTCTTGAACTGTGTCATTCATGAACTGGGCTGGAAAGGAGTGGATTCCTCTCACCTTGTTGGATAATCCATTTACTTTATTATTCCTGTAGCAATTCCCTGCCTGCTGGGGCTTGTGGGGGTTGGGAGGAATGCAACTGCTATTGTTTTTTAGAAGTTGTTATTGTTTTTTTTCTTTTTACACCTCCACATTACTAATCAACCCTAGGCTTTTGGCTTTCATCTCTTTTATATATTTTATCAGATATGCGAGGGATGCTAAGAGTAGTAGAAGCCATTTTTTATTGCCAGGAAGGCAATAGGGAACTTCCTGAATTAATGGAGTCCCCACCCAGGATTCAAAGAATCGAGTGTGGTAAGGATTTCTTTCTCAGCACCCAAAAAGCCACAGATAATAAGGAATGTCTCACCTTAGAAGATAAATGTTGACAACACCCACATAAGTTTCACAGGTAAGTTGCTTAGCTGAAAAATATTAAAAAACTTAACCAGATAAATTGTGTGAATACCATGTGGAATTAAAAGATAGCCCCCACTAACAAAGAACTCCAAATGTCTTCTACACATAAAGACATGTACATATTTGTGTGTATATAGAGAATTTACATTACAAGTAAGATTGTGCTTGATCAGAGATCAGATACATGGTGCTCACATATAAAGATGTTCTGAGATTTCAGAAAATGCATAAGAGTCTTCCTGCTGGTGAGCAGGCAAGGCTCCATGAAATTAAGTAAACCATGATATATAGTCATATATTTGAAAAAAAGAAAAATATAGAAAATCAGTTGGGGAAGGCTTCAAAGTGAGGCTATATAATACTTTTAAAAAAAGAGACTAGAAACACAAGTGGAAGTGTGGGAAAAAGGCCTGCTTACCACTTCTGGTAACTATGAAGCAAAGCCCTGACACCTCCTGTAAGCTGAGCTTGCTGGAATGTAGCCAGCAGACAAAGAACTTCCCGTGCTTGAAACCCCTTCCCCTAATTTACATTCCTCTCTTCCCAAGTTTGCTCTAGCCTATATAAGCAGTTATAACTGGAAAGCAGGGCTCTGCTCTTTGAGGAAGAAATCCCAGCTGAGACCACGCGTGTAATAAATTTGCCTAAGATACTTCCAAAGAGTGCTCGCTTGGTTTCTCCTGAAAAAATGTAACAGAAGCAGAGGAACTGTGGAGGAAAGAGGAGCAGATAGAATTTGAAAAGTCATTTAGTGAGATTCCAGAGGTCCTTCAGTAACAGGATGAAATGAAGAATCATTAAAACTAAGGAGAGATTCAGTCATCATTGATAGTATCAAGCGGTTCGAAGACTGGCCAATGTAATTGAATGAAAGGAAGATTAGTTTCAGGGATTTCTTCCAGAGGATAACAGTCTGTTTTCTTCCAGAGACTTTCATTTCATCCGGAGGTTACCAATCAATTAAATGTGATTTTGAATGAGCTAAATTAATTATAATATCAGTGTTTCTATAGTTCTTATTAAATGAACTTATTGAAATTCAGGTTTATCTTGTGATATTTGAATTTCATTGAAACATTTTATATCTCTATAAGAGAATAAGAATTCTAGAAGACTTAGTCGTGGGTTGGCATGCCATAATTTTGATAACATTTTAATTCACTTTAAATGAAACTACCAAAAGTCTAATTTGAAAAATGATTCCTTTTATTCTCAAACTTGCTCTGGATGTTACTGCGTTGAGCATTCATTCAGCGGCCATGAGCAGCAGCTGCATAAACAATCATGTTATAAGTGAGGAAAACACTGGATCTGTACTGGTCAAATTCAGCTTACTAACTAAACTCACATTTGCAAATACAAGATACTTAAAGAGTTAAAAAAAAGAGATAAAATAATCATTACAATAATGAAAAGTAGCAGGTTTAGATGTTAATTAGAATTGTTTATGAACAGATCTGTTCACTAATATTTTTTTAAAGTATACATAAATTTACCTATGATCAATTGATAATAGCAACTGAGAATGGAGGACAGATGATAGGAAGATGATATTAACAGTTGGAAACCGAATTTTAAATGATGTACTCCCTTCTATCCTAAGATTCATTTATTCATTCATATTTATTTGTGTGCAACACTCTGGGTACTGGACATACAGTAATGAACAAAAATAATCTCTGCTTCCATGAAAATTTTATTCTAGAAAAGGATCTAAATAAAGAGGGTGAAAAAAAAAAAGCACTTGCTAATAAATCAAGGAGTGGCAAGTTCCTTGAAGAAAAATTAAGCAGAATGGAAGAATAGAAAGTTTTAGAGAAGTTTTGTTTAATTTTGTGGTCAAGGAAAGCCTTGACATGTTCCTAACAAAATTTAGGAAGAATCCAGACACAATAGAGAAAGAGGACCCTGAAAATACTACCTGATGCATTTCTTTCCCTTTCTTCTACTCTGAAGTTTGTATTAGCTAATCCACTGCTTTTAGAAAATAATCTAATCTCATATTGATATATCCAAATACATTATTATTTACCTTAGTTTATTATAATTTCTACTTAAGTTGAAAAACTCTGTCGAAACTTGACTTTCTTTTCCGACAGACATTGTCTTTTTTCAATTTATTTCTTTTGATTTCATGTAGCTACAGCTCATTTAATTTCACTGATGTGTAGTATTCATTGTGGTATATCAACATTTTATATTTATTTATATATTTTATTACTCATGGACAATTTTTGCCTGTTTCTATTACTTTGCTTTTTAGAAAATTCTGAAAAATACTGTTCTGTACATAGTTCCTGATACATATTTACTATTTTCTCTTGGGTATATATCTAGGAATCAAATTCCTGGATGGGTCATAAGATTTACTGATGTTCAGTTGTGTTTGACACAGGACTTCTCCAAACAGTGGTATGAATTTGGTTCAGCAGTGTATGATGTCGCTTATCACTTCGAAACCTTGGCAACATTTGGAATTCTCAACCTTTAATTTTGATTCATTTTCTAATTGTGAAATGGTAACTCAATGCAATTTAATTTGCATTTCCCTAGTTATTAATACTGTTAAGCAAGTTTTCATGTCTATGTCCATTTCAGGATTTCCATTTTGTGATGCCTGCTGGTGTTTTCCTCTCATTTTTCTCTTGGGGCTTCTTTGTCTTGTGAGAATTTCTTGAAAGGCAGTATCTACTTCATTATAAACTATTCTGTCCCCTAAAGCTTCTAAGCACAGTAGGTAGCAGAGCTGAATTAATCTTCCATGGGAAAGAATGGCACTAGAATTTTTTACTTACATCCTTCATATTATTAATTGGGATAATTCAAACTCTGAGAAAGAGAGTAGCAAGTCCTTACTGTCACCCACGCTTATTGACTTCAGAGGTTGAGCTGCCATGTGTATTAACTGAACAATTGACTACAAGACTGTAGTCTTCTCTTGTCCAGTACTTCATCACAGCTAAACGATGTCATTCCCAATGCAAGACTGACAGGCACTCATGTCCAGCCTTGGTTTGATATCCCTAATCCATTAGTATTGGCTCAGGGTCAGCATTTTGAGTACAAGATCAATTCTAATATAGTTACATTGACTTCTCTGTCTATCAGAGAGTAGATAGAAAGTGGAGAAGGATCAATAAATTCCAAAAAACAAATCAGAAAATGCATAGCCTATACGAACCTATTAGTATGAAGGGATTTCACTGTGCTAGTCATCGATTTAAATACAGGTAGCCCAGAAATAATGTATTTGTATCCATATCTAAAAGTCAAAATGGAATTTAGCTCCTCAAACTCTATCTTTAGATGACTAAACATAGGAAATGACAAAACATTTGGCCTTGTAGTAAAAATCTTATATTTCTAGGTCTCTCTCCTAGCATATCAAACCTAGTCATGTCTTCTCGTCAAGGGTTTTTGTATGACTCGTCTAATTTGCTACATCTTGAAAGATGTGCTCCTTTGTAAATGTTTTCCAAAATCATCAAACAGTACCACTATTTCACTTCTCAACTCCATCATCAACATAAAGGTCCTTTCCGCTATCTTTTTGCCTATAGGAACCATCCTCAAACCCAGACCCTGCCCAAATTTCAATTTTATTAAGATTTAACTCCAGTTGCTCTGAGAAAATCTCTAGACTCCTCTAATACTCATTCTATTTATCATTCATCTAGAGATAAATTAATCATGTCTTCATAGCATGTTTAGATTTCTGTGTTTGATATCAACAAAATAATGACCTCTAAAGAGCTATTGGTATGTATCACATTCATCTAGAACATTGTCTGCATAGAAGTAGATGCATAATTTAAATAGGTTAATTTGTACAGACCTGGACTTACCCGCATACCTCTGGTAATTTCTTTTTAATTAACATTGACCAAACTCCACTTGGATCATTATTACCATCTTGATCTTTCCTCTATCTAGAGTGAAGTTTCATATTTAAGGTTAGTACTTGATAGTAAAGAAAAACCAAATAGCTAATATTGTCCTGGCTCAAACACATCGATTAATTGATACTCTGTTACTTCCTAAGGTTATTGGTATATCCTGGTATCACAGACACTTGTGCATCTTGCTCTTAGAGTTCATTATAAATTATTTTACAGATGATTACATTCATATGGCAACCACAAGAAAGCAGGGAACAGCCACACTTATATCAAATAAAACAGACTTCCAATTAAAAATCATAACATAGGACAGAGATGGACCTTACATAATGATTAAGAAGTTAATGCAGCAGGAAAACATAATGCATATAAACATATATACACCAGATAAAGGAGCACCAAAATATATTAAGCAAGTATTATTAGAACTGATGAGAGACATCAGCAGCAACAAGATTACAGTAGGAGATTCCAACACCCCACTTATAAAATGGACAGAGCAACCAGGCAGAAAATTAACAGGCAAACCATTGCTTTAAATGACCATTTGGAACATTTACATCTAAAAGACATATACCAAACACTTCATCTAACAATTACAGATTTCACTTCTCAAGTGCACGTGGAACATTCTCAAGGAAAGATCAAATGTTGGGACACAAAACATGTCTCAACAAATTTACAAAGATTGAAATAATATCAAGCATTTTCTCTGACCACCATGGCTTAAGACGAGAAATAAATCACACAAAGAAAGTTAGAAGACCCCAAGTTTATTGGAGACTAAACAGTATGCTTTTGAATAGGTAAAAGAAATAATAGAACTTAAAAAAATACTTAGAGACAAATGAAAACAAAAATGAGCTACCAGAATCTACAGAATGCAGCAAAAGCAGTATGAAGAGGGAAGTTCATTGCAATCCAGACCCACCTCAAGAAACAAGCAAATCATAAAAAATCTAAACTTACATTTAAAACTACTAGAGGAAGAATAATTAAAACCAAAAATCAGTAGAAGAAAGAAAAAAATTAAAATCTGAGCAGAAATAGAAAAAAGGACAATCCAGAAGATTAATAAAAGCTGAAACTGGTTCTTTGAAAAAATAAACATTGGCTAACCTCACAAAGGAAAAATAAAAGCGAAAAAACTCTCATAACTAGAATCAGAAATGAAAAGGGAGAAGTTACAACAGATAACACAGAAATATAAGACATCCTAATAGACTACTATGAACAGCTCTCTGCCAACAAAGTAGACAAACTTGAGGACCTGGACACCTTTCTAGAAAAATACAGTCTACCAAGACTAAAGCTGGAAGAATTGGAAAACCTGAACAGAACAAACACAAGCAAATAAATAGAAGAGGTAGTCAAAAGTCTTCCTAAAAATAAAAGCCCAGAATGAGATGGGTTTTCTAATGAGTTTCACCAAAACTTCAGAGAAGACTTAATACCTATTCTCAAATGCTTTCAAAATATTGAAGAACAGGGAACACTCCCAAATACTTTATAGGAGGCTAACGCCACACTGATTAAAAAAAAAAAAAAGCTAACAGAGACATCATCAAGAAAGAAAATAACAAATTAATATCTCTAATAAACATAGATGCAAAAATTCTCAACAAAATATTAGCATATCAAATCAAACAATGTATGATGACCAAGTGGGATTTATCCCAGGGGTGCAAGGATGGATCAACATACATAAATCTATTAATGTAATACATCATATCAACAAGAGCAAGTAGAAACACCACATTTATATCATAGATGCAGAGAAAGTTTCTGACAAGTTCCAACATCCATTTATGATAAAAAAAAAATACCTACATAAAATGGGGATAGAAGAAACATACCTCAACATAATAAAGGTCACATGTGACAAACCCACAGTCAATATCATATTCAACAGCAAAAAAATTGAAAGCATTTCCTCTAAGGTCAGAAACAAGGCAAGGTTGTCCACTCTATTCACTGCTTTTTAACATCATACTGGAGGTCTTAGCCAGAGCAATTAGGCAAGAAAAAGAAATAAATGGAATCCAAATTGGAAAAGAGGAAGTAAAGCTATAAATATTTTAAGATGACATGATTATATATGTTGAAAATCCTAAAAACTATGTCAAAAAATACTATTAGAATGCATAACCAAATATAGTAAAGTATCAGTCTACAAAATCAATGAATAAATATATTTCACATTCTTATATGCAAACAACACACTAGATGAAAATGAAATCAAGAAAACCACACCATTTAAAATAGAAGCAAAAAGAATCAAATATCTTGGAATATACTTAATAAAGGAAGTGAAGACCTGTACAATGAAAACTGAGTCTTTCTTAAAAGAAATAGAGGAGGCTACAAAGAGATGGAAAGTTATCCCTGCTCAAGTTAGGGAAGATCAACATTAAAATGGTCATTTTACCTAAAGCAATATACAGATTAAATCGATCCCCATTAAAATTCCTTGGGCTTATTTCCAGGAAATAGAATGAAAAATCTTAAATTTGTATGAAACAACAAAAGACCTCAAAGAACGAAAGTAATTTTGAGAAGAAAAAAATGACTCCATTGGGGATTAGAGTCCCAGACATCGAGCTATACTACAAAGCAATAGTGATCAAAAACAGTATGGTACTGGAATAATTACAGAGGCACATGGAATGGAATAGAACTGAATCAGGAGAAAATGACCCATGCACATACAGTCAGTTAATCTATACAAAGGAACCAAAAGCATACAATGGAGAAAAGCAAGTCAATAAATGGTGCTGGGAAAACTGGATGGCCACATGCAAAAGAATGAAGTTAGTTCACTTTCTAACACAATTCACAAAAAATAACTCAGAATACACTAGAGACTTCAACATTAGATGGAAACTATACAATTCTTGGAAGATAATACAAGAAAGGCATTCCATGACGTCAGTCTTAGAGACTCCAGCATCAAGGGAAACAAATAGAAAAATAAACAACTGGGGCTGTATCAAAGCAAAAAGCTTCTTCACAGAGAAAGAAACATCGCCAAAACAAAAACCACAACCTGCTGACTGGGAGAAAATATTTGTGTTCCATATATCTGATAAGGGCTTGATATCTAAAATATACGAAGAAGTCATAAAGCTCAATGACAGAAAAACAGGCAATCCTATAAAAAAAATGGGAAGACGAATTGGAGACATATTTTTTTCTCAAGAGGATATACAGTTGGCCAATAGACAACATGAAAACATATTCTTACTACCTGGCTATTAAGAAAATGCAAATCAAAACAACAATAAGGTATCACACTTTACACTTGAGACACTGGCAAGTATCCAAACATCTGGAAAGAACAAATGTTGATGATGATGTGGAGAGAAGGGAACATTTTTATACTGTTGGTGGGAGTGCAAATTGGTGCAACCCCTATGGAAAAAAGTGGAGATTCCTTAAAAACTTGAAGATGGAAATCCCATATGATCCCTCCAACCCACTTCTGTGTGTCCACCCAAAAGATACAAACGCACTAATTCACAGATACTTACGCTCCCGTGTTTATTGCAGCCTTATCCACAATAGCTAAGAACCGGTAACTACCTAAGTGCCCAATGTCAGATGAATGGAAAAAGAAGGTGTGGTGGATACACAGCGGAACACTACACAGCCCTTAGAAGAGATGGAACCCTGTCATTTGAATCAACCTGGACGGATCTAGGGGGGTTGATGCTAAGTGAAATAAGTCAAAAGGAGAAAGATACCAGATGACCTCACTCATAGGTAGGATGTCAGTAAAAAAGCAATGGAACAGATGTAACAAAATCAATGCTTGGACACTCACGATAGAATTTCATTACCAACAGGGAAAGGGATGGGGGTGGGGAGGGGTGTAAATGTGGTGAGGCCCACTGGACATTGGTAAAGACCAGATGGGCATCTGGTGGAGGGTGTTTTGACATATATCTGAAGAATGGGGAATCTACACATATGGGGTATCTATATATGAGTTTGTTTTACTTTGTAAAACAAATTTACCACAAAAAATACTTAAAAGGTTTTTAAAAGATGAGACTATTGTGCTTTTATATGATTTTGAACTGTCTTTGAGTCTGATAAATTATAAAGATAATACTAATAACAAACATTTTGTCAACAAAAACAAATATTCACATATCTAGCTACCTAGCTAAGCTATCCATATCTGTATGTATCTATGTAGATATGTTTTACATACATACATATATACCTCAATGTAGATATAGGACGATCACAATGCATTATAGATATCAATCCATCTGTTATAAAAGATCTAAGAGATAGTTAATATTACTCTAAGAATAGTTTCCCTTAGTTATTGTCATCCAGACTTCATTCTTCACCTTGCTTCAGGTTGTCACTATATCCAACTAGTGGGAGATACCAGTAACGTATTAAATATATTAGAGTGGGAGGAGAAAAACATCAATATTTTTACCTCATCAACTTCTTTTCTGTCAGGCTGTTTTGAGAATGGATACCTAATCAAAGTCCCAACTCCCATAGCTAGCCCACATGGGCTATAACAATTACCCTCCTAAGATTCTATTAACCATCCTCCCCATGCCCCTTTAGACCTATGAAGGATAAGTTGTTTTTGTTTTGGGGTTTGTTTTTTTTTTTGTTAGAATTCTTTACTATTCCATGTGCATGTCCTTAAACCTGTTCAGAACTTTATAAGCATTCCTTTTATTAAATTATCCCTTTAGAGTGTAGCACCTTACTGCCTGACACCAGCCTTTACAAGAAAGGAAACTAAGGAGGATGATCTAAGTTACTTGCTCACGATGATACAACTAGTGAGTAACTCAGATGGGGATTCCAATCTCAGCTCTCGGTCTCCACAGTCTATGCTCCTCTCACTCTGTGGGTCTCAAAAGTTAGCCAGACAACTGTTTTTTATTTTTGTTTTTTTAAAAGAAAGGTGTAAGCTGAAATGAAGTCAAGGAGGCAGGCAGAAAGAGAGAAGGAAGCATCCCATTTTATTTTTATTTAGTTGTTTGCACCAGCCATGTCCTCCCAGACCCAGGACTCGAACCCATGGGTATGTGACTTGGGTTCCTTTGGCGACGGTTGAACTAACCACTGCTCTTACCAGGGTGTACCGACAACGGGTTTTTAACGTTAATATAAGCCTCTGATTTTTTCTTGTCAGCTGATGCCAAGAGCAAAGGCTTCTTACTTTGTCAGGAGCCAAAGATCACTAAATGCATTTTAGAGTGAATGTGGGCAGAGGTCATCATGAAAAGGAAAGTATTCCTCTGGGCCTTGGTTCATATAATCACTGTTGTCTGCTTTGCATTTCAACTCTAGAGATGATCAGACATGAATTTAAGAAAAGAGAAAATTGGTACAAAATTAAAAACAAGGGCCACATGAGGAACAACAAGCAGCAGTATAAAATAAATGTCCCAATGGGATCCTGCAAAGGCCCAGGTCTGTCCTTTTCCCAAACAAGCCAATAGTGTGGTTGAATTTACATCCAAAAAGGAACGTGGGAAAGGAACTCTCAGGAATTTACTCAAGGTGGATGAAGAGTAACTTCCCTCGGATCCTACAATGAATAGGGCCAGTGGGTCTTCCGGAAATTTGCCATGAGGATAATATTGTTTTAATGCAATTACTTATTAAATGCTTAGTATATGCGAGGGGCTGATAACATAGACATATCATGGTTAGAGTTCTCTACATTCCTGAATGGTGGATAATATCTGTTCTGTTGGTGCACCCTGGTGGACTAGTGGTTAGTTCTGCCCATAACTTCCAGTCAGCAGAGTCCAAGTAAATCCCAAGGACCTAGGTTCACATCCCGGGGCTCCAGGGAACAGCAAAGATGAACAGCTAAGTAAAGTAAATCAAATGCTTCCTCCTCCTCTCTTTTCCTACCTGCTTGCCTTCATTCCTACCTGCACCTTTCTTTAAAAAAAAAAAAAAAATAGCTCCCTTCGTGGAGAACCAGAATTAAACTCTTCCCAGAATGGAAAAAAAAAAAAAGTAGAAAGCTAGGATTCAAACCCATATACAACTCAATATTCTCTATGTGCTTTTTCACAGGTTATATTTACACAATAATTCAAAATTCAGTGCCCTGGGAAAGGTGAAAATCACCTTGAATTTGATTTAAGCTTTTCTCAGTTCTGTAGTATATATGCTACTTTGCCTAACTTGTGAGATTATGCATACATGATAAAATGCACTTGTTTTCTTTCCTGAAAGCAGTCACAAGCCAGGGGAGTTCATGTCAAATTCCTGTATGTAGCTGGAATTCCAACACCTGATACCTGAAATGGTTTAAACTTGATCGAGCTATCAAAGTCGGTCAGTTGTAGAATATTCTGGTTTTATACGAATCACAGGTCTCTGAAACCTTTTACAATCCAGGAACTTGAAGAATCATTTCCTATCCTGATTACTTTGAGACCACAGAAGAGCATCCAGGCTTGGATGGGCCTCCTCTCCCATTCTTCCTTTCCACTTCCCTCGCCTGTATCGGACAAGGTATGCAGCAGTAAATCAAGTACTTTATTTAAAAAGACACTTTAAGAAAATTAAAAGTACAGTCAAGTGAATATAAGTCATGAAAATCTACAGTAATTATTCAGTTCAGAGGGGCTGCAATGGACAGAAATAACCATGAGATCTGGAGCACAGGCTCTTCCTTTCTGCATCAATTTTCTACCCCGAGGTAGAGATTGTAGGATTCTGCTGTCGTAGGAAACGCTGCTAACTGTGTTTACAAAAATGGTTGAGAAAACCCATGTCTGTCTGACAGCTTTTTACCACATCAATTATAAATGCATTTTCCCTTGGGTGGTATTATCTCTCGCCCAAGGAATTTTCCACTGTCCTGGAGCATTTGCTGAGGAGAATTGATTAGGAAGGCGGTTTCCCAGTAGATGGAGAGAAACTGCAAATGTTTCTGTTTGTTGATGCTTTGGCCCTCCTACCATAAGTACCGTAAGAATGTGAACAATTACAGCTGGAAATTCAAGTGGAAGCAGCTATTCACCCCTGTGGAGCAGAACACAGCAATTATGCTGAGCCTGGTTATGTCTACCTGGGCACAGTGATGTTTGCTGGTGAGGGAATTCTGGACTGTCCTCTGGAGGGGTAGGGGAACACATGTGTTTTGTTTAAGGTGGCCTGAAATCATCTAGATTGGCCATAATAACAGCTGTTCTCTGATGATGCTTAGAGAGACTCAGTTTTCTTTTTTCGATATGATCATGAAGAGTTAACAGTCAATTATTAGGAAGACAAGTTTATATACAAATAAGCAATTTCTTGGTGTAGTCATCAAAGCTTTTTTAAATAAATGTGACTGAAACTTGACAATGAATACCTTTATTTTGCTTATTCCTATAACTTACACGGTATAAGCTTTGATTATATTTGATTCTGAAGTAAGGCAGAGACATTTCAACCTTTCAGTGTTACTACATATTGGAGTCGAATTATACATTTTGTTTTATAGGATTATTTCTATAACACCTGGCTCAGGATCAATACATGGAAGTTTGTTTCGTTTTGTTTTATTTTGTTTTCTTGATGTAATCTTGACTTTAACATTGTATACTTTTGGGATACACAGCATTATAAATTAGCATCTATTATGTTCACCACCAAAGCCATACAATTGACCTTTTATCCAATTGGCCTGATGCCTCTCACCCTTCCTTTCTGGTACCTACTATAGTCTAGAAGTTTCTTTTGGTTGTTTGCTTGTTTTGTTTCTTAACTTCTACATATTAATGAAATCTTACAGTGTTTGTGTTTTTCCATAGGATATTTATCATTTAGTACAATACCCTCTAAATCCATTCAGAGGTTTCAAGTTGAAGATTTTTATCTTTTTGACAGTTGAATAGTATTCCAAAAGATATACAGACCACGTCTTCGTCTTCATAATCCAATCATCTGCCCATGGGTAGGTATATTGTTTCTATCGCTTGGCTACTGTGAATAGCACTGCAGTGAATGTATTCTTCAGATAAATACCCTGAAGTGGGTTAACTGGATGATATGGAATTTCTATTTTCAATCTTTTGGAGAAATTCCTTATTTCTTTCTATATTAGCTGCACCTATTTATAATCCTATCAACATTTACAAGGGTTTCCTTCTTTTCCACGTCCTTGCCAACACTTGTTAGCTGTCTTTTTCACAACAATCTTTCTCACAGTTATGAGGTGACATTTCACTATTTTGATTTGCATTCCCATGATCATAAGGGGGTTATTATTAACAATGAATATCTTTCATGTACCTGTTGGCCATCTGTTTGTCTTCTTTGGATAAGAATCTGTTCAAATTTTCTGCCTATTTTTAAAATGGGCTGCTTGTTGTTTAATTTTATGACTTCTTTGTATACTGGAGCACTACATATATTTGGTATGTTAACTTCTTGTTAGATATATGGTTCACAAATATTTTCTTCCATTCTATAGGCTGCCTTTTTGTTTTGGTAATTTCTTCCCTTATAAAGAAAATTTTTAGTTTTATAGAGCCCCATTTATTTACTTTTGCTCTTTTTAAACTTTTCTGTTGGTGTTTAGTCCCTAAAGAAATCTCGAAGGTCGATGTTGAGAAACATATTGCCTGTATTGCCTTCTGTACATTTTATGGTTTCAAATCTTTCATTCAAATCCTTAATGTACTGTGGACTAGATTTCTGTGTGTGGTGTCAGAGAGCTGCTCAGCTCCATCTTTTGGCAGGCGATTGTCTAATTTTACCCATACTAGATTATTAAAGGTTCTCGCCTGGCTCCACTGCATGATCTTGACTTCTCTGTCACAAATTAGTTTTCCACATATGTGTGGGTTTATTTCTGGGCTAGCAATTCTGTTCCATTGATCTGTGTTTCTATTTGTGTTCTAATATCACATTATTTTTAAAGCTATTACTTTGCAATATTGTTTCAAGTCCAGAGTAAAGGAGGGCGGAGCATGATTTCTCCATTTTTGCTCTTTCATTTTCAGGATTATTTTAGCTATTGGTGGCCCTTTTATAGTATATAGATTTTATAATTCTATTTTTGTGAAGAATGTCATTGGGCACAAGGTCAAGGGGATTGCACTGAATCTGCATATTGCTTTTGGTAATATAACCATTAAATCAATTAACAAATTTAAATATACAATTAGAGATTTATTTGAGAAAGTGAATTACTACATGAAGCAAATGTTATAAAATTGTTCAACTCTTTGAACCTGTAAGGTTCTTAAGGCTATGAGATGCAGTAGGGTATATGCTAAATTATGCTGTTGAAAACAGTAGCCAATAGCTATCTTGAGAACACGAAATGTAACTAGTCTGAACAAGATATGTTGTATGTGTAAAAATACACTAGGCTTTAGTGACTTAGTATACAAAAAAAAATGTAGGTAATTTAATATTTTTGATCATGTGGAAATGAATGTTTTCTACATATTAGATCAAACAAAATATATTATTAGAATTAAATTTACTTGTTTATTTTTGCTTTTTAAACATGGTTATTAGGAAATTTCCAGTTCTGTATATGAATCACCTTTGTGCCTTGAATTTAATTTCTTTTGGACTGAAGTTCTAAAAGGCAGAAAGAAGTACATATATACAAAGATGTCTACAATCATATGCCCTACGATACAGGGATTTTAGTATGAAGCCAAAATATTTACTAATGAATGGCTATGAGCATTATGATATAGATAGAGGGTTTGATGGCATGTGGATGATAGAACTGGTAGTTATGGAGAGTGTAACAATATATATAATGCCACGTAATTGAAAAAGAAGGACAAGAAATTGCTTTATATCATAGGTGGAAACGTATGAAATATATATGTGCACAGAAAAAGAGAAAGATACTGTATGATCTAATATTTTTATAAGAAAAGTAAGATAACTGAAAAAGTAAGATAATTTTATAAGTAAGATAAATTGAAATTTTTTAAAGAAAAGTAAGATAATAAGATATGAAATGATATTCTTCATAAAAGTTCCATTACTGGTACTACACTATTGTTTTCCCAAGTAAATAAACTAGAATAAAAAGATAAAGCTGGCAGAAGAAAGTGTTGGGCTACCTCCTTTTCATCTACATGAGGACTTGCTATGAGTCTTAAGTATCTTGCAACCCTGAGTAGCCAGTCATAGGTAGCAGAGAGCTTTCACTGTGGGAATAAGTTAACATATGGTTCAGCATTGGGACTTATGATACTATTGCCAAAGCTTCCATAACTCCATCAAAATACAGTTTGAAATCACACATTCTCTCCCTCCCTCTTGTCTTCCCTACCCCTCCATCTCTTTCATACAAACACACGCGTGCACACACATACACACACAGAGAAATAGCCTCAATTCAATCGCCAAACAAATAAATATTAATTTCAACACCAGCTATGCCTACCCATAATTTATATTTCTGTGACTACCCCACACACACATTTAGACCCCCATTACCCACTGCCTCATATTTGTATGCCTGAGAGTAGACATCTTATTGAGATCTCTGCCTCCATTCTACCTGTCTTTCCCATCTTAGACACTGCACAAGATGGTTTCCTAAACTACTTCTCCTACAGTGCCTTGCCGCTACTGATCAGGAAAAACAATGAAAACCTAAATATACGATCACTTTCTTACCTACTGATTTAAAATCAGTCACCTTTGTGTGGGTGTTCATTCAGCATCAGCACTCCTGTGCTCTCTCACCATGACTGCACATAGATCTGGTCTAATTATATTAGTCTAAATAATTTCTGGTATCTACTCATTAGCACAGTATTACTCCTGGAAGACTCAGCCCAGCTATCACCTTTTAAAAAAATATTTCATTCATTACATACCAGTTATTTTGCCAGAGATATAAAAACAGGGTAGCTAACTTTAACAAATGCTCTCTGCTCTATCTCTATCACTAAAAAGATTCAGTCCTCAACTAGACCCAGGGGCTGAAAACTTCACTGTGCCTGCTCCTTCATTCCTTCATCAAGCACCATTTTCTGGATGGTTTTACTTTCTAAATAGTTCTTCATTTTCCCTTTATCTCTGTCTTTTCTTCCCTTTAGGCCCACCTGCTTCAGCATGCCTGTATTTCAGAACATCCCAAGTGGTCCCACCTGTTTTGATCTTGTTCCACCAGCCAAACCACCCATATAAGCCTTAAAGAAGTTTTCCTTAAATACAAATCTGGCTATTCATGACCCTCCTTGTAGGCTTTTAACTACGGAAAATCATCTTTCAAGTAACGTTCATGGTGGTTTACAAAGCTCTCCATTGCTGGCCCTGGTGATTTAGCAACATTTCTCAGCACTTACTATTTTATTGTTCATGCTCCAGCAACTTCAGTACACTCATTGATAAAATACAGCATGTGGCGTTATGTCTTAGGTCTCATCTCCTGATTGTCTGAGTCTTCAACCATTCTCTTCTCTACTGCATATAAGTAAATTGTAGATAATTCATGACTCCTTATTCTTTGAAATTAAAATGAGTGATTTTCTCTAGAAAACAAGCCCTTATTAATATTGGCAGCTGATATCACTGAATTCTCTCTATTCTCTCCATTCAGGCGATACTTAGTCAGTCATCTATTCATTTTCATGATGTTTCAAAAATATCTGATTGTCCCCTTCGGCAGACAGTGAGTACCTTGAGATCAGAGAATATATTGTATGCAGTTCTCTGTCGCCAGCTCTTAATATTTGGTGGATATTCCATATCAAGTTGTAGAAGGAACTAGCAAAGAAAGTCAGCTAGCTCATTGCACATAAAATATTTTTAATAAGAGTTTAACCCAGTTTTAATTATATTGTAGAAGAAGAGAGTCACACCCCCAGTTTCTAGCCACCATGGGCCAGCTGTGAAGGCCACCAAGCCATCAGGCGCCTTGTAGTCTGAGCTGGCTGGAAGCTACTGGCCAGATAAAAGGACTTTTCTTTATCACCTGAGAATGGAGACATAGGTGCATTTTGCAATTATGTGAATCCTGTGTGTTGCCCATGTGAGGAATTCACAAATGAATAACTGAATTCTGTTTGTAATTCCTATTCTAATTTACACCTCCCCCTCTCCCTCACTCCATAAAATTATACCCCCAATTTGCTTGTTTGCTCAGATTATGATACCTGGGCCCACGCATAATAAAACTGTCTTTACCACTTCTAAAAGAGCACACGCTTGGCTTTGTCAGTAGAGAGAGAGCTGTGACAATATTGCTGCTCGTGATCAAACTGATATTAGTTTATGTAATATAAGGACTCTCCTCTGTTAGCCAAAATCTTAGCGGTAAGATGAATAATTCTTTTAGAATGGCTCTGACGTTCGAGTTCCATATAACAAAAGACCTCGATACATACTACCTGGAGACATGGAGAGGGAAGAGTGTGCAGGCAGGAGTCACCTTGAACTTGTTGGATATGTTTCAAGTTTATAACATCAGTCAGTTACAGCTTGCAAAGGTGAATCCAGGTCCAGGAAAATGTTAGTATTAGATATTTGAGCTTTGCAAGAAAACATTTTCCATTGGGTTTTTCCTTTTAAATACCATGACTAGAAGTGTCCATGGGGAAATCAAAGAAATGTGTTTGCCTTTACTTCTCCTTGTTATTTGTGCTCTCTATTCCGGGGTTGTGAAACTGTACTGCTTTTGTCTGGTGAATGTGGATTTCTTCAGGGACCCTGAGGTATCTTTTGAAATACCAGAGAAATAAATTATTATCTTGGGCAATTATTTGTATAGGAATTTATGTCAAGTTTACAAAATACATGTTGACGATTTTTTTTTAAAAATCTGACTACATTTACAAATATGTTTCTTCTTACACAAGGTAGTGTAATAGGGGGAAGAAGTAAATCTTTCTATAAAACTAGTAACTGATGCATTTAGATCTGGTTCTAAGTGATGGAAAGGTATTTCAAGAGAAAACAAACTACATCTTGTCAAATAAAAAATGTTTAGACTACAATTTTTAAAGTCACAAAAATGGCAGGTTTTAAAAGTTTGATAATTTCCTTTCTAATTCACTCCTCAGGAATAAGACACGAGTTTTACCAACTAAGAAATAAAGTGAAAAAAATATTTAAAAAGTTGTTAGACATTTACTTTATTAAAAAAGTCTGAAAACTGCAAATCTATACTTCAAAAGTGAGCTTCCTCTGGCCATTCTTGATCTATATTCATCTCAATGATTTTTTTATCATTTATTAGTTAACAAATAATGCTAAATACATATTGCTGTCAAGATAACATGGTAAAATGTAAGAACTCCAAGAATACGCAAAATTTCAAGCATTGTCAATGATTCAGTAAAATTGCAAAGTGAATTCTGGGAAACTCATTTTTTTGACCACAGCATAGCATTCTGAGATGTCACGGAAGGGCAGACAATGAGCAAAACACAATTTTCTCATTCATCAGAGATGCAGCCAGAAGTTGCCACTTCAAATCTCATGTCCCATTTCAAGTGTAAAAGTTGGACACAGCACAAATGGCAGTTACAACAGAATAAAATAAATGTAATATTTTAAAATCACCCCTTGCCAAGCCCAGTTGGTGACAATCATCTGTGGTGCAGAGCTACCAGTTGTCTCAGAGCCTCTACACTACCTGTTTTCCATGGATGGCCCATTGTGAGGGGAGACACTAAGACTGCCTTCCTGGTTGGTGGTCACTCTCTACTCACAAATTTGGACTTTCAAAAGCAGCTGATAAAGTCTCCTCAGAAAACAAGGAGAAACCCTGCAGAGCAGTTTTCAGGAGGAAAGCTATCAGGCATTCTCAAAGGAAGGCAAATATAAAGGCTATAGGAGCCAAACACTTTTGGGGGGAGAAGGGGTCCTGGCTGAAGATGGAAGCACAAGGAGAGAGGCCGGACACGCACTGCTCACTGACAACAAAAGCAATGGCTGATCACAACTGATTAGCTCATCTGAGGGTGACAGGCAAGGGAAGGAAGCAAAATCCCTGCCTTAGACCTGAAACAAGAGAAATCCTCTAAACTCATTAGCATCAGGGAGCCAAAGGGCTTTGTTCCCACACAAAATTAGCAGAGAGAATTACAGAATAATGGCCATCTTTGGTAAAAAGACTTAATACTCAGATGTAGCTTTAAGGCCTCAAGTCCATTATTTCTCCTGTGAAGAAAAGGAACATTTGTATTGAAATCTCTGACATCAGCAAATAAACTTGGCTGGACCTTCCCTAGGGGGCATGAGGGGCATATTGAAGCAATGGAAAATTATAAAGTGGTAAAACATTTTTGACAAGAAAACCCTTTAGGGGGAAAAAAGTACTTCCTTCATCGAGTCAAGTTTTTGTGATTTTGGTTAGAAAAAAACATATCAAATGTGTACTCCAGGAAAACAGTGGTACCTGAGTCTCCTTGCTGGGCAGGTTAGCGAGTAAATACAGAAGGAAGTCTCTTCTGGTTGACACATTTTTTTCTGGATTATCTCAATTTGGCAGAAGACATGATCCTTGAATAAAATATTTATGTTTGGGGAGAAAAGGTATAAGCAGAGTCATTCTCTAAAATTACTTTCAGGCTATCTGATTTCTACACCTCAGACAGCAATAGGGCATTATCTGGATCACCAGTCTGACAAAGTAGAAGGCCACATGGAATCTGATTTGTTTTTTTGAAGAGTGTAGAATAGTGGTATTTTGGTTTTCAAAATGCTTTTCAAATATCTAGAGTGCTTAGTAACAACATACATAAAAGTATTATTTTTTTGTCTAAAACTCAATTCACAAAGTTCAATGAACTGGCATTACAAAAGGAGCATGTTTTTAGGGGGTGTGGCTTAAAATATAGACTGTGGTATTCCTGATGTTCATTTTGGGGTCAGGCCTCTAGAGGACCTCAAAAATAGCACTCACCTCCAGAGTAGCTACAAGCAAAACTCAATGTCTGGTTTCTGTGACTGTCAGCCAGACAAGAAGAAACACACATGACAAAATTCTGTGTACAAAAAAACCAAAGTATACATTCTAAAGTCCCAAACCCAGATATTTTAAATCACTGTTTAAGATGTGTGACTTCATGTCCTATCAGCAACTCTAGCTGAATGTCTATAAGTTTGTTTTAAACAATTCGCAACTCATCCAAAGAATTCTTAGGGAGAGCATATATTTTAGAGACTGTTTTCAAATAGATATTTAATAGAACCATAGATATCTCTAGCACAGGTGACTAGTTCTTGGTTTTTGTCTGACAAAGGAATACCGATGTCCTTATGGGAGGCAGTAATGTGTCGCCATTGGGAATAATGACTGCAAAGTAAAATAAATCTAGAATACAATCCTGGTTCTGTTTCCATAATACTTTTTTTTTTTAAAAAAATCTCTCTTTCTTCATTTGTGTGATAGAGATGATAACAGAACCCAAGTCAAGAATTGCTATAAGGTTAAATAAAATAATGTTTGGTCTTTGCTTAAGGTAGTCCCTAGCCTAGGATAATATTCAAAAACCATGCAAAAAAATAAACAGTAAATCATGGGTGACTTTCGCAGTGAATAATATTGAGTAAAAGATATTTTAAGCAAAGAAACTCAGTGAAGTTAAAGTCTAACTACTCCATGAGGACTAAGATTTGTAGTGGCTGCTAATATAAGGGTACTTGAGAATAAAATTGCTTATATCTGCTACCCTTCAGCTTTGATTCCCTAGATTTCTCAAGGTGGTAAAGCCCAGAGAGCTTCAACTGACCTGCCATTTTCTATTATTTTGCTAATGTGCTGTAGACTGTCTTTTACATTACCCTGGTAAGACAGAGTCACGCCCTATAAGCAAACTTTAGGTGATTTATTTCTATAAACCTCAAGGCCTATTTTGAATCATTAAAATATGAGATAAAGTAACTAAACAAAATAGCACAAGTCAACCTCTGGTTCACTCATGTAATAAAGGTAGAGTTTGGAAAACAAATGAATGGCGGGGAGATGGAGGGTGTTATTGGGATGAAGGAGCTTGTTAATGTTAGAAATGTCTTCCTCTCGGGGGACAAGGAAGGAGAGGTCCCTGACTCCATGGTACATGAATAACGGGTGACATCGCATCTCTCCCAACTAAGTTGATTCCTCTCAATTAAGCTAAGATATCCCAGACGATATACTTAAGGAAAGGTAATGATTTATGAGTAAAACATACATGATTTTGCATTTTGATAAATATGTTACTGTTATTTATTATTTTCTAAAGCCACATCGTTTGATTTAAAGAAATGTTGGCTTATTTCCACACAAACTATTATTTGTAATCACCTCAGAACTTGAAACATTACTACTTAAGGAACTTATCACGAGCTATAGTAGAATGTGATTATTACCACTGTACATGAATTATTTCGTTTACCAGAGGTATTCTTAAAATACCTGAATGAACTTCTAGTACATTTTTCACGTTTTTGTTATTTTTCAGAGAAAGAAAAGGCAATCTATCTCTTATGACAATTTGATGAGAAGACTTTCTACATTGACCATATCGATAAATAAAAGAATTCAATACATAACTTGGAAATCATTGCTATGACCACCGCTAATAAAGGGGGTTCCATGGAAAGTAAAATCAAAAGCAAAAATGATCTTCCTGGTATAAGCTAACATCCTACTCAAAGATTGTGCCTCTATAACATTTCAGACATTGGAAGAAGCACTTCCCCTTGGTTATAACCAAAAAGAGAAGTTTTTTGTTTCTTTTTCACTTTAGCAATCAGAAAACACTTATGACTTAATAACAAAACTACAAAATTTCTCTTTTGGAGTTAGTTTTGTTCAATAGTTTGAAAATTTAAGTGGATTTCTAGAGGTAATACATTCTGTAAGTCGGTTGGACAATAAGAGACAGAGACAGGGTTGCCAAATGGGCTCTAAGCAAGATTTTATTCTCCCTAGTGCAAGCCGGGAAAGCTCATTTCTGAGAAGAGACAGAAGGAGCAATCCAATGGAAGCTATGAGAGACAGCATTTTTAAGGGGAAGTCTCTGAAATCTCTGGCAAGCACAGTGGGGAGCGGGGGGCGAGGGATGGGGGGGCAGTGGGGGTGTGGTGGTGGGTAGGGATGGAATTCTGATAGGCCACCTGACTTGCTGTTGATTTAGGGGTCGGGAGTCAAAGATCTCTTATCAGGATGGGCTGGAATGTTAGGAGATTGAGGGGTGAGGGATAATGGGGGTTGAACAGTATCTGGTCTTGCTTCAGATCGAAAAGCTTTCTGATTCTCAAGCTTGGCTGGAAAGTGAAGACTTTCAGATTTTTGTTTTCTTTTGTCTCCTGTCTCACTTTCATAACCTCCCTCATGCTGATGTAAATACCATCAATAGTGCAGTGTTTGTCAATGATTGCCTAAGTGACTTGCAGACAAAGAAAATACTGGGACTTGAATTCAACCTGAAGGGTTTTAAAGAATTCTCTTGTTCCTTGAATAAAGCTTACTTTTATCTGAAATGTGAGCCAGGGGAGATGATACTCTGTGTATCCTTACCTTTGTTAAGTCAGAGCTTTCAGCACTTGTTGGAATCAGAACAAAAAGTCAGAATCAGCTGGATGTCAAAGTTGTCATCTCACTGAAATTTACTCTTGAGCAATAAAATGGTTTATAATTTGTTTATTGTGTACAATTTGGGCTTATTCACCCTTTCCCTGAAAGAAGGCATTTATTTTTGCATGAAAAATGAAAGGCATAATACTTGTGAAGATTTTATAGTCAATATATATGTGAAGGAAAGATATTGCCAATGCAAAAATAAGTTGTGTGGGAAAAAATGCTTGCATGTGTTTATGCAGATTTTGTTTCTGTAAAGAAATTTCATAGATCTTATCAAATTCTCCAAAAGTCCTGAGAGGAAAAACATAATTGAGCAATGGATCTCTAGGGAAACTATTCTGAATGACTAAAAACAATTGAGCGAGTACATAAGTACAGAAAGTATAGATTTTGAAGGGTAGTCAGTTGAGTTGTAATTAGTCTTTTCAATGCTCTTATTCATAGAAAAGCCATGAAGTGGTAATCTTTCCTGAAGTTGCTTAAGAAATGTCCAGGGTGTGAGCCACATGCCTCCAATGTCTCAAATAATTAAGCCAATCAACTTTCTACAAAGGAAACTACACCACCACCCCCAGGTGACCTGAAAACAGGTCTTTCATTAATCAGAAACTCAGGAGCCTGGATGAGGGATTAAAATGCAGTTTCCCATTCAGTACCTAGGTAAAGACTGAGACTGCGCATTTCTAAAAAGCTCCCAGATAAAACCACAGGGGCCCTTCTGTTGCACTTTGAATAGTCAGGACTGAGGCTATGAATAAATGCTGTGGGGGTTGCCTGCGGGGCGGGGGATGTGGGGGGCGATTGTCAATGCAAAGGCTGTGCTGGCTTTCATCTGACTTGCTAATGTCTCTTTTTTTGGCATTCGGTTGGCTTTTCCTTATTACCTATACCCTAGGGCAGGTATCATTGCCTTATATCTGCATTTTTGTCATGCCAAGTAGCTTTTCTGTCTTGCCTCCAAACTGCCCTCCTCCCCCAAGTTATTGACATTGCTATTATTATTACTATTACTAGTATTCACACCATCTGTCAGGTGTTCCTTTAAACACTTCCTCAGTATTGACTCATTCATATCTTCTGCTGCCACATTAGTCATCTTCCAAATTATGAGACTTATTATTTTAGTGTCAGGCTCCTAGCTTTTCAGTAGCTCCAATATTTCTCTTAGAACGAGTTCAGCTGTTCCCCTTAAACTCTCCCATCCACTGTACCCGAGTCAGAGCTTCCCTGATGAGACAAATCTCAAATGTATGCCATTAGCTGTGAAGTGTAAACTCTTAACTAGCATTAGTTCACTAGTAAAAAGTCACCTTGTAGTAATCTATACTCTGTGTCTAGAATGCTTTCCTTCACTTTTTACATCTTTTCCTTAGTGAATGGTTATGGCTTCTGTCACCATTTTCGAAATCCTCTTTGCATGAGAGGTAGTATAAGCATTATTCAGTATTAAAGTTTAAATATTAATAATAGAAAAGATTCTACAAACTCTCAAGGGAAAAGCAGAAGGGAGATCAAGGATAAATTGCCAAGTGGATCCTACTTTTTGCTCTATGTCCTGCTAATATGTTCATCCATATCTTTATTAATCGACAGATGTATTTGATATTAGATTAGTAATGTACTAAAATTATGAGGGGGTGCAGTTTTCATGGGCTTTAGGATTCTTGGGAAAAATGTATGTGTTCACAAACATTCATATTAGCACTATTCATGATAACAAAAGGGAGAAACAGCCCAAATAGCCATCAAATGATGTTATCCATAATAAATCCATTCCTACAGTGGTATTATTCAACTCTAAAAGAGAACACTAGTACCAGTACATACAACTGCATGGAAAGTGACTGCTTATTGGATATGAGTTTTTCTTTTGGGGTGATACAATATTTTAAGCTAGAGAGAGGTGATTAATTACATGAATACCCCCTTAAACTGGTGTTATATAAATTGTCCACCTTGAAATGGTTTCAATGATATTATATGAATTTAACCTAAATCACACAGAAAAACAAGTTTGAGAGGAGTTTGGGGAACTGCATTACCTATTGCTCACTACACTAATTGGCCCCTCGAGGGCACTAAAATCTCCCACAGCTGCCAGCATGTTAGTCTTCTTCCCTTTAAAGTTTCCACCAGATCTCAAGTGAACAAAATGACTTCAAGGGAACCCCAAATGCAGATTTCCAATGTCTCCATGCTGATCTCATCAATTCAAACCAAATTCTCCAGAATTCTGAGTCCTTCCTAATAAGATTTATCATGACTCAAGCTTATTTAACACAGCTTCCCAAATTCAATCTCTGCTGCATAGAGATAAACCAACTCCAATTCCATGACTGCATGGACATGATTTTTCACCTTCCATGCCTTTTGTTGATTTTCTGAATCCCAACAGAAACACTTCACTCTTTCTTCTAGACATATCCTACCTATGCTCTAAGGCCTGGCTAAAACTGCATCCCTATTCATCACCACCATTTTCTGAAAGATCTTGTTTCCTTCAGAACTGGTGCGCTATATCCAAACCTTATCACTACACTGATTGTTTTCTTTGTTTGCTTTCTCTTTTCAACTAGCTCATGAGAATTGGGATTCCAGACATCTGTGTTAGTATGACTTAAGCAAGACCATAGGCCAGTGATCTCAAAATAACATAGCTGTTTGTTCCAGGAAAGCTTTACCCAGGAAAGATAAGCTATCTCCTAATAAATAATTCCACAGCTTGCTTCAGGAGCTTCCCAGAGACCATTTGTTTAGAGACATCTAAGAAAGAGCTTACTTATTAACCACAGTTTACTGATCCAGGTTCATTTCCAGATCTTCATTCTGCTGTCTGCCGTTCTAACCAATTGAGTTACAAATCACACCGAAACCCAATCAATCCCTCCCCCATGAAAGATCTGCCTTAAACCACTTGAACGCAGACTGCAAATCCCTGCAAATATTTGAATACTGGGTTTCCCTGGTTGTCAGGCATTGCTAAGACTCTATTAAGATGGTGTTCACCCTTAATGTAGTAAATCTTAACAAAGGTTTAGCTTTGCTGGTTTTGCAGCCTTCTAGTGATAATTTTGGGAAACTCAACATATTAAAGTATGAACAGGACTAAGACTTCCTTAGACTCACTTTACCTGGTGACCCCTGATGGAAACAGAGGGATGCAGTGTATAGAAGAACAGGAAGCCTGGGCTTCTGTGTGAAATTAAAGAGAAAAGAAGAAAGACAGAAAGCAATAGGTCTAGGTGTCATTCCTAGAGCAATTTCATGATGAGTCATCATCATGCAAACAGCATGTGTTATGAAAAGCCAAGGTCTAGGAAGACTCTAGTTGTAAGTCAGTACTTCTCTTTTAATTATACACACAATTATTAGCCACCTTCTGGGACATACATTTTCAAATAGAAAAGTGTCTGCTCTAGAATTTTAAGGAAATTCTTACATCAGAGCACAGCTCTCTAAGGAAGTCAGGATCTGGAGACCTCCTGAAGTTGCAATCAAGACGTACCTGTGGATCCCCTTCTCTCTGTAGGCATCCTGTGGGGGTTGAAGCAACAGAACAATTACCGACACCTAGAATTCTGTGGAGTGAGTTCACCTCTCCATTAACATGCTTAGCACTGATTATTCTCAATTACATTCTTGTGCATCACTGGGGATAACCACATGGATTATTCATTACATTATGACCTGCAAATTAAAGAAAGAATGAAGGTTTACAAATAAGGGAAAATAATACTGACTCAGAAATGAGTACAACTGGGGAACCAAAAATCCAACCTTAAAAAGGGACAAGCCCTTCATCATGCTATCAGAAAAACCTGGAATTATAAATAGCAAACAAGTTATAAAGGATATGGCATTATATTATTTTGTGGGGTAGGTGTAGAAGCCTTTTAGGCAACCAACTAAGTCTTAACTACAAAAGCGGTAAGTATGAAAGTCTTTCTGTGCACATGTTATGAAGTACAAGTTTGCCGCTCCACCCCCATTCATAAAATGAAATCCTAATCTAATGATATTTAGAGATGTGACATTTGGCAGATAATTAGGTCATTAGATGGAATTACCTGGGATTGATATCCTCAAAATAATAGGCTGCTCTGTTTTCTTCATGTGAGAACAAGAAGTAAGATGAGGACTTAGATAAATGTCTCTAAATCAGGAAAGGTCATCCCCAAGTAAATCCATCCATGCTGCCATCTGATTTTGAACTCCTAGCCTTCAGAATTGTGAAAAATAAAAGCTTGTTGTTCAAGGCACCCAGTCTTTGGAATTTTTGTTATACCAGCCTGAGATTACTAAAATAGTATAACAGTGGATCTCACTGCAGTTCATGGTGGGTGGGAATTCCCAACCATTTATAGGATACAAGGAAACAATCCGCATGTTGTGAAGAGTATAATATACTATGAAACCCTATCAGAGGAATGTTACCTGGAAGTGAAATGTCTGAATTATATTTCCTAGTTAGCTTTTGTTTGTTTGTTTTTGCCATGGATCTTTGTTTTCCCTAATAAGGATACATAGTATACTCTGAATTAGATGCCTACTTTCTCCAGCTTGATTGTGAGCTATGTAAGAGAGGGTATTTCCTACATATTGCTATCTTCAAATTATATATCTACATTTTCTTTTTTCTAATTACTAATTTCTAATTACTAGTCTAAAAATTTTCCCTGAATGAGATTCTTATAGTCTGTCTTCTTCCTAGGACTCAAGAATAGTCATCCCACTACCCTGGGAAAATAGTAAAATTCTTTTTCTAGTATTTTGTCGTAAGTTTTATAATAAATCACAAGATATACGATAGAGATATACAAATGTATTTAAAAGAAAAAGGCTTCCTGGTCAATTTAATTATAACAGTAATTGACACATTAACATATTTACAAAAGACTGTATTGGTGAGAGGGAACACTGATCTCATTAAAATTTAGCAGAAGAAGAGTCAGAGAGACCATTGTCAATAGAGCCCATCTATGTGTGGCCTGGGGTAGACTCTTCAAACCCACTGACAAGATCTTCCCTGGAAGTGTAACCTTAGCCAAAGACTATGTTCTAAGATTCTCTAACACACTGTGCTATTTCCATGATTGTCATCTGGCTTCCCTTGCAGACCTTCCTTACTTGCAATCCTGGTATGTCTCCAACCACTTCTTACTGTGATATCTCTGAAAGAGGGAACTATACCCATACGACAGTGAAATCAATATCCTGAGTCTTCAGAGTGAGAGCCTATCTGTTACTTCCACTCTGCCATTCCAATTTGAATTATTTTACATAGCCACTGTCCTCAACATTATTACCATTTCCAACATTTGAAGTTTTCCTCACCTTCTGTGTTGTAGAGGAAATAGAAACAACTAAATAAGACTCCCTGATCTTCTGTATTCCAAATCTACCAGTTCAAGTCATCTACATGTTCACCTATGTTATCTTCTTTCTTTGCCTTTTTTCTGTATTTATTACATATACACATAGGTATACGGATATAGAGATGGAAAGACAGATACATACATACATACAGAGATGTATGTATATGTATATAATATATAACATATATTTCTACTTCTTTGAGAGTATATTCTTTCATTGTGCATTGAATTCCACTCCCTCCCTTTTAACTGGATCCTTCAAGTTGCCAGTTTTTCATTTAACATATATGTATACAATGCTTATTGTGTCCCGGGTACTATACAGTGGCATACATTTCTTCTTATCATCACAACCCTTCAAGACTGGCATTCCTATCTGAATTTTGCAGAGAAGGAAACAGTCACAACTAGGTAAGTCCAATACAGATGGTAAGTGGAACAGGTGAGATTTGAAACCAGGTTATTCTGACTCTAAAACACATTTTCATGTCTGTTCATATTTTTCTGCTTATTTGTATTGCTTCTTTCCATCATCAGAGTACAGGCTCTAGAAAAATTGAGGTCCTGTCTCTCTTGTGAAGCACTGTATCCCAAATCCTTTAATAGTGATTGGCACTCTGTATGTATTAATTGTAGTTGAATAAATTTGCAAATACATAAATGAATCCCCCTTCTACTTTCATGAATGTGAACACCCAGACTCAATTCTTTGGACTCTGTTCACGGCATTTTGATGTCCCCATACTACCTATCACTGTATTACTTACTTGCAATTCTTCCTTTTTCCTTGGAATTCATCAGCTTGGTGAGAAGATGGTTTACTGTTTGCCATTCATAAGTTTTCTCTGAGCTTGTTTTCAATAGTTTTTTCTTCAAAATTATTCTTTGTTGATTGACTCTGCCTGTTGCTGGGATAGCATGTGTAGGCAGCTGTGGGGGACAATTAGGTGCATTTTATCGGCCTCTATAGGACCTTGTTGTTTCAAAACATCCTCAGGTCAAATTTAATGTATCTTTTTGCCTCATGGGCACATTTTACCCCAGTTTTCTAAATTCATTAACTTGGTGTGCCTCAAACTGAGGTCCTTTAGGTTACAGATTCTCTAAATTCAACTCACTTTCTCACTAGATAATTTTCTAAGCAAATGGGTTATATTTTAAACTATAGAGGTAGCTGGTAGGTATGTTTCTACCTTCAAACTCCCTTGCCTACTGCTGAGAGCTGTGAGCAATTCTTCCATGGCTTGGTTTTCACCTCTTGTTACCCTTCCCCTGAATTAGATGTCACAGTGCTAATCAATAGAACATTGGCATGATTTGGAGAAACCTTTATATTGCTAGAAGCTAGAAATCTTCAAGCTGTATCTTTCTTCTTCTTACACATTTCTCTTTGGGTCCATATTCGTGAAATCTAGCAGGGCAGCATCTGTAGTTATTTGCTCCATAGAAATTTATGCCTTGCCCCAAAGATATTTGCCAACATTTTTTTATATCTAATATAAACTACAAGAAAGTGGATTTTATTTTTAAAAATACAGATTCCCGGGGCCACGCTTGGAGATCCTGGGTGCAGTTCTAAAGTTGTATCTGCCAATGCCTGGTCTTAAAATCTCCCAAAATGACTCTAATACATCTTAGAAATAGCACACAACTGAGGTGAGCGTTCTATATAAACAATGAGCAAAAAGAATGAGTCTGATATTGCTTTTAGCTCAAGTAAATGATTATAGAAATTTGGCTATTATAACAATGTAGAAACTTGCTTTTATTGCATCTTCATTTGCTACACCTCATTTGCAAAATAATAGTTAAAACATCTCATCCCAGCTTTCCTAGATTGCCTGAGACCAAGGTTTCTGTATAAATGAAGAGCAAAGCTGGGAGATAAAGCGTTAAGTGTGTTTTCACCTAAACATAAATGAGGCAGAGAAAAAGAAAAGAGATTCTGCCCCTGGAGATTTGAAGGGACTTAAATGTTAGCACTAACATATTGAACCTAATTCTTAGCTTCAGAGGCAGTCAGGGCAATCACCCAAGAGATCAATGTTTGCCCTTCCCTGGGGACAGAGCACTCCTACCTTTCCTATTCCAGACCCACCCCTCATTTCTGACCAACTGCCCAAGACAGAGAACAGCTGTTGTTGTTTTTGTGGGTTTTTTTTCCCTCCTTTTTCTGTGAAAAATTCATTTAGGACATAACATCATAATTCTCCACTCCCACTTGTTTTTCTTCTTTTTGTGAAAATCAATAACCTATAGGACGGAGTTTTGTGAAGGCCGAAGCAGTTAAGAGAAAATAAAGGAATGAATCTTTTGGTCCATGGTATTTCACACGCCCACCTGCTTACTGCTTCTGTGCCAGCCAGAAGCAACTAGGAGACACCGAGGTAAGGACACCACATCCCTAGGCATGTTCATGACTCAGTGAGAAGGAAGCCTATTGCCAGGAAGAGAGAGAGAGGCAGGGACAGAGTGCTAGATGAACTCGGGTGCCGCGGTTCTGGTGACTATACTCATTCCATGAATAGAAGCCAACAATTTAAGTATATGTTGACTAACTGCTTAATGACTGACTTAGTAAACAAATTAATAAATGAATACACAAATGGATATCTAGCAGCAAATAAGGGCATTCAAGCTGAGACGATACTAGAAACACACACAGTCTTTAATTTTCACGTTAGTGGTATGTGGAGACATCCTTCCTCTTATCAAAGGGTGTCATGATCTAAACAGTATTGAAGGTTTCTTTACTTTCTAGGTCTGTAGGGTGTATTAGACTAGGAATAATCATCACAAGCACTTCCCATTTGGAGAATAGTATCAGGTTCCAAGCAAGTGATGAAGGTCCCATCTGGGATAAGGACAGTGGTAACTGAGAATAGAGAGAAAGGGCAGCATGTCAGAAAAAAAAATATTAGAGAAGGATTAGACGGTGGCCTGAAAAACAAAGAACAATCTTTGGAGAAGACACTTGCTACAATTCCACAAGTTATCTGTTGTGAGGTAAATTTTCCATATGGTTAATCACTGTCTTCTGTGAATTTTACTGTAATTTGCACGAGCATATTATGGGCTTTACTGATGGTCATTGGCTGTTTTCTTTCTCTCTATTGAATTGTTAGCTTCTTTGGAAAAGGCATCGACTTCCAAGCAAGTAGGAAATGGTGCATTGGTTTCAGAAATGGATTTGAGGAGTTTGAGACAGTTGTCCATGAGAGACAAGACTTCCCTAATGGCAAGTGTTTGAAAAAGGAGAAGAAAATGCTGCAAGTACAGACTAGGATTCAGAACCAAGCATTATAATCTAATAGAGACACCATCTACAGGACCAGGGCACAAAGTTCGAATGCCCTAGGAAAGAAACCAGAGATACACACATCTATTAGAGGAGGTCTATGTCAGTAAAAAGGTTAATCATGATGAAGATGTATTTTTAGTATTTACTCTGTGCCTACACCATGTCAAATGCTTTAATTTGCTAATTTTTCCAACAGTACTAAGAGGTATGTATTCAGAATTTTAAAGCTACAGTAAAAACTTTATTTTACCACTGTGTTTATCTCCTCTCTTGATATATATCTGAAGAATGAGGAAACTGCACATATGGGGAACCTACACATATTAGTTTATTTTAATTTGTAAAACAAAGTTACTGCAATAAAATACTCAAGAAAAAAGAATACGATGAGTAGCAGTTGGAGACATAAATACTGACTTCATTGAATGACAGCCTAACTTTGGAAATCTCTGCCCTTTCCTGTGACATATGCTGCCACCATGGGACCTGGAAAAATTGTTTCCAGTTTTGAGGAATGGGCTTAGAAGTGTTTTAACGTGATTCTGCTAAAGTTAAACTGGAAGGGTCATATTAACATAGAGGAAAGTTGAGAGTTGCTTCATCTTACTTGAAAATTAAATTAGTCGAATATTATTGTATATATTTTAGAGATGTACTTAGACCTGTGAGCAGTTCAGTCTAATTACAGTGTATAACATCAGAGTTAGCAATCAGAGTGTTGAGACCCATGAGAAAGGAATTCACTGATGTGATAGGAACATAGAAGAGAACTGTCCATATCCTACTGGGATGGTCCTAGAGATCTCTGGAGGATCTAGTTCCTGAGCTAACCCTGAAGTTGTCAGAGAGGAAGCACATCTCATGAACAGAGAACACCTTGGGGCTGTTTCAGGCTGCACATTTTTGTGAAAGAATAGTTTCACTTCATCCCAGATTGGGAGGGTCCCTCTTCTCACTGCTAGCAGAGCATCCAAACTACTCACACAATCCATCAACCATGTCTTTATCGTACTTGTGATGGGAGACAATTTGGCTTCAGCTGGGACGTGAAGCCAGAAGAAAGACGCAATTTTACAAGATGAAGGACTCCATTAATATTATTATACTTAACAACACATGACATTTCTGGGAAAGAACCACAAAAACATACTTTAATTCCAAAGTAATCATGCGAGTTTAGGCTCTTGGTGTCCTGACAGTCTGAAATTATTGATAAGTAATTCACTTGTGTCTCCCTATAAAATTAAATTTATTACCCCATTGCAACTTTTCAATGAAAGTCTTCCTTTCCAACTTTTTAACCTTGTGAAGGAAATCAAATTTTCTACAAATGATGATGACGTCTTGGATGGGGAAATGACACAGATTTGACCCAGAAATAAAAGAAACCCTGCTGCCCCATTCGTCCCTTCTTCCCTCCTCTAAGTTCCTGTCAAACTTTTTGGAGCTCTGCGGCTGTTCCAAGATCTTCGCTACAGCCTCCTTCTGATCATTGACATGTTCATAATGTGACAAGTCTAGGGTTCTAGTCTTTTACAGATCTGATTAACTTATGTCCAAGGATGTGCTTCTCTAGCTGAAGTCTAAGGAAATGCTGAGATACTAACGTCCGATATTATCCTTCATATAGTTGTGATTTTGTACATTTTGACGTGACCTTCAGTTCTAAAGAATAAAGCAGAAGCTTCAAGTCCAATGACTATTCAGTACATAGCAGAAAGAAAAACACTGGATTATGGCATCATGCATTAAAAATAATAGCAATACCATGAAGGTAAAATATTAAGTATAGATGTTAGTGAATTTGGAGAGAAGTTGCCCAAATATTCTTTTTCCCTAGTTTCAGTTATAGGCTTTTTAGTCCACAGTATTTTTGAATGACAGGACCTGCATCCTGGTTCTCTCTTCCCTCTTAGTTCAGTAGTTGTATAGGGTTTCCCCTTTTAAGAAAACAAGCCCCTAGACTTTGACATTAGCCAATAAAGGTAATAAGGGTAAAGAAGAAATAGGTGAATAATGTATCTATCCTACCATCTAATCTATCACATTTTGTTAACTTAAGGACATTTTTTCTATATTTTTCATTACCATACAAATCATCTAGAATAGACTATTGCAATATCAAATGATTATATCCCCTCTCACCTGCTTCAAGAACTTAGTATGGGAAAGGACAAAGACTCACAAAAAAAAAAAGAAAAAAAGCTAAACCTATCTTTCCTCCACTAAAGATGTATCTTCCTTCTACCTCCTTCCTTTTGTAATTGTTAGGTGGTTATATTCCAGATTTGACAGCAGATACATAAGCAATTTGACACTTTGGGAGGGTACTTTAAATGCAAATGCCTCAGGTAAACATATCCAAGTCAGGCTACTTTGGTTGCACTCATGAGACCTTTTTTTTTTTTTTTTGCCAGATTTTTTTTAATGAAAACATGGAAAGTTTACATATAATTGTGAATTACATTGGGGCACCAACTGTAAAGGGGTTGAATACTCTAAAATTTACCCTGAAAATGAGTTCTGAGTATCGAAGGAAGGAACATTTTGGAAATATGGAACCTTCTCGTAAGGTTGGGATGCTTGTCATCTGGTGAAGGTGTAGTTGCTGTCCATTGGTGCTGAGGAAAGTCACTGTGTTGTCTTGGTTCAGGACTAGTTCAAGGAAAGAACACAGAAGCTGGCAGTCAAGAAAAGGACACTTCCACTGGGTTGTTGATGATGTACTGATGAACAAGGACTGGAAGCAAGAAACTATGTTGGAGGTTTTAATTTGACCAAGGCTGGCAGACGACACCCACTATGGTGTATTTGCTGTCTTACTGTTTTTCTATGTGGTTTCTTTATGCTTTACAAAGCATCCTTTAATATTTTTGCAAAGCTGGTTTTGTGGTGATAAACAACTTCAACTTTTGTTTGTCAGAAAAAGGTTTTTATCATTCCTTCAGTTCTGAATGATAATCTTGCCAGATATAGTATCCTACTGAAAATTTGTTTCTTTCAGCACTTTGAATATATTATTCCATTCCCTTCTGGCCTGTAGAGTTTCATTTGAGAAGTCTTGCTGACAGTCTTATGGGGGCTCCTCTGTATGTGACACATTTTTCTCTGGCTGTTTTTAATAGTCTTTCATTATCTTTTTTTTTGACATTTTTATGATGATGTGTCTAGATGCATTTCTGTTTGGGTTTCTTTTATTAGGAACTCTGAGCTTCCTGGATCTGGAGGCTTGCTTCATTCTTCAAGTTGGGGAAGTTCTCATCTATTATTTCTTCAAATACGGTTTCTGCCCCCTTTTCTCTTTCTTTCTCTGGGAAATTTGTGATGCAAATGTTGTTCCTTTTGATATTATCCCGGAGGTCTCGAATGCTGTCTTCAATTCTTTGAATTTTTTTTATCTCTTTGATGGTTTGCTTTATTAAGCTCCTCTGTCCTATCTTCCAGATCACTGATTCTATTGGAAGCTTCATCTATGCTATTGTTGAGTCCCTCTATTGAGTTCTTTAATTCAGCCATCATGTCTCTTACCTGTTTTATATCTCGTTTTAATTCTTCTCTTTACTTCCAGACATTCTTATTTACTGTCTCTACTGATTTCTGGATTCCCATGAGTATATTAATCACTGTTACCCTAAATTCCTCTTCAAATAATTTGTATACACCCGCTATATTCAAATTTTCCCCTTGGCTTTTTATTGGATCCATCATTTCACATGTATTTCTCCGTGCCTTTGCTCTAGTCAGTATTCTGTTTAAATTTCTGAGGATTCCTTTCCCTAGTATTGAGTAGGTTTGACTTACTCAGGCTTGGCAATCAGCCTGCAGTTTTGTCTCTACCCACAGGTGCTGCTAGCAGGTAGTGTTGAGGGTGGGACTGCCTTCTCACTGTAATCCAGCGGGTGGGGCATCTAATGGGCAGATATGCAGTGGGCAGGATTTCCACTCATTGGACCCCAGGCTTTGGCGTGAAATCATTGTGGCTGGGGTTTGATTTGACTGATTTCTGGTTGGCTGCACCCAGCATATTTTCACTGCCTGGGCTCCAGCTCAGTTCCCAGTACACTGGCTCTCCTTTCACCTCCTCCCAAGTTGGCCCTCTAAGCTCCATGTCTTGGCCCCACTGGGTCCGCCACTCGCTTCCTCTGTAGCTGGTCCCAAAATCCCTAGCTTCCGCCCCACCACATGTCCAGAGACTCCTGAGCTCTATCCCAAATCCAAATCTATGGTTTAGTTCAGAACCGCACCGGGTGTCCTCACCCACTGATGTCTCCAGCTGAAGTGCCAGTTATTTCTTGGTGTTTATCTCAGGAAAACAGGTGATTTTTTTGTTTGTTTCTTTTCAGTGTCTGTGCAGAGCGACCTGATAGTGCGTCCTATCGAGTCACCATCCATAAGTTGATCCATGAGACAGTTTTAAAAGCCAAAATTGAAAAATAAAAATAGAACCTAAATCATGTATTTTCATGTCTGGAGGGAGCCACATTTGTTACCTGGCTTTACCTTCTCCCATCATCCCTGCTGAGTGTTACTATCTCCCAGTGAAGAGAAAACTCACCTCCGCCAAGGAGCTGCTGAGCAGATGGCTTCAAACTAGAGAGAATTTCATTTATCTTCTTTTTCCCTAGAATACATCCATTCATTCAAAACACTTTGATTAAGTTGTGTCATAAATGCCAGGGTTTTCTTGCAGTATTATAGGGAATTATTTTTATAAGTAAATATGGTGACAGATATTAACTAGACTGGTGATCATTTGTAAAGGTCTATAAATGTTGAGTCATTATGTTAGATACCTTAAACTAACATAAAGTGATACGTCAACTCTATCAATTAAATTTTTTAAAAATCTACACTTTTAGAAGTTTTAATGACTTGCTGATTCTGTGACAGGATCCACACTTGGCAAATCTTTCTGTCTAAATGACAGGGTCTTTGATGGTCTGTGGTTACACAGTCTTCTCTCCAGAGAGACCCCTGTGCCTGTGTAGGAGCACAGCGGTGAGACTGCATAGATGTCATTATGTTGTCAATACATAGCCATTAAACAAATTTGGAACACTGGAGTAGGCAAAGTGAGGTAGTATGAACTATTTATAGCTGGTCTCTGTCCTTTAAAGATTAATTATCCAGTAGATTTCACAATAAAAACCCATTAACTATCAAAAGGAAGGTAAAACCAATATCTAATAAGTTCACATAAAAAATTAGCTGTTATTATAGAGCATGGAGTCTTTAAGGGGGAGATTGGCATTCGAAAGCTGGCTAACAAGAGTCTGAAACCTCCTATGAAACCTCAGTTTCTCCATTCCAAATCAAATTTCTTTTCTTAACTCACACAGTAGTTCTGTGACGAGGTGTCAGAGAGAAGCACAAATGTGATAATTCATCATATTCAAGTGAGTTGCCAATGAAGTCAAAAGTCTACACAACAAAAAGTGTACCCAGCAATGAGCACCCACATGTGGAAGGCAGTGGACATATAAATCATCCAGAGCGTGGTTTAAGAAATCCTTGGATCTTTACCTGTCTATGAACAAGCAGAGGTTGCAGAGCTAACCTCTGAATAGGCTTGGTGCCCTCCAACCTCAGCCCACAGATGGCTCATCAAAGCTGAGTACTGGTAAGTGTGGCCATGGCAATAGTTCTATAACCAGAATCCTCTATAATTGTGGGAGGCTGACTTGAAGCCTCTGAGATTACCGCACCCATAAGCACAGGAACTGTTCTCAGAGTGGCTCAAGACACCTAAAATTACCCTGGCAAAAAGCCCTCCCAGGCTTTGCAAATAATGATTTGTTCTCAATTCAATCTGATAACATTTTTACCTGAAATTTGACCCTAAATATCTTCTTTATGCCATTTATTGTATCATATTGTTAGTTATCTCAAATTTAAATTAGAAACTTCTGGAAGACAACTTAGATGGCATAATTTGCAAGAGATGAGGATATGTACAGTAACATACTTTACAAAGAACCCTTGACAGGTATGTCTGAGTGACTTAGTGGTTAAGTCAGTGGTCTCCAACAGGTACAGTCGACATACATACAAAGGACCCAGGTTAGCAACCTGGGGCCACTGGGGGAAAATCAAGATGAACAACTAAATAAAAAAGAAATAAAATGTTTTTTCCTCCTCTCTACCTGTTTGACTGTCTGTTCAACTTTATTCCTGCCTACATATTTTCTTTAAAAAAAAGAATCCATGACAATTCTTTTTTTTTTTCATATGATTCTTAACATACAGTGAGTAATTTTAATTTTACAGACATGAGACAAAATTTACTGTTTATTGCTCATGACTGAGCTTTAGTTGCTGTTGAATTGATGGTTTTAGACTTAACCAGGTCATCCAAAGACAAATTCTAATCTCTGTCCCCCAGATTGTACCAGTCTTGATTCATAATGGTTATGATTAATAAACAACCTCAAGAGCAGAAATGGGATGGGGTCAAGAAGCACTATGGAAGCTCTATAAATGATCTCACAGCTTTCTCCTTTGTCAGTCCCTAAATCTCAGCTGTCAGTTTATCAAAAGTGAAAGGATCTTCTGTCCCCAACCTCAGTCCTCTGCATGTCCTCACCTTTTTCAGGTAACCCTCCTTGGTATCTCAGGTCACAGGAATTTCTCTCTTCTCTAAATTCTAGCTGCTGACTTGTAGAAACTCTCATGTGGAAACTCAGTTGCTGACATCTTTACATGGTTGATTCTTAATTCCTGGTATCTTTTCTGTGTACCTGTTCACTGCTGTATTCTTAAGCCTTCTCACCCACCCCCCCCAACACCCCCACCCCAGCCCCACACCTAGATGTGGACGCAGGGGCCTAACTGGCAGAATAGACACAGATACAAAATATACAACACTGGGAGCCTGAATCCTCCTGGGAAACCCTAGTGGTATTGTCTCTGTCTGTGAAGCTCACTCCTGATATTGATAATGCCCTGCACCCCTCCACGATGGGCAGTGAAAAGGAATAACTCAGGCTCAGGGACCCACCAGCAGAGGCACCTGCCCTTTGATATCCTTGGTCCCTTGCAATTCAGGATCTAAAGGCTTTTGTCCAGGACAGATGGAGGAAGGCAAGCCTGAACAGATCTTGTCACAAAAGCCTCTTTCCCTGGGGCTGCAATGTGTTAATAACTGTGACAATTCCTGAGTTCCGACGTGTTCAAGGCTCTAACCACCATGTGGACTGAGTCTCATCCCTGTCATAGGCTGTATTGTCCATCCTTGCTGGGTTTTAATATCAATCATGACAGCTCTATCAGTTTCAACCTGTTAATTGAACTCATATTGTAAAGTGCGGGAGAAATCTCTGAGGGAAAGACAAGGACAGGCACACAATTAGAAAAATCAAATGCACATTAGAAAGCAATGTATGGGTGTATACACAGATATACACGCTTACATACATATATGCATGTGTATGTAAAATACATAAAAATGAGTACACATGTGTATGAGTGTGTATGCATATTTATATGTGTGTGCATTCATATTTTAGAGCCTTTTTATCATTTTCTCTTCCTGAAATATCATTCCGCATATATGTGCATGGTTTCGAGTCTGTTCAAATGCTGCCATCTCAAAGAGATCCATTCTGACCATTAGACTTACATTGCTGTCGCCCCTCCCTGCTCTTCCCAAACTTTTTCTTTTAGCATCTTCCTTTCCTAACATCTTATACATTTATTTTGTATATTCCCTAGTATACTCCCTAGATGGAATTTAAAACCCTATGTTTGGAAATGATTTGTTGTCTTGGTTCACTGGTGCACTGCAAGCATGTAGGAGAGAGTTGGACACTTCACAGGTCTATTTCCATAGAGTAAAATGGATGGGAGGGAATGGGAAGAATGAGTGACTACTACATGACTTCCCAACCCTGGGTGCCTTGGGAACAACTCACCAAAGACAGTACAGCCAGTCCAGATGTCAGGAGAACTCCAAAGACACAACATGATCTGGCAACAGGCGAGTGAGAACAGACATCAGGTCTTTAGGAAGGGGCCTCTGTACAATGGGACCTTGCTGAGAACTTCACTGTTACAAGCCTTGAACCAAGCTGGGGATATGCTAACATACCACTTTCTAAAGACTCCTGAACCTGATATTTTAAACATGGAAAGATAACACAGAGCCCTACCCACTTCCCATGGTCAGAGCAAACATGCTGTGTTCCCAGTACATGCTTAGCACAGCAGCTAGGAGGGACGAAAAGGAGCAAACACTGACACTGACATCAAGGTGTCTACAGTTAGTCCCCAGGACACAAAAAGGAATGATGAGACTAATGAGAAAAAATGACATAATAAGACAAATACACAGAATCCAGACATTTACTGAATTTCTATATGATTCTAGTTCTATCTTCAATATTGGAGATATGATGATGACAACATATGGCTCCTGCCAGGAATAAAGGAAGGGGCTGTAAATACATCATTATAATGCAGTGCAGTCGATACTATAAATTTGTGCATAAAAATGCTATGGGAACACAAAGATGATGGTGAATAATTTTTCCCATGCATGTAGGAAAAGCTACAGTTACTGGGTACATTTGCTTTTGACCTTGAAGGATAGCAAGAGCTTGCTGGAAGTGGAAGGAGAGAGAGAGAGAAAAAAAAAACAACCAAAAAACAATTGGAGGAGATGAGATGCAGATATCAGGATGACCTGTATTTGAGAAAGAAGACTCTATGCTTCCAGAAAAGCTTCCTTTACTCACAGGCCCTGAGCATGACTGATCTGGTCCTCTGGGTATCTCTCCTCTAGAGACAAAAAGAGGACTTAGACAGTGTCTGCTTCAGAAGAACTCAGGCATACATTAAGTATATGAAAGAATAAAAAAAAACAAGGGTCTAGCCAGCTCACCAATGAAGCCCTCCAGCCCACTTTCTTAATCTCCATGGAAGAATGAATTATTTTGAAGCCCATCTCCAATAACAATCCATGATGTTGTGAGTCTATGCTGCGATGTCACCCATCACACCTGCTAGCAGGAAGATGTTGGCTTCCCCAGCTGCTTCTGACCTGGAGTGCTCGCCCTGCCATGAGCTTGAGCTTGGGGTGTTCATTCAGAAAATGGTAGGAAGGGAGGAAATGATAGGGAGAGCTATGTAGAAAGTCAAACAGGCTGCTCGCAGCCTTCCCCTGCCAGTTACCAGTGTGTGATCTTGGACAACTATCTACCATCTTTAGTACCCCTTCTATTAAATTGGAAAAGAAGCATCTAGGTCTTTGTGCCATTAAAAGCTTCAAATAAAGTAATACTATGAACCTCTTTGAGTAGTTCCTGATACACACTAGGTACTTGTTAAGAGATGTTTTGACACTGATTTTCATGATCATTCACCTGCAGTCCTGTTTCTGCACATCATGTGACAGATTTAGGGAAAGATTGGTACCGAGAATAAGGAGACCCAGGTCCTGGTCATGACTCTCCACCAAATTAGATGTCTCATCTAAGGCAAATAACCCTCCCCTTGGAGCCTCAACTTATTGAGGGTTATTATTAGACTCAGATATGACTATAGGGATAAAAGAACTTCAAAAATAAGACTCCTTGGATTTTCACTTTTAACTTGACCCCACTATGATGCCGGAGCATTGATAAAAGTTCTCCAGCGTACTGGTGCTTCTTCAGAACTGGTTGAGAATCAGGGCACAGAAAGAAAATCTGGATTCTGAGATGAGAATCTAACCCCATGCCCAGCAGACAATATATGGAGGCTTCATTGCCACCTCTGTCCCCAGCATGGTACTAAATAGAGGGAAATGATTCCTGCCTCTGTGCCAGCACATGATGGAGATATGATGGCTGAAGGTACTACTTTCCCTTCACTGTGGCATTTAACTTAACAAACTACAGTCACAGAATTTCTTTATTTGATCTGCCATCACCTGAGGTCACAAAGGTCAGAGATTTGTGTTTGTATCTATATTCAGAGCATCTTGCAAGGTACCTGGGGCAATAAATATTTTTTGATGAATAATGGGTAATAGCAGTATCACTAAGAACAAGAAAATGATACACCCCTGTACAGCATTTTCTTTCATGCAAACACTGTTTAAGTACCACTTATATATTTCTCCAAATAATGCTTGGAGTAGGACTATGATTTAGGTGTCCTTGTACCTAGCTTATGTGTGGGGAAACAAAGGCTCACAAAGAATAAGAAATACAAACAAGTTGACACAGCCAGGAACCAGAAATATTTATACTGGTGTCTGCCTGAGTCTAAAACAACAGATGACGGTATGAGGACTTCTGCATGTGAACCAACTGATAGAGGCCCCCAAGCCTAGAACTAACTTCAGAATGAACTAAACTTGGATTCCACAATTTTATCCCTTTCCACCTATTAAAAAAATTAGAGCACATATCCTTATAAATCTTGAACTACCTAGGTTTATCAGCACCAAGTCTTCACGTGAGCTGGGTGGAAAGCCAGGAGGCAACAGACCTAAGATGCTCTCTTTGACAAGTACCTGCAGGCATTTGTTGCTCATATGTCTGGGTTTGTTGCAGATGCTTCCAGTTTGAAAACTCTGTTGTTCTCTATCAAAAAGTTTGTTCTTTGAAAAATACAGTCTCACTGAATCTTAATTTACCATCACAACCTAAATCAGAGTGTATGGAATTGACAAGCCATGTTTTGCAAAGTCTACTCTGGTGGGAAGTCTGATTTTCAGCCTGTAGCCAAAGCTTCTTGGCCAATAGGCCTGTCAGCTGAACACCATACAACACTGAGGCTGTTCCAAGTGCTGATTTGTTTCTTAGGTGTCTGCTAATTTGCAGACATTGGAAATTCTAGAATAAAATAAAACTCAACTGGCATTAGAGATGAATTTAATCCGGGAACAATTAACTTGATTAATCCCAAGTGAGAGGCTGGGGGAAGAAAGAACAAAATGATCCATTTTTAAAGCCCTTTTCAGAAAAGAACTGATTCAGGATAATTTATTTGCACAGTCACATCATAGACTGAGAAGGCAATAAATGAAACAAGAATTGTTATTTCTTAGGGCCATTGTTTCCATTATTGTCTTTATGTGGATTAAATGTGGGGAAGAGATTGACAGCCAGGGAAAATTAAGAGCCATGCTGTTTCAAAGAATAGAAGCAGAGATGCAGCAGCAGAGTCAGGAATGAAAAGAGTAAGAGAGGACTCTCTAGGGGAAGGTATGCAGGTGCAGGAGCTGGCTCAGGAGACCCCACCCCCTGAGCTAGACTACTGGACAGAAAGCTGAAGGGAGCTCTGCCAAGGGGCCAGACTCAAACCAGGGAATGCCATTTTCCACAAGCCTTGCAGATTAACTGGAGGAAATGGGGATATTTACAATGCAGACTGTCCAAAAGGATGAGTATCAAGACAAGTGAAGTATTAACAACTCCACTAAGGAATATTACTGAAAAAGAGGGAGCTGCAATGGGGATGGCAGGGGTGGGGGTGGGAGGGATGGGACAGAGGGCTCACAGGTCTCCCAAGAGAGACGCTCATATGAAGGGAAAAGAAACAGGTCTCTGATATTAGAAGAAAGAAGAAACAGCACTCCAGTTACCTGGTGTTTGAGGCAGGAGCTCCAGGTCAAATAGACACCCCGCGATAGTTTCATAAGGCTTATTATGGGATACGGACTAAGAAAAAAAGAAGAAAGCACACACAGGTGGTTCCATTCCCGTCTAAGCTTCATTGCAGTGCTGGAGAAACAAAATAACGATACAGAGATGATTGCTGATTAGGATGAGTGACCATGACGAGCTACCTCACTCTGGTGCTGTGCTTTCCTGAATATTCAGAAACATGAAAGTAATAATGCCCACCTTGTTACTATCACAGTATAGGTTGAGAATCAGATGGAGAAGCGCCTGAGAAACAGTAACAATTATATTCAAATAAGATATCGCTTTAAATTGCTTTGAATACAATGTTAAAGAATAATGATATTTAACATACTAGAAAAGATTAATCTTGAAATGATGAAGTTGCCTATGACTGTTGAGAGAAAGAGAGACAGAGAGAGAGACAGTGAGAGACAGAGAGAGAGAGACAGGGAGGGGGAGAGATAGAGAGAGTCACCAATCGGGAATCAAGTGGAGAGAAAGCAGACATCAGATAGTTGGGAAATGACCAGCTAATACCAGTGGCCAACTCTGTAAAGCAGCATAGTCTCTCTTCCACAAGAGAATGGTCCCTCTTGGAAACTCTGAGTCTCTCTGTACTAGTGGGAGGTGACTGAAGAAGACACCTAAAGAGCTGGCCAAGAGCCGAGAAGTGAGGGCAGTGTTCCCAGCAACCAGGTACAGACGGACTTGCATCAGTCAGAGGCGCAGCAGAGAAGGATGAAGAGATGACAAGGAAGGATGCTCTAGAATATCAGAGCAGAAAGCTATGGTTGAGAGAGAGAGAGACATGGATATAGATGGAGTGGAGGTGGAGGAGACAAATAGGTGAGAAGTGAGGGACAGAAATGAAGACTCAAGAGAGTATGAAGTGTGGCTCTATACACCACCCAGCATCATGGCTGCCCAGAGGAGGCACTGACCGAAGGTGAGTTTCATTTCATTTTCCTTTTCCTTTCATGTTGTGAGTCAGTCACCTCTCACACCTAAATATTTGATAGTGTTTTCACTTCTCTCATACACATAGTTGGTGTTTAGAGAGCATTTGCTGCATTTCTATGGTCAAGCTTTTCCATCAGGTAGCAGGGGTCTGAAATCCTGGGTCATTTGATTAAAGAGCTCAAGACCTGAAAGAACCTCAAAAGAGAGCTTGTTGGAATGTGTTGTCTTTATACTGAAGGAAGTGGAAATGAGAGTTGAGATGCTTTACTAAAAGAAGTGGAAACAATGTTCAGTGAGGTGGTGGTGGTTACAGGAGTGTACACTTATATTGAAATATGTCAAGCTTATATGTAAATATACATACATATATACACATATATGTGTATATATATATATATGTCTTCATACCTGATTGTATGCCATTGATAATTCACTTAAAAACATGTACTGAAGGGAATGCAGTGGGTCTGAGTTTTTCTGCCAGTGGTCAGTAGACAGCTAGATACATCTAAAGCTGAGTCCCCACTGCCCCAAGGACAAAACTGCATGTGGGTAGTGAAAGGGACATCTATAAGGAGTGAACCTGTGTCGCCGACCCATCGTGGGACCAATGGCTGTGCACTCGGAACACAGATTCTGAGGGAAGGACAGAGAAAACTAAACATTGAGGGCTGACCTCATTTAATTTCACTAGGTTTGGAAGCTAGAATAATTGAGATGCACTCAGAGGCATTCATTTTCCCAACGGAGCAAGTACTTTGAGAAATCAGTGAAAACAATGGTTGTGACATGAAAGTCTTGATCCCAAACCAAGTTACTCCATGTTTAATTAGTTTGTTTACTATTTTGCCAATAGGGGTGTTTTCCTGAGATTCTGGTGGCGGTCAGAAGAAACTTCTCTTTCAGAAAGAAGTCTAGTTTACTCTCAGTCTTATGGAGAAAAACGAATCCTTTCCCCAAGATTGGAATTTCTCTGCGACAGCCCTTCCCCAGATCAACTGCCCCTTTTACTGACCAGATGAAAAATGTCATTAGTACAGGAAAACAGAGTGGAGGCTTGGGAGTAGGAGTTGTACTTTCTACTCAATCCCCATATATAACTTCCATTAGCACTAATGTCTCTGATATGTGTGAGCACAGGGAATACTCGACTTTATTAAGAGGAAATGATATATACTGTTACTTATCGAGTAAAATCAAATAGCAGAATTGCTATTTGTCTATGGGAACTCTCTCTTATTAGTGTCATATAAATGCAAGGAGATGCTTAAAGAGACTGATAGCACATGGGCTGGGTACAACCACACGACCTGATTGACCAAAAAACAATTTTTAAATGGAGAAGTATGACTTTCATACATTTCATAATAAGAATATTCCAGTTCTGGAATCACAACCTCACCTCTTCATAAACACAGTGGAATGCAATATTTCCGGCTTCTATATCTGGAAGGCAAAGATCAAAATGTAGTGAAGTAAGCATATTTTTCTCTCACCTCCACCTTTTTTGTGAAGCAAAATAAGTTAATGAATCAACTCATTTCCATCTTGCATGTTACCTGCCAATTGCTTAAATCACACGACAAGCTCTTTCTAGCTTAGGACTCAGAGCTCCAGTGAATGTTGTCAGATTTGATAAAGTAGATTTGTTCTAGAAGGAAATGCTCCCTTTCTAGTTTCCAGGGTACATCTGTTTGCCAGAGTGCATTTCCCAGCTAATACCAGTTTGTTGACAGCATTAGCAATGAACTTTAATTGTGTGCTTTACCTGACAGTCTTAATTGTAATCTGACTTCCTTCAGGTAGCAATCAGCAAGTGAGGTAATCATATCTCCCCGAAGCCCATCAACACAACCACCTGCGCCTTTTCTGTTTCATGCTCCTCTTTTCAACTCCAGTATCACAGGGAGTGGGGATGCAGAACCTGGAAAGGTACAGCGTTCTCAAAATAGCTGCTATTTTCCTATCATTATAGTGGATATATAATTAAATATAGACAGAGTAACTGCAGACAAAAATAATCCTACCATTTAAAATTGTGATAGTAAAACTGCTGTCTAAGCAGAGATTTGCTTCTTCAATAGGGAAGGCAATAGGTCTGCTTCATGTGGATACCTACTTTTGCAGGTTTCTCTACTTTTGCAGGTTTCTCTACTTTTGCAGGTTTCTCTGAATGCTCTCGGTTCCTGATCATCTATGTGAACATCAGAGGCCATCCCTTCATAAACTTCATCCAGAACCTCCACTCTGTTCCCTATGCTCTGTTCCACTGCTCACATACCAGCCTCTCTTGGGAATGCTTGAAAAGAGTTAATTTGGTCTGCATATGTCCAGTGTATCTCTGTCTACACCGTGGTGGCACTTGATTAATCTTTCTAAAGTGAAAATCAGGTCAGGTCACAGTTCTAGGTAAAAAACATCCAGTGGGTTGAATTGTCCAGAAAGAGGGCCCTAAAACTGCCATTTTACAAATTCTCACTACTCCCTGCCCCAACCCCACAGAAATAAACCAAAGGAAACAAGGGATCAGGAAAAACTTCACGGTATTCGAATAAATGAATGGACAGAAACCAGTCAGATTCATGAATAGTAAATCTTATTTTTCATGATATAAATATATGCATCATATTTTTTAAAAAGAGGACACTAGCGTAATTAGCACTGTGAATTCATTATGTGTGTCATAAACTTTTAAATTAAATATTCTTCTACAATTAATGACATTTTACTGGTGGAATATAATTTAACCGCCTTTCACAGCAATTGACTCAGACAGTTTCCTTTTTTACACATTTACTTTGTATTTCAATGTTGAGAAAAAGTAGAGATAAACAATATAAGAATAAATGATTTTGTTTTCACACAAAATAAAATCTTTAAGGTAAGTGAAAGGATAGGTATACTGTGGATATTAATGACCTCATTTACAAATTAATCTCTGGAAAGACTGTCCCTCTGGTGGTCTCAAGCAATGTATTTGTTTTCCTTTCTTAGGTTAGGTTTAAAGTTAACAATGACTTCAACTGATTACTGGCCATTTATGAACCTTCTTCTCCATAACTCCATCATGAGGTTTGACACACTCATATGAAATGTTTTCAATTAATTTATCAGGACAGTCTACCAGATTTTCTCTTAGTGTCTTTCTGTTAACAACTCCTCCCTCTCAGAGGCTGAATTATTCCCAACAGCATATGAAATTGTTCCATTTCACCCGTCCCCAAAACAACAATAACAACAAAACCAAACCAAAAACATACCAGGCTTCATTCCACCATCACGTATCAACTTGGAATTTTTCTCCCCTTTACAACAGAAGTTCAGGAAACACTGGTCTAATGTCTGTTTTACTGTCTCCTGATTTTGTCCTTCCATTCTTTCTTAAACCAATTCTGACTTGAGCTTCTTCCCCATAAATTCATCATGAATTTTGACACATTCATTTATTATTATTCTCTTGAAATGTTTTCGATTAATTTATCTGGCATTACACTCTTCTGAAGAACTCCCTACTATGCCATTGACACCCTTCTCCATCTCCTTTACTGAAGGAGATAGGAAATCTTTTAACTTTGTGCTGCCATGCCAGTGAGTTCAATCCTTTCTTTTTCTTTGTTTTAATCCTTTCCTCTCATCTCTGTCCAGATCCAATCTCTCTAATGGGGATTACATCAATTTGTTGGCTTTGAATGACATTTTAAAGCCAAGAGAGCTCAGGATGATATCTGTTCAGACTTCTCTGTTGAACTGCAGACTCAGATTTCCAACTACCTACCTTATATGGACATTCAAGAACTGTCTTGAATTTAATAGATCCCAAACTGAGCTCTTGTTATTTGCCCTCAAACTCGTTTCTCTCAAATTCTTTTTGACATTTCAATCATTTCATATCTGAGGTCAACATTTTACTTGATTTCTCCTTTCCTTTTTTAAACTGCATCTAAGCTATCTGCAAAATTCACTTGGTTCTATTTCTGGAACAGGAACAGATTCTTATGATTTCTTCTAGCCTCTAGTGTTATGAACTCATCATTTCTTTGTTATGTTTGTGTCCTTTTATAATTTATTTACAATAGTCAGATAGCCTTTGAAAAAATGCATCTAATCAGGAAACTCTTCCGCTAAAAGTGCCAGTGGTGGACCATCACACATAGACCAACTTCAGAGTTCCCTAAATGTCCTACATCATTACATCTCTGTTATCTTTGACTTTATCTCATACCCCATCCCATATTTCCCATAACCATGGGGGACTCCTTGCTGCCATTAAGACATATCAAGTCTGCATCTGCAACATAGGTTCTGTGTTTGCTATTCTCTTTACATAGGACACTCTTCCTCATATTTACACATTGTTTACTTTCTAAAATGTTGTCTTCCCACAGCAGATGTTCCACCATGTTTATTAAAATATCTACTCTAACACCCAAGTTTCTACCTTAGTCCACCTTGCTTTACTTTCCCCCTAGAACTATCACTGTATAACATGTGTCAAAATTTTTAAGTTAATATTTATTGAGGTTAACTTTGCTTCACAAAATAATATAAACCCATATGTGTAGGTTCCCAATTCCTCATATACATTACAGCATACCCTACCCACCACCAAAATAGCAGAAGTTCTTCACCACTGTCCATTGGATTTTACCCCCACTGCCCTTCTCCCTACTGGCAACCTCAGTTCTGTTGCTAATATCCAAGGGTTGGTTTTTGTTCAGTCTGTTCCTTTGCTTAGTTTCTTTATATTCAACAGGTGAGTGAGCTCATCTGCTGTTACTTTTATCTGCTGACTTATTTCAACTACACAATCCCATCTAGCTCCACCCATGTTAATGCTTCATAATTTACTTATTTATCTTATCCTTTGTCTGATTACCCAGAGTGGACAATAAACCCTAGGATAGCAGAATTTTCTCTTATTTACTATTCTATACACCACAGCTAGAGCAGTATTTGAACATGGAACATAGTCAAAAAGCAGTTTTTAAATAAATAAATTAGTGATACTAAATTTAAAAATCCTTATAAGCACTCACCTACCCACCCCAATCCATACTTGTGTCCTTGAAAAAAAAGTCACAGAAAAGTAGGTACATTTAGTATCTCCAAGAGAGAGAAAATAGATCTTCAAAGGCCAACCATCAGGTTGATAACCAGTTTGACTAATCAGCAGCACAGTAGATGTTAGTACCTAAAGGAATAATATCCTCAAAGTGTTAAGGGAGAAACTTTCAAGTTTAAATTCTTTAATCAACTAAACTACCATTGGAAAGCATGAAGTAGACATAAAGACATTGTAGACATAAAAACTCAGCTGTGCTAATGATGAAGGTGCCATTTTCTAATTGTATGACCCTTCCCAATTTCCTTAACACCCCACTGTTGTCATCTCTTAATAAGTGGATAATTTTATTATTGTGTCAGTGGGCTTACTGTAGGAATTCAATGAGGTTATACATGCAAAGATTTTGGATATTCTTAAAATTTCATCTCTGTTTTTGATGATTTATTTCATTATTAGAAAACATGAGCATCTCTCCACTTCATAAAAAAAAAGCTTACTCTAATCCCAAGATTCATTGTTGATAGTAAAATGAAAGAAAATGTCAATTTCACTTATAACTGGAGATGAATGATCATGGGTAAAATATTAACAAATCAAATTCACCAGTGTGTCATTACCAACTAGGGCATATCCCAGGAATGCAATGCATGAATGGGTTAGCACCAGGAAATCTATTAGTGCAATTCAACATATTAAAAGATTAAAGGTGAATAACTGTATGATTATCTCAGTAGAGTGTTGATAGAACTTAACATTTATACCTGAAATAAAACCTCAATACATTCAGAGAAGAAAACTTTCTCATCTGAAAAGATTTTCTAATAGTTATATATACACCAAAGTTAGAATTCCTAAATTCTGGATTCCATTATCTATTAATTGTGTCATAGACAAGTTGCTTATTTATTCTGAACCTTGGTTTCCTCATGTAAAAGGTGGGCATACTAAATGTACAGTGTTACTGGGTCATTATGAAGATTCAAAGAAAAAATTAGTAAGTATTCCCTAAATGATGCCTTAATGATGCATTAATTGTGAAATATGTTTCTGCTACAGTAGTCATGTAGGCAAGATGTTCAATGTCAATGATATTTTTAATAATTTATTGAGGGTCCAAAATACATTAAAATTAAAAAAGTGAGGATCAGTTATTGCAAAGGATTATTTTAAATAGTCACTAATTAAATATAAATATTTACATGGAAAATCCTAAAACAATCAATAAACTATCAAAACGAATACAAAAATTAAGTATCTGAATGAAAATTAAAGTTTGCAGCATTATACTGGCAAAAATTTTAAAAGTGCAATTCTAAAAATCCATCCATAAGTCCTATAAAAGCTATTCAATTCCTAGAATTATATTAATAAGTATACTAGATTTCTGTCAAGCAATACAGACATTTATAAAAGGCCTAAATAAAGATTCCTTGTTAAAAAGGCTCAATACAACCGAATGTCAGTTTCTTCCATGTTGAATAATAAATAAATCCCAAAAGCATTATTCAGTATATCTTTTTATGCTGATAATGAGAGAGAAGATAAAATGACAATAGTAAAGAAGTGTAAAAGGAAAGAATAACAAACCAAAATTTGACCCAATTCAGACCACCAGTAACTAGGAGATGCCTATATAAAAATTGAATGTAGATATGTGTACCAAGCGAATTCAGATCTAATTAATTTTTACTTCCTCAACTATATGAGAAATAAAGATACACTTTTATATCTTTGGGATGAACGAAAGCACCATACACATAATATGCTCTTTGTAAATAACTGCTGAATAAATAATTTAACAATTCAACTTACACTCTTTTGGAAAAACTCTATTAGAAGTTATTAGAGAGATTAATATGAAAAAAAGATACAAAATATTAGCATAAAATTCGTAATGATTAGTTCTAGTTTATAATGGGGAGGAATCTGTAAACAAGATATATTTCAATTCATAAAGGCAAAAAAGACAGTTAAGAAAAATTGGGCAAACAGTTTAAATGGCAAGAAGAGAGGCAAATTACAAAGGAAGACTAAAGCACTGGCATCATATTTACATGGAAAATTGGTTCCCAAAGAGAGACACTCAAGAGACCTCAGATATCAGAAAGAAAAGCACAAATAATTCCACAGAAAAATTGAGTAGAAGTAATGAATTGCTAATTCAGAGAAAAGACATGGAAATGGCCTTTTGAAATGCATTCATGCTGACTGATAAAACTTGAAAATATAAATTGCCTACAGTATGGCAGAAATTAAAAAAGCAAAAATTTCAAATATTGATAAGAATAATATCATGAAATAGACATTTACTTGCATTCCTGGAGAAAGAATAATTTATATAATTATTAGGGGCTAAAATAGGGAAATATTTTTCAAAATGGAAAGGGAAATATTTAAACATTCTCCTACGGATTGAAGAAAATTGATCTCTATTTGTCTATGTAATAATACTCTAAGTAGCTACCATAGCAAAGTTCTTTGAAATTATATTTAGAGAAAACAAAGTTACAATAATATGAATTATATTTTTACATGATGATAGGATTTTATATGATTTATATATATATATATATATACACATACACACATAAAAGTAGAAATCTTTAAACATAACTGGAGTTAAACATACTAAATCATTTTTTAATTTAGGTTAATTATTTTAAATTCTTAGCATTTCTTTATAATAACTTTGTTTTATAAATTAAAATAAACTTATATATGTAGGTGCCCCATATGTAGTTTCCGCATTCCTCACATATATATCAGTGCAACCTGCCTTCCACCAAATCAGCAAGTGTTCTTCACCAATCTCCAGTGGGCCCCTCACCAATTGCCCCCCTCCCCTATCTCCATCCCATTCCCTATTGATAAACTTAGTTTTAACGCAAATGTCCAAAGGTTGGTTTAATTTCATCTGTTCCTTTGTTTCATCTAATCATGTTCCTGCTATGAGTGAGATCATTTGGTATCTATCTTTCATCTTTTGACTTATTTCACTTAGCATAATTCCCTCTAGATCCATCCATGTTGATTCAAATGGCAAGATTTCATATCTTCTAAGGGCTGTGTAGCATTCCATTGTTTATACTCTAGGATAGGAGCCATAGGGTTTTCTTCACAAGATTGAACGCTCCCTCATAAATTTCCTGAATTATGTATTTTCACTTCTATTTTCTAAATGGAGAAACTAGGGTTTAGAGAGATACAGTTTTACTTAAGGTTCAAAAATCTTCTAATGACAAAAACATCTTTAAGATGAAGAGGGGTAGAGGAAGAAAAGTAAAGATGTTAGGTTTAATTTAAGAGGGCCTGCTTTTGTTAGCCAAGAGTAATCGCTGTCCAAGATCCGGGCAAAAATGCCAGTAGTTCCACACAGGGCAACTCACACCAAAATGTTAGAGTAGTGCATGTTCATCACACTGTCTCAAGAGCCCTCTTCTTCCCACCAACACTTCAGACAGACAATGTCAAGGAGTCACTGAATTAAATTGCCTGCAACAAGTGAGCAATTTATTTCTTTTTATTCCCTATGATGCAATATAATACTGACTCAGAGGTTTTTGTCATTTGCAGAAAATTAAGACAGTTACTATCCATAAGTGCTTCTTAGGAAAAAGGAAATCTCTCAAAATAAAATTTTACTCTTGAATGATTATAAATTTCATTCCGTCCATCTCCAAAGTAAACAAGCATAACCAGTAATAATTTAAAAGATTAACTTCTCAGTTGTTATTTTTTTAAATCAATTAGAGAGGAAACTTTCTTCAGAACAGTTTTCTAACCATAAGTCATAACAAATTTAGTGTGATTTTTTTCCAGGATAAGAGATCTTTGACAATTAGAACTAGAAAAGGGAAAGAATAAAAATTTTGAAAAAAAAAAAAAAAAGGCTTTTTCAAACGTTAGTTTAAGCAAAATGTTGTTGATAAAAGTGAGATTGAAATATTTATTCGGCAAATATTGATTGGTTTTCTGTGGTGTTTTCAACTCTGTGCTAAGTATAAGTGTTAAGTTCTTCATAAATAAGAAACAAAGCAGGCTTGTTTCTTGCCTTAATAAAACATAAAAATAATAGAGGTTTTTTTTTTTTTCCCCAAGATGAAAGATAATTTAAAAACTGCAAAAATCTTATTAAAAATAAATCTATCAATTCTCAATAAAATACCAACCAAAATAAACAACACGATGAGCCAATATATATTATAGACCTAAAAATGCAAGAATAGTAATAACAAGAAACTACTCATTATTATCAGTGAGGCAAAGACGAACAATCTTCTGGTCATCTCACTAGATGTGAGAATTTTTTTTTAATTTAAAAATTAACATACTAATAATTGAAGATATAATTTTAACAACAAAATTATATCATGATAGAAAATAAAACCATTTTAATAGTAAAACACTAAGGAAATTGCCATTGAGGTGAGAGATAGAAATAATATATCAGTTCTCACTATATGATTTGATATGTCTATGAAAGTATAACTATATAAAGCAATATGATAAAATTAACTCTTTCCATGAATGGTAGGAAGAGAATATACAAATAAAGATGGATTAGATTAACATAGTTTAAGAATGCTAACAGCTATAAAATAAATTTCTGAAAATAACTGCATTTGATCAAGGGAGCTTACAAGGGCAGATTTTGAATTCACTCCCTGACTGGGAAGCTGCAAACATCACCAGAGGACATTTTAACACCTATGCACATGACCTGCCTGGTAACTTCCAAGCCAGGTTTCAGAGAACAGTGGGGAAGGAGACCAATAGCACCATCCCATTCTTCCAAGGAGCACAGGGAGACTGAAAGGCTGTTTTACTCACTGACCTAGGAGTCAGAGGGAGCAGTACAGCACTGATCACACAAATTAGTTACAAAAACTACATGGGATTGCAAGACAAAAGACCTACTTGCCAGCTCCCACTTTTGTGCTTGTGAGATGCAGTGAGTGAAAACCAACCCCAAAGGATCAAGGGAGCTTACAGGGACAAATGCTGAATTCACTGAAGCTGCAAACATGACTAGAGAACATTTAAAAACCTGTGCTTAGTAGAGCACAGGGACATGCCTGGAAGATTCCAGACCAGGCTCCAGAGTATAGGGGGAGGAGACTAATTCCTCCACCCGATCTTTAAGGGAGCATACAGAGGTAAAAAGACAATCTCGGTCCCTGGCCAAGGCATTGGGGAGAGAATAAGAACAGGACCAATCAGTCAAAGGAGTTACACAAATTGCATGGGAGTGCAAGACAAGGACCTACCTGTGAGCTTCCGGACCCCTGTGTTGGTGAGCTGTGGTAACCACAGAACTCATAGCATCTACTGGTAAACTCAGTTCTTGGACTAGAGAACTTTCAGTGGCATGCAAGAAAAGAGTTGCCCCTCATCCCCACAGAAGTCAGTGGACACCACTGAAACAGGAATTGTGGTCCACGAAAAGCAAACATTTCAGAGGGGCAAAGTCCCACAACTCATGGAAGCCAAATGGATGGTACTGATGATACCAGGACCCCAAATCACCACTCAGGAAGAAATCAAATGTCAAAAAGAAAATCACAGAGCTAAATCTGAGGCATAAAAGAAAGCCAGGTTAAAAAAAAAAGACTATGCAAAAAAGTATAAATGACACTGAGAGGAATATGCCAAGACCTGGGAAAAACAAGCAGAAAAAGAGTTCCAAAAAAGTTATAAAAAGGCTGAATTAGATGCAGGAGTCACAAATAATAACTCAAAGGCAATTAGAAGATCCAAAAAAAGATGTGACAGAGCAAAGAGAATACATCATTAAGGAAACTGAAACCATGAAGAATGTCCTAGCAGAAATCCTAGAGATAAAAGACAGTCAATGAACTGAGGATAAACATGGAAAGCTCCATAAACAGATTCAATCATGCCAAGAAACAAATCTCAGAAATTGAAGGAAGATCACAGAGGAGACCCTCATAGAATTGGAGAGAGAAACAAGACTGAGGAAAAATGAAGAAAGCCTGAGAAAAATATCAGACACCATGAGAAGAACAAACATAAGGATCATCAGTATCCCAAAAGGATAGGGGAGAGAAAAAGGTACAGAAAACCTTCTGAAAGAGTACCAGAGAACTTTCCACGTCTGTCACAAAAAGAAACTATGGAGGTTGAAGAAGCAGAAAGAACACCACAATTTCTAAATATAAAATATCCCACTCCTAGACATGTCACAATAAAGCTAGCAAAGTTCAGTGACAAAGAAAATCTGCTCACAGCTACTAGAGAAAAGAGAAACATAATCTATAAAGGTATACCTATTAGGTTATCATCAAAATTCTCGGTAGAAAGACTACAGGCCAGGAAAGAAGGGAATGGCATATTCAAAATACTGAAAGGCAAAAACTGCCAGCCAGGAATTCTCTATCCTGCAAAACAATCATTCAAATTTGATGGAGAAATTAAGGTCTTCACTGATAAACAAAAGTTAATTAACTTTTGACCCACCAAACTTGATATTCAAGAAATGTGAAGGGAGTCTTACAATAGGGGAAAGGAAACAAAGTTCCACCAAGCCACAAGAACGGTGATAAACAGGAAAGCAAAAGCAAAACAAAGACAAGGCCAACAGGAAAGAACAAAAATCACCAATGGGGGAAATAAAATTGTGGAATATATATGGATATAAATATGATGTGGCAACAGTTCTCAAAAGACTATCAAAGATATGTAAAGACAGTGGTAATCCAAATGGCAGCTACAAAACCTCAATCTGTAGAGATGCATAGTTGGGGAGTCAATGAAATTGAAAGAGCCGACACCAAAAATCAAGAGAGAAAAAAGCAAATAAAAATAATTGGGGTATAAAACAACAGATATAGAAAACCAACAGGAAAGAAAGACTCAAATGACAGCAATAAAGCCCTGTATATCTGTTATCACCCTAAATGTGAATGGACCAAATGCACCAATCAAAAGTTACAGAGTGACTGGCTAGAACAACAAACAGGATCCATCTATATTGTGCTTTCAAGAAACTCACATCAGATCCAAAGAAAAACACAGGTTGAAAGTCAAAGGCTATAGGATAATGTATCAAAGCAACAGTGATGAAAAGAAAGGAGGAACTACAATACTAATTTCAAACAAGATAAACATCCACCTGTAAACAATATCTTGAGACAAGATATCTTATGATAGGGTAAAAGGGGTAATTCCTCAAGAAAAAATAGCTATCATCAGCATCTGTGGTCCCAATGGAAAACCACCTAAATATGAAAAACAAGGTAGAAGAGACTCACAATAACACCATAATAGTAAGGGACTCAACACCATTTATATCACTAGATATATAATCCAGAGAGAAGATCAACGAAGAAATAATGGCTCTAAATGAAAAAATAGAGCATATGGCCCTAACTGATATACACAGAGTGGTTTACTCCAACAGAAAAAGAATATACATTCTTCTCAAGTGTACATAGAATACTCCAGGATAGACCACATTCTGGGACAGAAAACAAGTCTCAGCAAATTTAGTAAGATTGAAATTATAGAAAGCATCTTCTCTGACACAAAGGGTTGAAATGGGAAATGGACCAGAAGAAGAACAAAACTGCAAGAACCACAAAGATGTGGAGATTGAATAACATTATTCTGAAAAACTCACGTATTTTCAATGAAATTAAACTTATCTGGAAACAAACAAAAATGAAGAAATGATCTATCAAAACATGTGAGAAGTGGCAAAGCAGTTCTGAGAGGAAAGTTTATAGAAATACAAGTTCGCACCAAAAACCAAGAGAGATTCCAAATTAAATCTCTAACCTCACACCTGAACGGATTTAGAAAGGGGAGAATAATCAAAGCAAAAAATCAGTAGGAAGGAAATAATAAATACTAGAGCAGAAAAATGTAATGGAAAACAAAAGAATCAAAAGATCAGTGAAACCAAAAGACGGTTCTTTGAGAAAATACGCAAAATCAATAGATGTATAGCTCGACTTAGAAAGAACAGAGAGAAAATTCTAACAATGAGACTCAGATATGAAAGAGCTGACAGTAGAGAAATACAGGGATCATGAGAGACTATTATGCCAAATTACCTGCCAACAAATTTGTCAACCATGAAGAAATGAGCAGGTTCCTAGAAACCTGTAAATTCCCAAATTGAATTAGGAAGACACAGATATCTAGAACAGACCAATTACAAGCACAGAAATTGAAGCAGTAATCAAAAACCTCCCAAAAAACAAGAGCCCAGGTCCAGATGGTTTCTCCCAGGAATTCTACCATTAAAAGAAGAGATAATATCCATTGCCTTTAAATTCTTCCACAAAATTAAAGAGAAGTGAAGACTTCCAGATACTTTATGAGGTCAATATTATCCTGATCCTCAAACCAGACAAAGGTGACAGTAAAAAAGAAAACAATAGATCAATTTCACTGATGAATATGTATGCAAAAATCTTCACCAAAACCCTGACAAGCAGAATCCAACAGCACATTAAAAATAAAATATACCACAATAAAGCAGGATTCATTCCAGGGTTGCAAGGATGGTTCAACATATGCAAATCAATCAATGTAATATACCACGACAATAAAGAGAAAAGCAAAAATAATATGATGATATGAATAAAGTAAAAAGTATTTGACAAGATTCAACATTCATTATGAACCTCGCCAAATTAGGAATAGAAGGCACATACCTCAATATAATAAAGCCAATATATGACAAAGCTACAGACAATATACTACTCAATGATAAAAAGTTGAAAGTCTTTCCCCTAAGATCTGGAGGAAGACAAGTTTGTCCACTTTCACTAGTACTATTGAACTTACTCCTGGAAGTCTTAGCCAGAGCAATTAGGCAAGAAAAGAACATTAAAGGAATCCAACTTGGAAAAAAAACTATCATTATTTATAGATGACATGATAAATCATACCTGAAAAATTCTAAAGACTCTGAAAAAAGAAAAAAAAAACCACTTCTGGAAACAAAAAATAAGTATAGAAAAGTTGCAGGATATAAAATCAGTAGCATTCCTAGACAAAAATATTGAAGTGGAGGAAAAACAAATTTAAAAAGAAATCCCATTTTTAATAGCACCCAAAAAAGATCAAATACCTGGGAATAAACCTAACAAAGGAGGTGGAAGACCTCTATAATGAAAATTGTAAGACTAACAAAAGTAATAGAAGAAACACAAAGAGATGGAAGAATATCCCATCCCCATGGATAGGAAGAATTAACTTAATTAAAATGATAATTCTACTCAAAGCAATATACAGATTGTATGCAATTCCCATCAAAATTCTAGAGGTATTTTTAAGGAAGCTGAATAAACAATACTGAAGTTTATTTGGAATCACAAAATATCTTGAATATCTAAAACTGTCCTGAGGAGGAAAAAAAAAAAAAAAACCAGCAGAAAATCATACACCCTGTCTTCAAACTATATTACAAAACTATCATCATTAAAAACAGCATGATACTACAATAAAAGCGGACGCACAGATGAGTGGAATAAAATTGAGAGCCCAGAAATATATGGACAGTTATTCTTTGACAAAGTTGCAAAAGGATACAATAGAAGAAGGGAATTCTATGCAATAAGTGGTGTTGGGAAAATTGGATGAACAGCTGCCAAAACAATTAAACTAGATTATTAATTAGCACTATTTTCAAAAGTTAATTCGAAATGGATCAAAGACCTGGACACATGACCCAAAAACATAAAATACTTGGAAGAAAATGTGGGGAAAATGAACAGCTACGCCAAAATCACCAATCCAAAACTAAACAACTGGGACTATATCAAGCTAAAAAGCTTCTGCACAGCAAAAAAAAACCCACCATTAACACAAAGGGCAACCCATTGAATTCAAGAAAATAGAAAATATTCACACAACATATATCAGATAAGAACTTAATCTCTAAAATATACGAGGTGTTCACAGATCTCAACAAAAAGTGAAATAACTCATTCAAAAAATGGGCAGAAGAACTGAGCAGACATCTATCCAAAGAAGACACATAGATGACCTACAGACACATGAAGGAATATTCTACTTCACTTATCATCAAAGAAATGCAAATAAAAACCACAGTGAGATATGATGTCATACCATAGAGAATGATCTATATCGAAAACCTAGAAATAGTAGATGTTGGAGGGGTGCAGAGAAAAAGAAACTCTACTTTGGGTGGGAATGCAAATTAGTAAACCTTTCTGGAAAACAGTATGGAGAATCCCTAACAAAATAAAGATGGAATTACCACTTAATACAGAAATCCCATTCCAAGGCATATGCCCAGAGAGTACAAAATCTCTAATCAGGAAAAATATCTGTGCCTCTATATCTGCACCTCACAATAGCCAAGACATGGAAATAACTTAAATGTACATCAACAGATGACTGGATAAAGGAGCTATGGTACATACATGTGTGTGTGTGTGTGTGTGTGTTCAATGTAATTCTATATAACTACTAAAAAAATAAAATAAAGTTTGTGTCCTTTGTCATTATCTGGTTGGAACTAGATGGGATCATGTAAAAAAGTAAGCCAAAACGAAAAAGAGAAATCAGGATGATTTCACTTATATGTGTAATATAGTGAAACGAAACAGTTAAACCCCAGCAAAAATCCACAGGATGAATGATAATCTTGTCAAAGTGGGTGCAAACTGTCAGGGAAAGAGAGAGGAAACAAGATGAGGGTAAAGTACACTAGAAATCTGGTGATGAATGTAATACCCACAGACTGAGAAATGAGTTCAATCTCTTGGAATAAGTATGGCTTTATACACAAAATAAGGTTTCTTATATAATTAAAAATAAGAAAATAATTATTCATATATGAACGATAACTAAGAAAATAGAAATTTAAAATGATATAAATATAGTTAATATATTTATAATTCTACACATTGAAACACATTTCCGTTTTCCAATACCTTGTTTTTCAAACAGCAATATAACAACCATGTTTGAACTTCTCAAATAGTACACATACTCTTATTTTCATCATTTAACAATAAGGTTTAAACATTTTTATTGTATACAGTTATTTTGAATGGCATTTGATTGGAGTTATTTATGTTCCCAGTTTCTTTGAACATGTTAAAACAGATGAGTTTAATAACTACATTTGATTGTGATTATTGGTACATATAGGACTAGTTTACATCAACTTATTTTATGTCTTCTTTAACTATTTATTATAGCATTCTTTTTTTCTGCCCTTCATAAGACTGGTCAAGTGTTTCTTACCAACTCTCAAATGACCTATTATTATTTAGTTTTTCATTTCTACTAGTTTTCATACTTCCCTGCTTAATCCTATTACTTACAGCCCATGCTAATATGGATTTACTCATATTTGCTGTTCCTTTCATCTTGCTGTTTCTTTTTGGAGGGGCTTCAATATCCTTGCTGAAGCTTCACTTAGTACATCTTATAGTGAAATTCTGCCAAAAGTAAATTCCTTAAATCTTTGCTAAGAAATTGCCTTATTTCACCTTTATTCCTAAATAAAATTTAGCTTGTTTTGAAACTCTCAGTGATAAGTTACTTACTTCTGCTTGATGAAAAAATATTTCATGGTATTTTAGATTTGATACTGGTGAATTTTTTTGCAGGTTCATATGAAATTACTTTATAAAAATAACTTTAACCTTTTTTTAGTAAACATTTTTTCTTTTTATGTTAGGTATTTTTACTATAATTCAATGAGGTGTGGATGTTTATACTTCCTCTGTGTAAGACTTAATTCAGCCAATATGAAAATTCAATTTTCATCAATATGGGACATTTGCACTACTATATTACCCCTTCCCTATTTTTTCCTGTTCTTTCATTTGGAACACTCAGACTGTATTTTGTTCTCTACCTCTACTAAAACCTCTTTTCTATGTTTTTATCAATATATATTATCTAAGATGATTTCCTACCTTCTGTCTTCCAACTAAGCTATTCACTCTTTAACTATATCCAACCTACCTGTCAACTGATCCAAAGAGGATATATTTTCATAATTTTAATATTTCTGTGTTTTGTTTTCAGAATGTGTTTGTTTGCTCTTCCTATCATATTATCTAATTATTATAGTATTTATTATATCTTTTATCTGTGCAACCATTTTTAAATCACTTTTAAAATTATTTTAAAAGTTTATCATCTCCATTGCCATTCTTTTATTTGGTGTTCTCTGGCTTTCTCATATATAAATACATATATATATACACACACATACACATATATTCTTGCATACATATACAAGAACATATGCATACAAGTATATGTATATGTGTGTATATATACATATATATGTTTATGTGTGCTTTTAATAAATTGTTTTAATTTATTAATGGTGCGCTCATTTTCATATTTAGTGAGAGCTCCAGTTTTCATGGATTGTAATATCTCTTCAGAAATATTGCCCCTAATAGACATTTCCCCTGGCTTAATTGAATGTGTGGATTGTAGAGCATGAATTCAATTTCAGAGTAGGGAAACTGAGATCTGAAATACTTTCACATTACTTTTTTTTTTTTCTGTCTATGCCCTCAGACAAGCTGTTAAGTTTTTGTACTATTTTCCTGGATTGTTAAATTTGCATAGTTTCCACTGTATGAATGGATCAGACTTCACGAATCCTTGTTTTATGCAGCAGTTCATTTGTAATCCCCAGCACAGAGTATTTCCTCTACTGAGACACTTTGGTCCCAGGTTCTATCACTAAGTCCTGGGAGCCACTAAGCTTAGTTTCCATCCACTGCTCCTTGAAATCCCCTCTTAGATATTTTTTTTTTCCTTTTGTATAATATGAATTCAGCTATGTATACATCTGCAGTTGTTATATTTTAAATGATGTATCTATTTGTTTGAAGTGGGAAAGAATTTCCTGGGTCAGCTCAGTCCAGCTATTTAATGGAAATTCACTTTGCATTTACATTAAATATTCTAATTGTCAATTTAGTTTCAGTCCTCTATGCAGGATGCTTTCCTTAAGGGAAAGAACTATATTCTATTCATCTGTTTCTATTTATTGAACAGATGAACTTACCACCTATGTCCTCATCTTACTTTTGCCATTTTCTTGTGTTTCTGAATTTTGCTGGTTGCTGATAGAATTTTTGCAACATTTGGTTGCTAGAAAACAAACATATGAAACCGTGGTGACCTTTAGTGTTTGGTGGGGTTTAATGAAGCTTTGCCTGAATGATGGTTTGAAATCCAGATGTAGAAAAGCAGGCTTTCCTAGTCTTTGTTAATAGGAGAAAATGAAAACAGAAGCATAATTAAAATACATGTCTTTAGTAAAGCAGCCTCCTGGGATTAGAGGTGGGCTTCTTTTTATTGAAAATGTTAAATAGTTGCTTCAAAAGTTCAATGCATCAATTAACATTTCTTTGTATTTAAACCTGCATTTTTTGGGGGGGAAAATTAAAAGTACTTTGTACCTATTTTATTTTTAGCAAAAAACAAAACAAAACAAAAACAAACAAAAAACACGTACTATAGGCTATAATTTAATAAAGGAGAGCAATATCTTTTTGTTAAATATTTTCAGCAAGATGTAATCCAATAGAACGATTTTGTTCTATCAACTGTATTAGACATTTCTATTTTTACAGTTAACTACAAAAACCCCTCTGAAAGTTTAAAATGTATAGACACGGTCGCCTTTTGTTTAGATGATATGTTTCTATCATTTGTGAGACTACAGCTCCATGGGAAATGTAACATGTGGCTAGTTGGTAGTTCTATCTATTTAGATGTTAAGCAGTAATATACTTTTCCAGGAAGATGGTGAAATGAGTATTATTTCCCAGAAACAGCTCTCTTTATTTCTATCACAACAATTAAATAAAAATTTCTCATCCTTATTTTAGTCCATACCCTTACAATACTTTTTCAGTTCTCTGCATCAGCCAAGCATATTCCATAGAACTTTTTCTATAGTCTGTTCTAATCGAGCAAGCATATTTAAATGATGTCTCTATATCTCAGAATATTTTCCCAGTATCAAAAGCTATTAAAATAAATATTGCTTGCTTTACACTACAGCAATATCATAAACAAAACTTCACAGTTTCCTCCATTAGTAAAACTTCCATTTAGTAAGAACAAATAAAACTACAGATCCCAACAGGATGTCCTACATTCATACTCTAACCAGATAAAAACTTATCTACCTCAGGGTTGGTAATGACCAGCAAGACAAATTCAGCTCATGAGCTGTTTTTTTTTGTTTTACATTTTTGTTTTTGTATTTTTTAAAAATAAAGTTTTAGTGGAACAATATATTTGTATAATAACTATGATTGTTTCTTGGCTGTCAGCAGACTTGAAGACTGCATGACCCACAAAAATAAAAACATATACTATCTTCCTTGTTTATTTGGGGGTGTGTGTGTATATGTATATATAGATAAATAGATATAGATCTATATAGTTATAGACATATAGATAGATATGAATTGATTTTTATTTAAATTTTAATGAAATAATATTGATTTGCAACATTATATAAATTTTATTGACATTTCAATATCTGTATATACTACATCATAATCATGACCAAAAGTCTATCTTTTATCCACCATGACAAAATTGACCCATTTTATCCATTTTAACAACCGCCTAAAGCCCTTTCCCCTGTAGTAATAACTATTCTCATGTCAGAATCTAAACATTTTTGTATTGTTTTGTTTGCTTTGTTTCTTTATCCTCCAAATATAAGTAAAATTATATTACTATTGTCTTTCTCTTTCTGAGTTATTTCACTTAGCACAATCCCCTCTACTTTAATGCATGTTGTTGCAATTTGCAAGACTCTATATTTTTATAAATAGCTGAGTAATATTCCATTGTATATATATACCACAGACATTTCCCAATGAAGACATACAGATGGCCAGTAGGAACATGAAAAGATGTTCATCATCACTTACTATTAGAGAAATACAAATCAAAACTCCACTGAGATAACACCTCTCACTTGAGGGAATGGCTACAATAAAAAAAAAAAAATTAAAACAAAGAAACAACAAACGTGGTAAGGGTGTGGAGAAAAGAAAGAAAACCCTTGTTCATTGCTGGTGCTAGTGCAATTGGAGAAGCCACAATGGAAAAGAATATGGAGCCTTCCAAAAGGAAATAATAATGGAGGTATGATATGACTCAGCTATTTTTCTCTTCAGAGAATTTATCTGAAGAACACAAAAACGTGAATACAAAAAAGATAAATGCATCCTTTTGTCTATTCCAGTGTTATTTACAACAGTCAAAATATGGAAACAAGCTAAGTGCTGATGTATAGATGAGTGTATAAAGATGCTGATATATGCATATACATATATTTGCATGTATATATGTGTATATATAAGTATATATACATGCTATCTGGTTATTTACAGAAAACATCATAGACACTTGCTTTCTATCATTTAGGATTACATACATTAGGGTCAAATTTATTTACCTAATGAATAAAGGACTTTATCATTGGTATGGCTTGATAATATTTGAGTTAAATATTAACAAACTACCCCAACAGATAACATGATAGTATTTTTGTTTGAAATATTTACTGTGTATTTCTGGGAGGAGAATTATATTTTCTGGTTCCTTTAACATCAGATCTAGCCATATACCTTCTATGCTCAATGAACTGTTAATTGAATAATGTGTTTCACCTCTAGGAAGAAGCTTTAAAATCCAATGCATGACTTGTTATGTACTTTTTTTTTCCATCTGGAAAGAGACTGGTGATGTCTTAGAGGCTGTTCTGACATCCTGAACCCTTATTAAAGTAGCATGGAATAGAGCTGCAGCCAGTCGTCAGTGTTTTGCAGCAGGCTGAGAAATACACTTGTATGGTGTGAAAACCACTGAAACTATGGTACTGCTTCTTACTGAACAATAAATAAACTTAAGCTGATTAATAAAAAGTTATTTGAAGAAAAATGTTTTAATTGGCTCTTTGAGAGATCAGAAAGCTAGAGAGAAGATGAAATAAGTCAAATCATCAACAGATAAACAAATGACAGCTTTAAAGTCTAAGTCCAAATGAAAAATAATTAATTCTGTCTCTTTTTAATGAGTCAGTATTACAACTAGTAAGCAATATAAGGATCTATTACACAGAGAACAAAACTGAGAGAAAATAAAAGGGAGGTGAAAATAAAGACAAGAATTAGTAATCTTCAACTCTGTAAATCTAAAGATAAACTGAATTATGCTATAATTCATTCATATACAGATAATACAGAAATGTTTATTTTCATTAGTTGACAGTCAGATAGGTATGTTTTAGTGTACTCGCATTGGAAAGAAGATTAAACAAACTTTCTGGGCTATTATAAATTAAAAAGAAAAAGCAATGAAGAACACTCTTTGACCAATTGTCACAACTGACTAATACATTAAAAGTAAGAAACCCCACAGAGTCGATAACCCTATGAAAAAAAGTATACATAATATATATGCTAATTAAAAGCTACTTCTTTCCTCTAAATTAAATAGAATATTTTATCTAACACGTACATCACCCCTCCCCGAACACTGCTGGTGAAATTAAAAAATAGTAAAATCTTTCTGGGAGGGCACAACAGGGTTTGTATGAAAGATCATCCAAGAATTGATGAAACATTCATTCATCCAACAATTCTGAAAGTAGGAATTTATCCTAAGGAAATAAGCATGCATGAAAAATTAATTTACAAGAATAATCATCTGATTACAGATGATAGCAAAATTTGAAAATAGTGTAAATTTACTAAAACATGGAACTGATTAAACAATCATGGCAAAATTTTTATGGAATTTTATATAGCAACTAAAAATTAGGTGATATGAAAATAATAAATAATGTAATGGCAAATTATTAAAAAAGAACAAAGAATAGAAAAACTGCATGAAAATTATACATAGCATGAGTACATTTTAGCATAAGACACATTCTAGAATATAAACATCAAAGTATGACTAGTGATTAACAGTAACTTGTAAGATTAAGGGTATTTAATGCATTTTCTTATCTTCATTTTCTCATCTGTCCTTAACATGTATATATTGCTTTAGGTAAACTAAATTCAAAATAATAATTCAATAAGCAACAATAATTAAGAGATAGCATAAAATATATATACATAATATGCTATACATGCTTTTATGTATTTACATATACTGTATTAAGTATATTATAATATATATCTACATAAATATGTACATATTCATATATATACATGAGTATACATTTATATATATACATATATGTATATCCAGAGAAATCATAGACTATATATAACATTCAAATTTATGACAGAAATGCATCAAAATGCATATGGATAAGAAAATAATATGTAGTATATAAAAATCAGAATACATTTTGATATTTTAAAAGTAAAAAGTGAACTACATAAAAAATCTGTAAACTAATGAAAGCTAAAGATGTGTAAATTTCATAATTTTATCTGCTAATATTTAAATTGTTAATGAAAATTGAAATAATTAAGACAGATATTGATACGATGGCCAGATATTTATCTTTATAATTCAAAATGAGTTTAACATTTTTAGAAGTAATTATATGTTTAAAATAAAATAGAAAAAACACTCGAATTGATAAGACACACACAAATTGATTTAAGAAAGGTATTTTAAACATAAAAGTATTAGGTAATGCAGAGAAACAAGGTTAGAAAAATATTCAGTTCAGAAAAAGAGCAAAAAGTTTAATAAAAACATTTTTTACATATGAAAATCAATAAGGATAGATTATGAAAAGAAAACAGCATGATAGATATTATCTAGGTATATCTATGGAAAAGAAATCTAGCACTACATATCAAGGGCCATGACATATTGATTGATCTTCAACTATAAATTACACTCTGTAGATACACAAAATTTTAAAAATACTTTATTTTCCTACCTGAAAATAAAATTTAAGCAAAATATAAATATGAAGGAAATGAAAATCATATGTAATCACCCCCACTGAGGAATGTCACCATTAATCAGTTAATACTACTAAATTTTTGCTTAAATCTCTCCAGTTCTCTTATTTGTTCTTTCTCTTCCTCTCATTTTGCATCTTTTCTCTTTTTTTTTCTTTATGTTACCTGGCCTTTATTACACAGCATTGTATTTGTGTACATTATGTGTTGTTCAAAAAATACAACTTTCATTGTCTGCATTTTCATTATAAAAAAGCATTATAATATTTAACTATCCCAATGGTGCTCAATTATGTTGTTACATCCAAATTTTGGTAATTATAAGTCAAATATAATATTTAAATATTTATTCATATCTGAGTCTCCTGATAATATATTTTTAAAAGTGTAAATACTATATCACATAGTCTTCCACTTTTCAAAGTTGCGCATGGGTCCTGTTCTCATGACACCCCTGCAGCATCATCATGATTATACTTACATTTGAGTTGCCAGTAGGAAAAGGTTACAAGGACTTCCTCCAAGGACCTCCCCTTGTTTCCATATTATCCTATTATTCTCCCCAAAGAAAAGTGTTTGAGATGGATTCTTAGGCTTTATCTCATCAGAACTTCTACATACACATCTACATGCATATTCACACACAAAGAAGGATATGAAATCAATTTCTGACATGATTTCACATCGTGAAAATGGGTCTATTTTATTCTTTAAATGATTCCACCATAAGACGACTAGTGGTTGCCGGGTTATTATATTTAATGCAATTTCCCCATTGCCAAATAGTAAGTTTTTCGTTTCCCTATCCCTATCCTCCCAAAGTTTTCTCCTCTGCAAGTAAATACGTGAATGAATTGTCAAGATCCAGTAGGAATATTTGGTAGTACTACCAAATGTTTTCTATGAGAGTCGCCCAAATGGAAAACTGAAGACCACATTCAGAGATTCAGTGGAAAGACTCATGGGACTCAGCAAACAGCTAGCCTCATGGATGGATGTCAGGGCATAGTAAGGACCCACAAAATAGTAAGGGCAAGAGAGTCAGACTGAGCCTGGGGAAGTCTGCCTATAGACTTCCTTATGTGCTCTCCAACTCCTGAGTGGCACCCAGAATAAACTTCTCCATCAAAGAAAAGACAGGGATATGTGTGTGATCTTTGTCCTCAGCAAAAGCCCATTAAAGAGACATTATCCAAGGGTTTTATTGGAAGCTGGTCAAATAGCATCTTTTATCTGGCAGTATTGGAGAAGGAAAGCAAATGTAAAACACATTGTAAATAGTCTCGGTATAGTGAGTCACTCTTATCATTAGACAGTTGGGAACTCTCTGGAAATCCAAGTTCTGCTGCCACATTTGCAGGCAGGTCTTTTAAGAATATCAGGTTGTTATCTTAACGCTTTTTGCATGGAAAGCGCCAGCCTTATGCGATAGTTGCTGGGTAGACACATTTTCTTCTCATACTTTTTTTTGAGATGGTGGGAAGGTTTGTAGGTCAAATTAACATTGCATTTAACTTTAATTGTGATTGACATTATCTGCTTATTGGTCAATTATATTTCATTGAAGTCCTTTGTCTTAGGGTTATAATTGTTAGACATATCAATATGTCATGAATTTCAAAACCTTTTCTTTTCAGTTTATTATTGATATTTTAGCCATGGTTGCGTTATTTCTGACCACACTAATATTTAGTTTAATACAATGAAATATTTAATCCTTCTTTTGTGATTTCAGAGTTCTGTTATATTTTAAAAAACCATTACAAGAATATATATGTATTACATATGTATTATATATATGCATACACATATATATGTGTTTATTTATGCATACATGCATCTGGATGTGTATATATGTGTGTATATATGTATATATGAATGTACATACACATGTATTTAAATAAGGCATTTGTATGTCCTCGTATTTTTATAGTATTCTTTCTTTACAGTTAAATATTTAAAATATCTTCAATAATTCATTTTTTATCGTGATCTGTGTTCGTTGATTTTTTTAGATTTTTAGTATTAGCCAGTTATCTCTGTATGAGGAATTGATGTAACATTTTTATTCACTTAATGAAATACACACTTTGACATATTGAATAGCTATAGTCCTTTCTGTCACAGTGATTTGAGTGTCCCTGGTCTGATGCCAACAACACAATCCTGAATTTCTTCTGGAAGACCAGGTGTGTGAGACTAGCCAGGACACATCTAGAAAATGTGTACATTCGGAAGGGGAGGGTGAAATAAAGACACCAAGGTATTTGAATGCATTATAAAGTCCTGATAGATTTTTAAATACATTTAAAGATCTTGTTATACACATTTCATTTCCTAGATGAACTTTCTGTATCATGTCACTAGATGAGAAATAAACTGCAGCCACTTTGAATGGATTCAGCTGAATTCCATTTGCATATATTTCCTGAAATATGAGTATCTTTACTTTCTTGAGTATGTCATTAAATTCTTCCCTAATATTTACTTCACATAAGAATCTATTTATTTTTTGTTAAATTTAACCCTAAAACATTATTTTTACAGTGAAAGAATTGTTGATTTTTGTATACGTGTAACTGGGCTTTATCATATAATGCACAATGACAAATTATTCTTCTTGCTTTTTTTGGTAGTTTATCTCCATGGCACATTTAAAAAATTTACAGAATGAAAGTTGGTTTATAATTACATAGATTTCAGGTATGTAGCATTATAAGTGGACATCTGCCGAAGGCTATCCATCCACCACTATACAGTGACTCCTTGTACTTGTTTTAACTACCCTGCAATCCCCCTGCCCATCTGATAACCACCATTTTGTTGTAAGAATAGAAAGGCTTTGTTTTATTTGTTTGTTTGGTCTCCTTACATAGTAAATTTTGTTTAGTGGTTACCATGAGGTTCAGATATACCTCCCATTAATTATTATAGACTGATGTTGCTTTCACCTATTCTGCTGTATTACCTTATTGTTTCTAACCTTTTCTAGCTCATTTTCTTGTCAATATGCACAAACATGACAATTGTCTCTCCTTGGTAGCATTTCTACATCTTTTATTGTTGTCTCTTATCTGCTTACATTTTGATTATTACTGAACAAACTTGAATAATACCGGTAATGAGTCCCTTATGTTCTTTCTTTTTTTTAGTCTTAAAAGGATGACTTATATTGCTTTGCATTAAGTGAAGAAAAATTGTTTTCATAGGAATAGTAAGAGAGAGACGAAGGAGGAAGAGGGAGAGTCAAGGGAGTAGTCAATGATTTCATGTTGGTTAAGATTTTTTCAAGTAATTAATGTTGAATTTTATCAAAGAACATTGCTCTGAAATATTGGAATATTTTGAAGACAAACTTTGTCTCCTTACAGAGGTTCCCACAGTCACTTGAACAGAAGCCACACCTCATCATTCCTTTCTTGATAGTGAGTCGAGTGTATCTCAAAAATCTCTAAATGACTGCTAATTTTATTTAATTGACTACTATCTGTTTCTACACCATGACTGTGAGCTCTCCAAAGACCTTGTCTTTTTCTGTCTAGTTCACAGCTTAATTTTCTAGACATTTAGAAGAGTAATTCACACAGTAGATTTTCAAATAATATTTAATCAAGAAGCAATGCATTCTAAATTTCTTATAAGTTTGATTGTTAAAATTTATCTGGAATTTTAATGGACATTCCTAAATTAATCACCTGTAGTTACTCAGTATATGTGTATCTCCTTTCGGTGTTATTCTAGCTTCATTTTAACGACATCATATATATTCAAGAAAGAGAATGAGATTACTTCTCGTCACAAACATTTTTAGATCATCTAAAATTTGTCACTTAAATATTTAATATAAATTACCTGTAAAAATGGCTAAGTTCTTCACTTTTTAGTAGAAATTACTCTTTGATATGGTTTTAGAAATTTCATATGGTTTTAAGTCTGTTTAGCTTTTCTATTTTTTTTTTTACTTTCCATGTATTCTTTGTATGTTCTTCTGTAAATCTTTTATCTAGCATTTTAAAATGATTTGCATAAAGTTTATGATATATATAACATTTATATCTTCTTTCATATATGCATGGTATATATCTTTTCATCATGACTTTTGAATATTATTCATATTTTCCTAATTTTTGTTCAATTATCTAAATGTAAAATATTTTCCAATATATTTAAAAAATTACTTCTGATAGTCTTATCTGTATTTTTATTTATTGTTAAAATCTATTTTTGTATTGCTTTTGTAAGTAGCAATAACACGTACAACTTGTTTAAATCTATTCACTGATACCTTATTTTTGTTAAATATGTGTATATACAATACTAAGCAGTCAACATTTTCTCTTTTTTCTTTTTATATTCTGTTTCTAAAGAGATATTGCAACAATAAATTTGTTTATATTTTATTCTCCTACATGAGTATTATCATCAATTTTCAGACTTTACACTACAGCAACATTTAATTTTCTAATTTTCTAATAATGAATGATTCTAGAGTATGCTATCATTTTCATACAGCTTGCTAATACTAACAACCATGTCAAATATACACATGGATTTTAAAATATACTCTGCTTTTAGAGTAATTAAGATATTACAAGTATTTACTTTAGGATTGAAGGTTCATAGTCATTTATATGATGGCAACGTTATGACAGTCACAAATACATTTAGACAGAATTATTTAAAATAGCAAACTGATAAATGCCTAAATTTAGATAAATATTTAAGTGAGGTATGTTGTTTATATCTTACACCACAATATAAAATAATTAGGAACATATAATTACAAGGGGAATATTTATGAAAGAACATTAAATGAATAAGAAGATTAAAAAAGTATACCTATATTACAGATAAAATTATCTAATAGCATGCTTGCATGTTGATAAACACTGGAAGGATATACAGAAAGAACATTTAAACAGCACTTTAATTGTTACCAGGAGAAGAGTCTACTTTTTTTTATATTCCCCCAACCACACCAAATTTCATTCTAAGGATATTTGTGCTAAAATAATAAATAAAGGAAAATGTTGCACATTTATATGTAAAGAAAATAGCAAAAGCTAGTCTTATGTGATCTACTCTATTCCCCAGAAGACTGAGGGAAGCAAATAAGTGATTTACTGAAAATGACCTTTTTCCTCACCTTCCTACCTGAGATATCTGGACCCCAAAAGCTGCCCACAAGTAGACCTAACTAATGACCTGGGAATGAGGGGCTGATTGAACAGTCCAGATCATCACCTCCATTCACTTGCAAGAATCCTGCTTCCTTACAAAGTAATGTTTATTTATTCATTTATCTTTTCTGTTTATAAGAGTTTTCCTAAGCTGAAGATCTAAGACAAATATCAGGGATGTTTAGGAATAGCCATAATTGCCTTTGTCAAACAAGAAATCACTCTTTCTTGGGGTGGGCATTCCTGAAAGTCAAAATATTACTACCTAAATTCTCCTCTCACTTTCTCTCTCTCAGTTTTGTATTGCTATGTCTTATATACCCAACAAATGTCACATTGTTCAGGAAAAGGCCAATGCCTTATTTACCTTTTTATATTTGTATGTGCTTTATAAAATGTGGTATATAGTTGAATCCTCAATATATTTGTTTTTATATTGAATCAAAACAAAATCATCCTGTACTGGCAGTGGTATTTTTGAAACTACTTCTGAATGCCCCCCACCCTAAGTAAATCATTTTAAGGTGGAGTCGGAACTCAATATTTCATGGAAAAATTGTCCTCAGATTTATGCAGCTATTCTTGCTGCAGTTGTTGCTTTTACTGCTGCTGATGATGACAATGACTTTAGTCACAGCGATACTGTCAGTCGGATGTGTCAATAGTCTGCTCTCCACCAAGCATCTCCGGTGAACCCATTCCTCCCTTCCTGGAGATGACCTGGTCTGTGGGTATGTTCATTGCATGAGATCCATATTGACAAATACATCACTTCTCATCTTCATTTCCCACTGAAATCTGTTCTCTTCACTTGCCCCAATCATGGTTTTCTTATGGAAATAACTATATGCAAAGTCTAACCTGTTCTCTTTAATCTCCCACATATGCACATTATTCTTCTCACATCAATTAACTAACAATCAGTTATAAGACAAAAATATATTTTGGGGGAGCCTGGAGTGTATGCATGTGTTTCTCAAGACTTTTAAAACTAAATTATTCAAACTAAATATGTGAGTTTCACTTCATCAACATAATTTTTTTAAAGCTAAAAAAATACAAATTCTATGCAAATATAAAGTGAATATAGGTCAAAGATTATTTAGCTGATTAATGATGACACCCCCTGGGATTAAAAAAAATATTGTAAATATAGAGATATTTATAGTGACTAAAAGAAAACAAAAGTTTGAATAAGATTGCTAGTTCAGCTTTAAAACTAATTAATACCCATAAAGGACAATAAAACTACAGCCTTTGGCCAAAAAAAGTCATTCACAATTGGCACACTAATATATTAGAATCATCTGCATTGCTATTTTCTGCTGGCAAACATATATCCTTGCAGAGTTGCAAAATATCCTAAATATTAATAAGGAGCAATTCCAACAGGGAATCAACAAGACAGGAACACAGTGTAGTCCCCAGGCAGTTCTATCAGATACAGTTCAGCAGGTCATGGAAAGTCTTCCAATAACACTTTTGGGAGGCTTTCTTCATCTGCATTTCTGAACAATTATCAATTATTTACCTATTCAATAACTTAACTGCAAAGTTGTTTACATTTGGTACCAAAAAAGTAGTTTTCATCCTTGTCTAGATTTGAAGAACCTCAATGCTCAGGGCTTCCTAGACCTTAGACAGTCAGTTTGGACTGACAGGGAAGATTTCAAGACTGTACCTCTCTCTAGGAGACAGTGTGGGACTGCCTTGTACGCGCCAGAAGCTGCGTGTTATATAGAAAAAAATCCAGTTCTTCCTCTTGGGGGTGAGTGCCTAACTGAGAAGACAGATGCACAACCATTTCCAGTAGAATCATGGCCACGGACCCCCAGGAGAGGGGCTCCTCAAATCCCTGATTCTATGTCACACTATCTAAATTTTATCACTGAAATCATGTTGCTTATTGACTGTACAAAGTATCCATAATAAAATTTTATTCCTCAATTCTAAGCTTGAAATCTTTAAAAACTGCATGACACAACTCTCTGACTCCTGAACCTGAGGATACAAAAATAACTTAAATTGATTAGAAGACTCTAGGTCATTATGCTAAATACACAATACTATTCCAGCCTGTCACTCAGCAATGACCCAGAACAAGGGAGTCATAAAGAACATATTTTTCACTTATAAAAAATAATACCAGGTTGCTCTGCTTTTCAATGAGTATATCCACTTTTATAATTTTATGTCTTCTGAAACACTCTTTGATATCACCTTGATGTATAATAAAAATATTCATCTTAGTTATTTAATATTTATTATAAAAATGATGTAAATATATGATGATTAAGCTGTTTTCACACCATGATCAATCATATTGGTGACACAATACAAAGGATGTTACCCTTTGCCTTAGTCTTTCCATCTGAAAAGTGGGTGAAGTCACAGTCAATAATGATAGGGTAGCAAACTAATAAGGAACTGAAAAGATTTTCAAAAATATCTTCTATAAGAAAAGATATTTGGGCATTATGAAGCAACAGACACAATAGTCTCGCTTTGTAAGGGATAATTGAATAGTTAATCTTGTTCCATATTACATTGAAAATGCTTTCAACACTTCATTGTGTTCAATTATACTGCTGATTGCTCAGATGGAGAAAATTTGGGAAAGTGGCAAGATGCTTAACTGTAAATTACTGATGAAGTGCTTTCTCATTGCCCTTGTATCCTGAAAGTGCAGGATCTTGTGTCCCTTGCAGGTATCTGTAAATTTTAATTATTCTTTTAACTTGCACTATTAATGGTTGGTAACCTTTGTTGAAGATTCAAGACCAGTTTGAATCAAGGAAGAAAGCTAAGAACCTCCCAGTCCTCCCTTTATTATGAACACTATTTGAAGCAGGGACAGTGCATTCCAGTCAATGGCATCTGTACTTCCATGAACTGAATTTCTCTGAATTCATTTTTATTTTGCTCCTCTCCCCAGATATGGTTCCTTAGAAAGCTAAACACTCCTTGTGTTTTAAAGAGCAGCAATTTTCTGGAGCAGAACATGACACAACATTCCTAAACCGTATTTCTGTTCTGACTTCCATAATGAAGATGAACCCATTTAGAAAAAAAAAGAAAAGAAAAAGCACAAAGATGGAACTAAAACTATTACAGTTCAATCTGTAATGATAATGTGAATGCCAACTTTAGATCCACAATCAGATTTTTTTTCTCCTGTCAGGTAGGGTATACATTAAAGCCATTTGTGTTTGTTTTCTTTCTTGGAATTAAAAAGGAATATTTAAAAGAAAGAAAAAATGGAGGCCTTTGATTCATTAACCTATAGTTATATCTTATCAAGCATGAATATATAAAGAAAAGCATTCAGCCACCACTAAACTGATGAGCCATCCATAAATACTGACATTGAATAAAGTTGGTTGGTATGACTGCTCCTTGGTGGGGGATGTTCTGGGAAATACAGGCATGCAGATCATGAAGATTTAGCAAGGCCTTGGAGACATGAAAAGTTTCTCACAGGAAATGATACACGAAATGAAGCAGGAACAGGAGTCAGCTGGTGGCCTGGGCAGGGTCATGAAGAAGGTTCTCTCCAGGCAAACCATACAGCATGTGCAGAAGCACAGAGGGGTTTCAAATTAAATGGCAGTGTTCACAGTCATAGAAACCTTCTACGGACAAAGCCATGAATGCAAGAGATGGAAGAGACATGAAACTGAAAAGTTAGACGTTTCCAAGGTCTGAACAAAGGTTCTAACCCAAGAATAATGGAAAATCACTTAAAATATTAAAATTGAAGGCCTTAAGGAGAAAAATGGTGAGTATTATCATTTCATTTGCACTTTAAAAATACCACTCTCCCTCAATAGAGAAAATATCAAAAGAGGCAGAAGAAGATCCCTTTTGCAGAGAGCACGCTTTTTTTTTCTTTCTAAATGCCATGAATAGACTAGACTACAGATCTATATCACAGCTGAGGAAGTATCCCCTAGAAACAAGCCCCAAAAGAGGACACGAGTTCAAGGTGAGACTCAATCTCGATTCACTTGACTTTCATGATGATGTATTCCATTGTGTTGTGTATGTCAGAAAAGTTTTTAAATGAAGGTAGAAACACACACCCAAGCAGAACCTGCCTCCACATTCCTTGCTTTCCCTCAGTTGTCCAGCCATGATAGGTCAAGGCCTTAGTATGAGCTACAGTGACTGGATATGGCTGACAAAAAGCCGAGAGATCCCAAGATGTGCTGCACTTCCCAGCAAGCCAAGAGGATAGTTTCAGGGAGTCCCAGAACCAAATATGTATCTGCATGAGGAAGTGCTCTTCCAGGGACCAGGATAAGCCAAGTTAAGGCATAGGAATGTGCCTCTGGCATAAACCACATCTAAATTCCTATTCAGTTAGGCAGCTCAAAGCACAAAGCTGTCCATCAGGGGTACAGTCAATGATAGAATCATCTCTGACAGCCTTCCTGAAGTCCTCTGTTCCTTCTGAAGCATTTGGCTGGGAATCCAGGTCTCTTCGCAATGTTTCTTGAAGTGACAGGTGCCTAGGGCAAGCCATGGGACTGGCAGCTGACATCTTTATGTTATACCTTCACTCCCTGTCACATATTTAAAAATGTAAAAACAACCGAATGTTTCTGTGGGCAAGTTAGTCATTTTCTCTATTGATGAGCACATAGCTGATGCAATGTAAATATTTAATTAAGTCAACCATTTCAAGGTCCTCAGACTTGCCCTGTTCAATATTTAGGAAATTGTGGAAAGTAAATTCAAATACTTTTTTCAAGCCATTTTTGTATCAGAGACTCTGCAACCAATGCTTGGACATAACCACAAGAGACTGAGGCATTGACACGCTTCTTTGTTGCTTCACTTAAACAAGTGGCTGTGGTGACTCACTGTCCTTTCCCCTTCTTTTCTTTCTTGAGCACATATCTATTCTTTTAATTTTCATCCCTACTGATTATAAAATCCTGCACAGAATTAGGTCACTATATGCTTCACCCAATGGGAAACTTAAAAAATGTAAAACAGAAAATTAGTTCACCTTCAGGAAGTAATTTTAACTTAACTCTAAAATAAAAACTCAGGATTTTCTCTTGACCAAGGTAGAGCTCACTCTCCTCTCCGCTTTGTCTCTCTCTCCCCAGTTTCAAGCCAGAGGCTCCTGAGACAGAGTCTGCTCTTTTGGTTCTGGAAGATACTATATAGAATGTCAAGAGAGGAGTCAAAACCCTGGCCATTTGTTTCAATCATTATTTCCTCTGCATCTATATAAACTAGAAGATTGAGGGTATACAGCAGGTACTCAATTAATAGTGTGTATATAAATAATGGACACATTATAAAATAAAACATACCAATTAGAGAAGCTATGGAAAATGTATATTGTACTATGTATGTGGATGTGTAAGTGTATGTGTAATACAACTTCCCTGAGTCAACTATGCTTAACATTTTCATGAAAACCACTGGGTGATTCCCTATTAAAGATGAAACTCCTGAAGAGAACATAATGATAAAATCCTGGAATGTTAATCAAGGCAGTCAAGTGGGCCAGGGAAAGGCAATGAATTATGATTTGAAAGAGAAGTTGAGAGGATACATTTGGATGAAACCATTCAAATGAGCTCAAAGAAGCAATGAAATCATTTACTCCAGAAAATCTTACCAAGGTGCCTTCAGAAACACGGTTCAAAGGAAGAGCAGACTGTCTATAAAACTCTATCAAAATAAAAATAAAGCTATAGGTCTTGAGGTTTCTGTGTATGCCAGATAATATATAGGACTTGACCCCTCTTACACTCTAATCTAGGAATCACTATTATTTCCCTTGATATGTCCTGGCCCTAAATTTAATTCAGCTTTGACTGGCAGTGAGAGTTGTTCATATTCCAATATTTACAGAAAACATCAATTTCCATAAGCCTAGATACTTATGAATTACATTAGAATTACTCGTGTGATATATGGTAAATGTATTGCTGACCTAGTTAGAATTCTTCCAAAAGTGCTTTGTTGGTACATTTGAGAAGTTTAATATGCAGGGTGGCCTGTTTAGAACAGGTTCTACTTAATTCATCATGGCCAGTTGCAGTGACAGGTACTTTAAATTTTGGGCCAAGAACAAGCTTATTCAATTCCAAATACTAACATCCATTCCTCCTAGGAAGCAGTCTCTAGGTCACTTAGTGGCCAGTATCTGGATGCATATCTTTTCCTTACCTCTCTCTGTGTTCACTATTTGTCTTTCTTTATTCCTGATGATTATTGATCTATTCTAGCTCTTCTTGCAAAATCTGTGATCATTCTCTTTATCAAGATCCCCTCCAGGCACCAATTAAGGGATTTAAAAAAACTATAGTTTCTTGGACTGTCAGTGCACTGACTAATCAGAAAATAAATCCCAAAGTAATGAGGAGGAAAAAAAATCTAAATCAGGACTTCAGTCAACAAATAGTCATTGAAGGTCAACTATGTGCCAGACACTTAGGTTAGGACTACAGGCACATATAGATCACAGCTCTGCACTAATGAATCTTACAGTCTATAGGTAGACAGAGATAGTAATCAAACAGCCTTAAGATAAACATAAAATGGCAACAATGTCAAGTATGACAACTGAGACATGGCAGTGTTATAAGAGCATTTGATTAGAGGTTGTTGTATAGTCAGTAGGACTTAGAGAACATTCTTAGAACACAATGACTGAGCTAAAATTGAAAAGGGAAGAGTGTGTAGTAGTAAGACTGTGAGAATGGGAAGAGTAGCACGTATTTTAAAAATGGCAGGAAGGTAGGTCTGGTTCAAACAGCACTTGTATGACTATTGTGGAAGATGGGCTTGGAGAGTAAGAGTGGAATGCAATAAAGCTATGGCTTTTTGAACATTCACAAACTCTAAGAAGGGAATGTTGTTTACTTGATGTAAGTACAAGTAAAACTGGATTTATGCTCATAATTCACCCACACCTTTGCTTTCTTGCATTTTCTTATTTATCCATCCATGATATTAACACATCTTTTATAGATGCTTATAAAAGGAAATGTTCAAATGAAATTAGCATGAGCTTTAATGGATGTTCAACTTAGAATTAAGGTCCTAATGTGAGCATTTAAAGCCCCCTCTTTAAAAGTATTTTTCTGTTTGCTAATTTATCACTCAGTGATGTACTGCATTATCTTTTATCTGTGGCTGCATGAACATATATCTGTACACTGTCCCATGGAGTTAGCTAGCAGGTGGCTCCTTGGAATCATTTCTTTCTCCTAGTCAATAACCCTGATAAAACAGCCTGAGACATTTACACAGGTATTCTATCATATTCTCTGATTTTTATGGTCCTAGACGCGCTGTGGAGGAAAAACACTGAGACTGGATTCCATTAGAGTTTGGAAAGATATAGAGAAAAAAAATTAAAGCAATTGGAAAAATTCAAATTTTAAAGAAGAACCTGAAAAATGTGTACTCAAGTTTGGGAAAGGACAAATTACTGTATCACCAAGCTGCTCAATGAACTCTGCTTGAGACCCATACTTTAAAGAGAGAAATGTCTGGGGGTTATTTCCCCCATTAGACAGAGAGATAGAATATAATGCAGGTAAATGTAGGGATCTTAAAACTTGTGAGTAGGACAATTGCATGGGTGATTAGACAAAAGTGGAGAGTACAGTGGACCTTGCATGCAGGAGGGCGAGCAGGTGGTAGCAAGAGCAGGAACTTCCAAAGTACTATCGATAGCTAGGAATACATGAGAGACAGTGTTCCCTGTATTCCCTTGGAACGTCCAAAAGAGTCACAAGGAAGAGAAAGTATAAAAATGTGTCATTTGATGGTGAAAGCTATTCAATTGGCATAGCCAATTGAAAACAATTCTGTGGTTTTCCTCAGAATTTACATATTAGTGGGGTATATGGCACAGCCTAGTTAAGTCAAGAGATGTAGCCATCTCTCCCTTTGCTTAAAGCATACTTAGATAATATCAGTATGTGTATATGTGTGTATATGCAAATGATCAAAGTAATATCAAATCATTTAATGGTTAACTGTTCCTTATATTACAACGATTTTGAATACTAAGAAACTGAATACTGTATTATCAGATGATCTCTGAGAAAGTAATAAAATCACCTGTAAACTGAAAATTGATGTTATACTTGTAGGCCCATTTTTCCTATACTTTCTTATAATATGTTCTTTTGTTTGTTTTACTGTGAGATATGAGTGAGGGTATAGCCAGACTAGAACCCAGGGAGGTCCCTTAAAAGGAAGAAGGACTTCAACCCGGGAAACAGGTTCTTGACTTAACTGCAAGAAGGAATTCAAGAATGAGTCAAAGAAAAGATAGAGTATAAGAAAAGATTTCAAATTCAAGGTACACATAGGAGAAATATGTTGAGGTAGGCTCTGGGTTACAGACATGGCAAAGAGGTCGAGGTGGCACCTATATAACATCACTCGGAAGTGAATGCATCAGATCTATTAATACGCATTCTATTCCCAAAGAACAGGTGGAAAGGGTGGAATTTCCTTGGTGGAGCAGAGCCCTTTCTGTCTTACAGGGGACTTTGCATTTGAATTCTTATATGGTTTTCCATGGCCCCCATAGTTCTCTTGTATGCTAACTTATAAAGGAGGTGGAAAGCCTGCCTAATGAGGTGTTAAGGTCAAATGCCATCATGTCAGGTGCCATGTTGGTTCTTTCAGTACAGACTGGTCCTAGGTCAATGGTGGTTTTGCAAAACAAACTTCTTCCTCCAGTTGCTGGTAATTTCTTATAGCTGACTAACTTGCCTCCATGGGAGAAGATGTGTTGAACTAGAAGGTGTTAATTGGTGTTTTTTTTTTTAAATCAACTGTAAGTTCAAAATGGCATCACCTATGACCATGTTTCAGGAGGGATCACAGTGTTGATTAGATTTCATTAGACTCTATAAGATAGACCTGTCTCTTTTCTCACTGTTATCCAAAGACAAAGCCCCTCTCTCCAGCAAAACAATTCATTATGAAGTCATCACTCATTCCATTAATATTTGCTTGCTTCTCATAAGTCCCACTGAGAGGGCAGGGGCTATGCATAAGAATAGTCTATCTAGCATACATACAAAAGTACTTCAGTTTGTGTGATTTTGATATTATTTAATTTCAAGGGACTCTGTTCCTTGAAGAAAAGATTTAATATTTTTTTATTTATTCAACAAATAGTAACAATTTTTGATAATTTTTACTGAAAAAACACTGTACTGTAATATTATACAAGTTTCAGGTGTGCATCATTATAAATCAATATCTGTATGTATTACAGTAAGTTTGTCACTAACACTCCAACTTTATTCCTCACCATGTAATTGAGACTTTTTCCAATTTACCACCTCCCTACTCCCTTCCCTTCTGGTAACCCCTACTTTGGTCGCATAGACGAAATGTTTATTTTTGTTATATTGGTTGATTTATTTGTTTGGTTTCTCTACAACCATACGTGAGTGAAATTGTGAGGTGTTTGTCTTTCTCTGATTAATTTCACTAAACATAAATCTCTAAAGTAGTAAACAAAAGAGTAAAAACATCTCCTTCGTCATGCAACTTACATTGTGTTTTTCCAAAGCTTCTAATGCTTACTGAATTAAAAGACACAAAAGTTCTAAACATATATTAACTTTTACAAACAACAACTTTATGAGGTAAGTACTGATAAGTATTCATCTCAATATGAAAAAAGACTATAGCAGAAGCAACGTAGGGGCCTTGCTCAAGGGCACAGAACTTATAATTGGTGATACTGGAATTTGTACCCAGGCAGTGTGGCATTCTAGTCCACCTGCTTCTTCCTTTCATTCTATTATTTTTCATCCTTTATGTTATCTTTGCATTACTAGTGCTTAGAACAGCTCCCTACAAAGAATAGATGAAGGTTTGTTGCATAAGCCAATTAAATAATGGTGGTTATCATGCTAATGGTGATACTGGTAAGAAGACATGGATAATAATGATTTTCATTCATTCAGTACCTGCTGTACTATATTTCATGAATTATAAACATTATAATATGTAGTTTTCTCAAAAAGCCACCATGTTGGTTTTTACCAGCTTCCCTTAATTAGCGCTAAGCCTAAGATTGAGTGAAATGAAAATAATAATACAATGTTCCACAGTTGACTATAGAATCAGAATTTGAATCCTGGTCTTTCTCACCACAATAGTCATGTTTTTCCACTATAAGTAACAGTCACTAATTATAGGATTAATCTGCTACCTAGTAGATAAATGACTTTAGACTAATTACAGCTTCTTGTTGCTCATCAATTACTCCTTATAAAATAAGGTTGGCATATACTTTGTCAAATAGTGTATTTAGAACATAAAAAATATATGGACTACAAAATATTTGTCTCTCCCTCTTCCTCTTTATACACACACACACACACACACACACACACACACACACACACACAGCCCTACCCCCTACCCCACTGAATAGTCAAGTTGAAAGTCACTAGGCATCTACCACAAATCCCACTGGGTCTAATGGAAAGAGTCTGAATGAAATTGAGATTAATATAGTAGGCACAATGGATAATACACTTTTGTGATTTAAAATCCATAAAACAATTCTAAGGACATTGTGATTTATTCTATATTAAACCCATTTCCCAATCCTAATATTCATGCCCACATGTTTTTAATATGCTATTTAACCACACATTTTACAGACATAAACATCACCATATGAGCTTTCAATTAGCATTGATTTTCATCCTGAAGAAGTGTCTATTGGAATGAAATGGTAGGAATAGCTGAGAACTGATGTATGTGAAGTTAAAGTGCTGTTAATTCAATTGCTTTATCTGATCCAAAGTCACTTAGATTATATTAAATTAGCCATCTGCTTGGCTTTCACCTTGGAATGTCTGCCAGATGCTGAATGTGTTTATAGAGTTCATTAGCAACTCCAACCTTAACAACAACTTTCTTGTAGTAACACTAGTGACCAGAAGTTTTCCTGAAAAGGTATCATAGGGAAAATGTGTGAGCAACATTGAAAGGCTTTCAGAATGAATGTTTCAAGTTACTATTAAAAATTCTTACACGTTTAATAAAATTTTTTAAAGAAAATTTGGGTCAAGGATTCCTACCCAATACTGACAAATCTTTCCACTTAATTTTGTTTTGACAAACTGACAGTCGCTCATACTCTAGTATTAATAAAAATACCAATTTAAACAGATCTAGATACTTATTACATTATAACCATTGATCTGCCATTTTACATTGCTCACTTAATTTTATCGAATGAACTTCTATCAGTGGATGCTACCTGTGTAATAATATAGTGTACTGGAGCACTATAGGCTAGAGGTGGAAGTACATACTTGAAGACTAATACTATTACTATTTAACAATTATTAGAGATGTGGAATGCTGTACTTCACCTCAAAGAACAAGAAGAAGAAAAGTTTGGTTTGGACCATGAACACATTAGAATAACATTAGAATATAAGGTATCCTAAGATAGAGTGAGTAAGTATTAAAAGACATTACATTTTGGAAGTTAAGCATAGAATGTGGAGAACTGGAGGAGGAAGATGTTGGAAAGATTCTCAGGGTCCAGATCAGAATTTAAAATTATCAGGGGTCAGAAAGCTTTCTAGGAGATTTTCTCTTTAATTTGAATGTTATAAATATTCAGTGACTGAACAGAGAAGTCACCTGACATACATGTAATTTAGAAACACGGTGAAATGGTGAATTACATGGAAGATTTATCTGAATCACAGGCACCTGAGCTAAGAGACTGTCCTATAGATATGGTAGAGATGTTCTAGAAAGCTTAGCAAAAGTAGATGAAAAGAAGCGGTCAGATTTGATAATTATTTAGAAAATAAACTCACTGGAATATGTTTTACAATAGTCTGAGTTATAGATAAAAATTTGATGTTCAATTATACTGTAATGTTAGGGTCATGAACATTAAATGAAATTATAGAAGAAGAGTATGTTTAAGAATGTTAAATATAGAACTCAGAGCAACATATTGTCTCAGGCACAGGAGGATGTACCACAATTAAATGTTCAAAGAAGTAGTACTAGGAGAAACTATCACTGAAGAAGTCATTGGGACAAACAATAACTAATAAGGAAAAAGGATCAAGAGCATATAAGGCTACAAAGAAACAGTCTCACCTATTCCCAGTACTATACAGCCCAACAAACCAAAATAAAGCACAAAAAAATCATTTGGAAACATAAACACATAAATTGATGAAAAATGTATAATATATACAAAATATGTATAGATAAAATAAATTAACTCTTCTATAGATGGGGCTTTATTGCATAACACATACATTAGAAAATTTATCCATATAGGTTAGCAGGCAAAATGCAGTGAAAACCAGAACAATATTAACAAGCTGTACCTTACTGAAGATTTTTAAATTTTCCTTCCATGGACTGTTGCTGGTAAACTTAATGTATTATATACAGATGTTGATTTACAATGATGCTCACCTTAATTTTACATAATGTTATGATATAATGTTCCTTCAATAAAATTAAAAGTAAATAAGTAAAATTTCCTTTCATATAATCTCATTTAAAGCTTAAATGCCAATGTGAAATACTTCAACAATAATTATATTATCTGTATCCTTATTTCATAGTAAGGAACACACTTGAAATAAAAAAGTTAAAGAATTATCTTATTTTCACACAGCCTATGAGGGCCACATAAGGAATCCAAATCTTGTATCTTCAAGTTCTAAGCTGTAATGGTAAACTAAAATGAAGTTTAGGAGTTCTGTGAAGAACCGGTTAGACATTTCACAAAAGAAGACAAACATACAGGTCAACAGACATGAAAAGATGCTCTTCCTCACCTGTTATTAAGGAAATGCAAATCGAAACAACTATGAGATATCACTTGAGACTGGCTATTATTGAAAAGTCTGGAAACAACAAATATTGGCAAGGATGCAGTGAAAAGGGAATAGTTTTACAATGTTGGTAGGAGTGCAAATTGTGCAACCCTTATGGAAAGCAGTATGGACATTTCTCAAAACATTGAAAATGGAATTTCCATACAATCCCACCATCCCACTTTTGTGTAATTTTCAAATGAATATGCACACCCACTATGCTTATTGCAGCATTACTTAGAATAGGCAATAATTGGAAATTACCTAAGTGCCCATTGTCAGATGAATGGATACAGAAGATGTGATATATATACATAATGGAATACTAAACAGTTTTTAGGAAAGTTGCAACCCATCATTTCTGACAATGTGGATAGAACTAGAGGGGATTATGCTGAGTGAAATAATTCAGAAGAAAGACAAATACCAATGAACTCATTCATATTTGGAATATACAGAGACAAAGCAAAGAAACACTCTAAACAAAACCAACCATTGGATATTGACTATGGAACTGAGATCACCAGCCAGAAATGGGCACTGGTAGAGGGGCAAGTGTTGGTGGGGTCCTATTGACATGGTGAAGAACTTTTGATAATTTGGTTGTGGCTAGGGTATGTTGTCATGCATTAAGGAATGGGTTTATATTATTTTGTAAAGCAAAGTTACTCAAACAAATATTAAATTAATTTTAAAAAGATTTCTGTGAAAAACAATGCAATAATATTGGCAAAGTCATGTGATCCCTCTCCTTAATGAAGTTAATGAGAAACTTGAAGTGGATGATCTCCCTTCCAGCTCTATGAGTCTGTATTTCTATTGAATGTTCTAAAAGTTGTGCAATTGTAAATGTCCTCTGGTATTAATGAATAGCTACCCAAACCTACGAAAATACTACTTTAAATTCAATTAATTTTCTAAAGAACTAAAGTTTATGTCTTGGAGCAAAAAATTTCATTTTGATTAATTGTCATTCAATATTTATAAAAGTTCATGTTTCTGCTAAGTTGGAACACTAGTTCCCATCACAAGTTATAATAAATGACGGGCAATTATTATTTCAATTACCTAGCTCTTTTTTGCTTAAAAAAAGATGTTCACTTATACTACAAACCGGACAATATTAGCCCATTTTGAGGCAATGATTCTAGAGTAACTCGCAAGCAATTATTGAGTATTGATTCAGGAATATTGCTGTAGTCAAGATGTAAAATGCATTGACTAGTAATGTATCCCAGTCAAGAGATATTCAGAATGGAATTGATACCAGTTTTCCTAAAAATACACTGACTCTACACATTTTATTTGCTTTTTGCTTTTTCACTAATAGACATTTTTAGAACCATTTTAGATTTACAGAAAAATTAGGAAGCTAGTGCAAATAGCTCCCACACGTTCCATATCCACAGTTAACCTCTTACATAAGAACATCATATGTATTACAATTAATGAAATAATAATCACATATCAATTGTCCCTTTTTGTTTCAAGATTCCAACCAGTATTCCACATTAGATTTAGTTTGGATGTCTTCTAGCCTTCTCATAATTATGACAATTTTTTTTATAGTTTCTCTCTCTCTTTTTTTGTGTTTTGGATGACTTTGACAACTTAGGGAAGTACTAATTAGATAGAATGAATGATACCCTCTTAAGTATTTGTCTGTGTGCATTTTCTGTTTTTTTCCTGGTTAGATTGGAGCTATAGTTTTTAAGAAGAAAAAAACAGACGTCTAATGTCATTGCTATCACATCATATTCAAGGGTGCATACTATCAACATGATTCATGACTGCTGATGTTGACTTTGATCATCTGCTGCTAGGAGTAATGTTTATCAAATTTCTCAACTGCAAAGTTATGCTCCTCTCCCCCCTTCCACATTGTACTCTTTGGAAGGAAATCAATGTAAAACCCAAAGTTAAGTTGGGGAGTTATGTGACCCCTCTTTGATGGTGGAGTATTTACATACTTTATTTGAAATTTTTTCTGAATGGAAGACTTGTCACTTCTCCTTTTATTAATGTGTTCAATCACTTATATCAATATAGACTTAAGGGCATTTATTTTCTATTTCAGGTAATAATCTAGAGCTACTTCCTCTATCATAATGCTCAAAATGTTCGAATTTGACCATGGCGAGCTCTTTTGGTTGGCTCGCTTGCTTTATTTTAAGAACCACCTGTGTATATTTGTGTGTTCTAAGAATAACCTTCTAAATAGGGCTCCCGGAAGAAGTTAATAGGGAGAAAAAGCAAGTATTTATTTCAATATATACAAAATGACATTTGACAAGTTTAAAAAGATTCTAATTAAACAAAATATAAATATTTGAGTATACAAATAATTTAAAATATAAAAATAATTTAGTTTCTAAATCAAACTTAACATTTGAGTCCATGAAAAAACATAAGATAAAATATTAAAAATGAATATTATATTAAAAAGCTATGAAACCTATAATTCAGTACTTATGAATAACAACTTTACAGTTAACATATGTAAATAAATCAATTAAAATATACTTCATAGATTAATTGAATTGAATACGAGACAATGAAAGTTCAGTAACTTTCCTGAATATCAATGATTGGTAAGATTAAAAAAAAAATTCCATTCATTTTCAAAAACAGAGCATAAAGTTGTCTTATTTTGATGTGCATATTTTTTATCAAGATAACTGGGATTATCTTGGTAGCGGAATTATAGACTCTGAAATGCCTTTCTTATTGCAAAATTAAATTAATAAAATAAAATGCCTGTCAAAAAGAAGTCATTAAGAACTTATTTCTGGCCCAGCATAAACTGAAGCTATTTGCAGGGGTCAAATCAAAATCAAAGTAAAAGCCAGAACCTCAGTAGATGAGTGTTGTCCCCAAATAGCTCTTACCGTGAGGGTTTTTGACAATCGTTGGAAATCATGAGCTTCCTGTTGAAAAACTTCCAAGTTAGAAGATAAGGCCTAGGACCAGCTAACATAGATTGTCTATGAGGAAACCTCATGTAAACCCGAGTTTATAGTGCATACTATCAGCGCAAATGTAAACAAAATGGGCACGTTTTACACAAAATGAAGTAGGAAAGATATTATATGTCTAGATGCAGATGCAGAGGAGACTCTTCATTGAACGTCAAAAAAACAATGGATTTATAAAATTGAAGAGAAAATTAGTAAAATGGAAAACACATTTGATTAAATCATGTATAATACAGACTGTAGTTATGGAAAAATTGAAGCGGTAAGTAAGAAAGTCTAAGAAATATCTGATGTAAGTTCCAGAAGACAGTGGTAAAGAGAGAATATGTAAAGAAACAACATAAAAATTAAACACCTTTGTTCATCAATAGACACAATTAACATTGTGAAAGATGAATCAACAAGAGGGAGACCATGTTTAAATTATAAAGGACAAATTTATGTTAAAAAAAAATCTCATACATTTCAATAAGAAATTGACTTGAAATTCTTTTTTGTTTTGCTAAAATGTTAAAAAAAAAAAAAAACAACTTGGCATTTAACAAAATAAATAGATCACAGGCATATGAAAAGATATCCAGCTTCATTAGATATCAGTGAACTACAGATTAAAATAATGAGCTTTTCCATCTGTGTTCATCAGAGATAATGATTTAAAAAACATCTTTTCTTTGATATCCTTGTCTGTTTTTGGATTCAGGGTAATACTAGCCCTATAAAGTGAGTTAGGGAGTTTTCCCTCCTCTTTAATTTTTTTTGTAAGATTTTGTGAGAGATTAATTTCATGTCTTCCTTGAAAGTTTGTGAATTCCTGGACTTTTGGAGAGGCTTTTAATTGCTGTTTTAACTTTCTTTCTTATTATTGATATATTAAAAATGTCTAGATATTCCTGATTGAGTCTTGGAAATTTGTTGGATTCTACAAATGTATCCATTTCTTGTAGGTTATCCAATTTATTCATATATATGTATATAAATAAATTTGTGTATATATATATGTGTATACATATATATTCATAGAAGACTTTTTTGCCCCTATGTATTTCCTATGGTATTCATTGTAATTCTTCCTCTTTTGTTTCTGACTTTATTAGAACTTTACTTTTTTTCTTAGTGAATCACACTCAAAATTTGTTGATTCTGTATGTCTTCTCAAAGAAACAGCTCTCAGTTGAATTGAACTTTTGAATTGTCTTTTTGATCTCTATTTTACTCACAGTCTAATGATCATTTTCTTCTTTCTACTACTTTTTGGTTTTTTATTCTCTCTCTCTCTCTCTCTCTCTCTCTCTCTCTCTCTCTCTCTCTTTCCTTTAGATCTAGGGTGTGAGATTAAATTGTTTAAAATTTTTATTTTTTCTTGAGATAGTTCTGAACTATATATTTCCCTCTTAATACAACTTTGGATCTATCCTAGTGGTCCTGGAAGGTCATATCTTCGTTTTCATTTTTCGCAAGGTATTGTGTTTCTCCTTTGATTTCTTTCTTTTTTGGAAGCATATTGCTTACTCTACACTTACTTGTGTGTTTTTTTTTTTTTTTCAGTTTTCCTCTTTTGTTTCATTTGTAGCATACAATACAATTCATTTGTAGTATACAATACTATTATGCCCAGAAAATATCCTTGATATGATTTCAGCATTAATAAATCTACTGAGACATTTTTTGTGTCCCAAAACAGGTTTATCCTTGAGAGTGTTCCAGTACACTTAAGAAGACCAAGTATTGTACTTCGTTTGGTGGAATATTGTGTACTTATCTGCCTGTTTGCCTAATATATCATCTAAGGTCATTGTTTCTTTGCTAATTTTCAATCTGGGTGATAGACCCATTGATGTTAAATTTCCCTAGTATTGTTTGTTGATGTCTATTTCTCCCTTTAAGCCTCTTAATTTTTGTTGTATATATTTCAGTGATCCTATTTGGGGGTACATTTATATATATTAATAAGTGATATGTCTTCTTGATGGATTAATCTATTTATCATTATATAATGTGTGTATTTGTCTCACACTTTTTTTTATTGAAAGGCTATTATATTTGATATCAGTACAGCTGTTCCTGCCTTTGTCTTTATCACTCTATATATCTTTCTCCACCTTTTCACTGTAGTCTATGTTAGTCTTTTTAATTTAAATGACTTTCTAGTAAACAGCATATAATTGGATACCTTTTTCAATACATAGAGTTACTTTGTGTTTTTGATTGATGAGCTAAATCATTTGCACATACATAGGCTGATTATTGATACACAAGGCCTTTACTATTGCCATTTTTAGCTTTCGTTTTCTGGTTAGTCTATATTTCTAATCTTTCTTTTTCCTAGTGTTTCTATCCACCATTTTATTTGGGTGGTTTTCCATGGTGAGTCTCTCAGTTTCCTCTTTTTTTTTTTAAATCCATATTTTTGCTTTGTGGTTATTATGAGATTTGCTAAAATTTTGTACATTTAAGACAGTCTTTTCTGCGTACTTCTGCATATTTATTCGCCTATATAAATTATTTTCTTTTCTTTATCCTTACCTTTAATGCTTTTTTAATGTTGTCTCGAATCCCCTTTTTACATCAAGGTCAATATCAAAATGAAAGCAACTATTTTTGTATCTATTTCCCTTAATTTTTTCTATTTAATATTTTACACTTTATTCAGAGAGTTTCAACCTTTTTTTATACTTATAAACTTTATCAAGGTTTGATGTAATTTTTTTTAAAGGAAAAGTACAGGCAGGAATCAAGGTGAACAGGCAAATAGGAAGGAAGAAAGAGAGGAGGAAAAGCTTTATTTATTTATTTATTTTTTAGTTGGTCACATTTGCTCTTCACCCAGCCCCAGGTCTTGAACCCTGGACCTTGGGTTGTACGTGGGACTGCTACGAGGTGTACTAGACTGCTAGGCCACCAGGGCACAGCCTGATATACTTTTTTAAAATTTACATGTAGAAAAACTAGTTTAAAGGTTCCCTGTAATGACAGTCTGGTATAAGAATTCCTTTCGCCTTTGTTATAACCACGTGTGTTCATTTTTTCAGAGAATAGTATTCTTGGCTGGTAGTTTAATCTTTCAGTGTTTTGACTATGTCATTTCACTCTCTTGGCCTTTAGTGTTTCTGCTGAAAAATCTATGAGAGCCTTTGTATGTTACATGCTTTTTCCTCCTTAGCAGCCTTTAATATTCATCAGTTGTTTTTCAAAATGTTAGTATTATGTGTTTAGTATATGTTTTGCACTTATACAGTTAGGTATTCTATAGGCTTCATGAACCGGTAGAGTTAATTTTTCCCTAAGGATTGTGAAATTCTCAGCTATTCTTTTATTAGGTTTTCTGCTCCTTTCTTCCTCTCTTCACCTTCTGAAATATCCATTATTTTATGGACCCAGAAGTATTATAACAAGGGAAATAAGCCTGATGGATAAAGACAAAACTGTGTAATTTCACTCATATGTGATAAAGAAACAAAACAAATAAACAAACAAAATCAAAATGCATACCTAGACTATAAGAACAAAGTAGTGGTTACAGGAGAAAAGGGAGAAAAGAGATGGTTACATTTGGTGAAAGTGATCAATTTCATGGTGAGGAATGAAAATCTGACTTTTGATGGTGAAAATTTGTAGTATATACAGATGTTTATTTATAAGGCTGTACACTTGAAACCTAAATAATAAACTGTAAACAAATGTTACTTCAATAAAAAGTAAAATAAAATAATGAGCTACAACTACATAACCAATAGAAAAATATAAATGAATATAAGAAAATATATATAAAAGAAAAGGCCTATAAAACTATGAGGTAGAAAGAAGAACTGAAAATCTTGTGACATTACTATGAAAGGAGAAATTCTCGAACTACTTCGAAATACTGGCAAAAACTACAAAATCTGAATATATACCTAGCCCATGAGACCACGCTTTCACTTACAGGCATATACGTAACAGGAATGTTTCTATGCATGCATCAGAAGGGATATATAGGCATGTTAGTAATAGCATTTTCCCTAAAAGACAAAAACTTAAAACAAGCCAAATGTTCAGTTGTAGAAAAATATATTACTAAAAAGGAATAATATATAAACTTTATATATTACTGAGTTTTAATCTTATCATCACCAGCATATTGTGGAGCAAAGGAAGGCATACGCAAAATAAAATGTACAATATGAATACAGTGATAAGGTTCAAAAGTAGTTAAAACGAGTACTATGCTATTACAGGAAAGAAAGTGGTTGCTTTTGGATGAGAAGGATAATGAAGGTGAAGGAGGATGACTTATCAATGCCTCAGCGAGAATGAATGCTCTTTACAAAAGCAAGAAAAATATCCTATACTTAGAAATTAATACTAACAAAAACACAGCAATTCTTTCACAGAAAAATTACAAAACTCGTTCAAGATATTAAAAATCAACTAAATAAAGTAAAATATATTATCTGTTACAGGACAAGAAGACTAAATACTATGAGGATGAATTTTCATTATGTTTCCGTTTAGCTTCAATGGAATTCCAAACTATCGCTAATCAATTGTTCATGGGAATGACAATTTGCAGAGAGAGACAAAAAAGAACAAATATCTCCTAAAAACTAAGATGTGGCAATGTTCAAAAACATAATGACTGATTATAAAATTAGTAATTCTAATTCATTTACATATCTAAGAATGATTCCTGACTTGGTTAGCTCTTTAGATCGAGGACAGACTAACTCTGCTCAAATAATTGTTTATATATACAGAATAATCAAATTCTACCCCTCCCACACACCCTAAAACAATAATTTTGATGAATTAAAAACTTAAATATAACAGCAACAACATACAACTTTTAGAAAGCAACAGAAACAAATATTTTCTTGAATTGAGGATAGGTAAGAAATTCTTCAACATGTAAAAAATCTGAACATTAAAAGAAAATACCACATATTTATAAAGTTCTCTTCACATACAGTGAGTAAATGACTTGCTTTATACTGGGGAATATATTTGCACACCATAGAATAAATCATTAAACTCTTATATGAGTCCCTTAAATTAATGCAAAATTTTAAAAAACCCGAATAACAAAAACAAAGCAAAGGAAAAAAATACAAACCTCCCTATAGAAACATGAATGGAAAATAAGAGTGATGCACCAGCATGGACAGTCTGTCCCTCACTAACAACTATAAATATTTTTTTAAATGTGTGGTATATGGTTATTAAAAAACCTCACCATATCACACTTAACTAGCAAACATTAAAATGCCAAACAGTATCATGTTGGAGAAATTACGAAGCAAAGCAAACTCATTCACTCACTGCTGTACATTCATATGTTGTCACAACGCCTTTGGAAAGCAGTTCACATGAGGGAGTGAGGCTGTGCACCCTCCAGAGATGCCCACTGGAGGTGTGTACACTGAGAACCTTGGGCCACGTGCAATTGCGACACAGGCGTGAAGAGCTTGCCTATATCACATCAGCATTTTTCTTAAAAGCAAAAAAATTGCAAAAATCTAATGAGAAATGTAAAATATCAATCAAGACATGTAAAATAAATTCTCATATATTCTTACAGCAGTAAAAAATGATCACTACACTACAGCTACATAGTGACGTGTAATCTCAGGGATGAATAACGGAAGCATAATATTGCTACAAAGAGGCAAATCACAGAAGCATTGCCGCCATATGTTGTTGAGAGTTGTGTGTGTATGTGTCGCGCGTGTGTGTGTATATGTGTGTGTGCACATGAGGGATAAATGATAAACTACCTTTAATAAAAGTGTGAACAGGATGAACACAGAATCTAAAATAGTGGTTACCTAGGGGAGGACACTGTGACCATCTCCATGCCTGATGATATTCTTTTTTGTTTGTTTATTTTATAAATGGGTTTTGAATACCTGGGTAATCATCTTATTATTCTTAAAACTGTCTATATGCATTTTATAAATTTTCTATATGTGTGATACATTTCACGATAAAATTTTTAATGCGTACCTTACACCATAATGTTCTGAAGTAATGTTCCATCTATAATTATGTTAATTTTAAATTATTAAAAAAAATGAAAAACACTTAGCTTTTTAAAAACTGTTTTAAAGATTTGAATAAAAGAACATTCAAATTTCTCAGATGAGTATGCAAAATATGAAAAAAATGCTATGAGATTTCTATATTGGAATTTCTAAATTGGAATGCCATAAAGCAATTCTTTTTTGCATTCTGATACCTACAAATAAAAAAATATGTAAATAGCTTACAGTATCAAGAACAGTTTGGAGATACCTCAGTTTTTCCCTCTTCCAGTCCCCATTGGTCCTCTGTTTAGGTAGTGAAGGGCTCAGAAAAAGCCAGAAAACTTCCTTTAGGTAAGTCATGCCTGACTGGCCATGCTGCCTCTTTTGTCCAGTTCAGGTCACATCCCTTCCTGCACCATTGTTACACATCTCCACACCACACTTCTTTTCATCACAGACTTCTGGGCATGGGGCTACTCACTGCCTCTTTCAATCTGAGGACCCCATATTTAGCTGACGATACACACAGACACTTCCCACGCTTCTACCGTTACCTCCTGTTACACCTGCTTTCTCTCTGGTAGTCATTTGGACAACTTTCCAGTTTCCAGTAACTAATAATAACTCCTTTCTGAAAGAAAATGGTACTTCTCTTCCCATTTTGAGATTATACATACAATGCATTTATATATGCAATATAATAGATTATATATATACACATATATACATATATATATAGAGAGAGAGAGAGAGAAGAGACCATGAGCAGAATGAAACTCTCTTTTGTCTTTCTATCATAGCCTCCTTTCAAAAATACAAACTTAGGAAGTGGTGGGACCAGAGGATGAGTTTTATGAACAAGAGGACAGCAGACACATCTTCACACTATCTGACTCTTGCCTCTTTGAGGTCTCATCTGACATGTGTGCTTGTCTCACAGATGTCCTTCTCCCTGGTGCTGTTCTCTCTGGGTCGCCTTTACTTTTCCTTTGATTTCCCCACCACCAAGGTCTTCACAGAGTTATCTAACATATTCATGTGTACCTATGCCCAAAGTATTAAGGCATGAGAAAAAAGAGAACACTGGCAATAGAACAAAATGACCCCAGATATTAAAAAAGATAATATACTACAAATCTCTTAGAATTCATGTACTAAATTCAAATTATAGCAAATGAAATAATGGTATATGAACATTGACATTTGAAAAGAAGGATAATATAATTTTCTAATGAAAGAACAATTAAAGTTAATTGATAAATCAATTGTGGTATTATTATAAATTAGTAGTTTGGGAAAGCAAAATGATGTAATACAAGGAAATCACGGAGATATTTGCAAAAGGAAATTAAACAACATACATAATATATACACATGGTACATGTTGGAGAGGGGCATTTTACTCCAACTAATTAAAGCAAAAGAAAACACAATTCAATGTATCAAATGATCAGCAATTAAAAAAAATCAAAATGAAGAATGCAAGCCATGTGCTAGAATATTAAGATATTTAAATAAATTATGGCACATCAAGAAAAAATACATGTTTAGAAGTTCCGGTATTTAGGAAACAAATGCATATGATATGGCAGAAAGTGGTAGTTATACATCTATAAATACAGATTCTGCCTGTCAACTTGGATATACATATTCAAAAATGGACATTTTGCCACAGAATGCTGTTGGATAACAAATTTTATATTACTTTCTTCAGCAATATGAAATTGCTAAATTTCAACTACTTTAGACTTAATAAAAAGAATATGACATATGTTAAGCCTAATATAATTAAAAATGCTACTGTAGAAAAAAAGGAGCACACTGTTCTGTTCAAAGAATGCCAATCAACAGTATTTGTAATGGTAAGGAGTAGCAGATTTCTTAAACCTCTTCAATTTAATTACAAGTCATTTGATGTTTTAAGATGCATTTTATAAGTCCTGTGAACCCATATATTTGTTTACTACATGATTCCAAATGCTCTCTAGCTTTCCCTTCACTTAGTGATCCAAAAGCATAAGACAGTGATGAATGCTGGGCACTTGATGGCCTCCAAGCCTGTATTGTTAATAAAATTCCAACCTGCCCCCTCCTGCGCCCCACATAGTGCTTCAAGCCTAACCTGCTTTCTTTCACTCTCTCCTGTCTATGCAAATCCATTTGGCCAAAACAACCTGAGAAAACTAGAATTATTTGCAGAATCACTGCGAAGGAATTCAAGCATGGAAGAATCATTATTCATAATTTGCTGCCTATGGTAAAAATCAGTACCAGTCTGTTCATTTTCACTTACTTATTCACTTAATAAATCATCGAGTAGACATGATTTTCAGCCTCCCCCAAGAAAGACGAAATTCTTTCAGAAAATAATCACTCAATGATTTAAGCTGAAAATATAAATGTAGTGCACAAAGTACATAGAAATCTCTGTCAGCTGTATAAATCTTGTGTATGTCCTCTTTCTCTCTTAGAATGGCAATGCTCGAAGACCAAAGAATGTTTATAAGCAAGATTGTACAGAATGTTCAATGTCAAAAGTTCATCAAGGGCATTTTCAAACTTAAAGTATGGTGAATCTAAACCCAACCCCTCTAGCTGATTCAATTGGGAAAAATCACCCACCCTTTTTTTTAAGAAGTGGGTTGCAAAGCTTACACAGATACAAATTAGCAGAAAATCAGACATTTAAAGGAAGAACAGAATAGGGATTTTTTTGTTATTACAAGTTATGATAGAAGACGCAAGCATGAATGATGAAAGGAAATAAGTATGTGAATGACGGCTGTTGAATCTGCATCAGTCACTATGAGCTAGACTATGTCATGTTAGCCAACTCTCAATCTCAGTACCTTAGTAAGACAAAGGTTTCTCACCTTACTGGCTATGATCCAAGCCGGAACATCACCTTGTGTGTGTCCAGGACATGTGTCCTTATGGACCAGGAAAGAAGCAACTGTGGAGTCATGGGATGGCTCTCCAAAGTAACCTGCTTCACTTCTGCTCAATTCCCATTGACCAAAGCAAGTCCAAGGGTCAAGTTTGACAGCAGGCAGGTGGTATATCTCCCACTCATGGGAGAGGTACTATAAAAACAAATGTGATAGTGAATATCAGCAAACTGTTGGAAATAATCTCACAACACACAACTTCCTACAACATCTCTGATCCACATCAGGATGAAATTCCTAGATAAACTTATCTTCAAACAATGATAAGCTGTCTCAAATGAATCTCAGTGAAAGAATTAATTATAGTGGAGAATTTTGCTGCATATTTTTATAGATATTATAAAGGGGCTGGAATTTCTGATAATGTAGTAGGCACTCCTAATTTTTTTTATGTTTATACTTGAGATAGCCATTATAAAAATATTAAAATTAACTACAACTTTTCTAATTTTATTTTTCTTTCCTATAGCCTATGGCTGGCACTTTAAGGGGCTCCAAGTATTGCCTGTTTCTTCTCTCCCTGAGATTAGAACTAATTGTGTAACTTGAAAGGTAAAAAAATGATGATCCTATTAGTTGGATTTATAGTAAAAGATAGATTACAATATACCTTTAGATATGCAAATAAAAGAGCTCCATATTATTCAATGTCCTTTTATTAAACAAACCATTTCTCCCTTTTCTGGCAAAACTGGACCCATTCCAGCCTCCACTATAGGAAACAGCACCTCCCATGTAGATTACTATAAACCCAACTCTAGTCTCTCTACAAGGTGACCAGTCTTTAAGAGAAGATAAGAAAGGATTGAGTTTTATTACAGCATGCTCAACAACTTCTTCTAAAGTTATCAACCAATGTAAGCCTCCTGCAAGGTAAGGAAAGTTCATTTAGACGTGGAAAACAGAAAGCATATACATATTATTCAGCTCCCTATTCTCTTAACCCCTGAATCTCAAACGTTGTATCAAGGGCCATGCATAGTCAAGGTGTATAACTGTTCTCTATTTCCATCTTCACAGGACGTACCCACAAAACTATGTGCCCTTTATCTAGTTATAGCTAGTGAGTTTAAATTTTTCCCTAGAAAGTTATGAAGTGAGCTAGACCAATAAGTTAATTATTACTAAAAAGGAATATTTCTAGGCCTTCATCTACCTAAGCAAAAGAATCATTACATGTAATATTTCCCACCCCTATTATATACATATATATTTATATATATATATATATATGTGTGTGTAAACATATGTATGTATGTGTACACAATTCGGGACTCATATCTTTCACTGGAAAGAACATTGTTATTTCAAGAGTACGTGGTTGTTCAAAAACGAAGTCTCTTACGTGACTCACATAAAGTAATCTAAAGAATTTCAGTTTGTCACTACATACATATCAAGCAGGTCACTCTTAATTCTATAGGATTCATCCAAATGCATGCTATGTTCCCAGACTCCAGTACTTAGCACTGCCAAAGAGTCCCTTATCAGGGTAATACAAGCAGATCACAGCACATCAAGGCATCATCTATAGCCAGAAAGTCCCGAAGAAGTGATTGTGTTGATTTGAGTTTGTTGAATTCATGCTCCCAAACCCATCAGTCAGATACACGTTGTCCTCTTGTAGGGATGGGAGGGAGGAGACAAACCAGTTCCAGTCTAGCTGAAGACCTTCAAATGTTTATTTTGTTTTTTTGTTTGTTTTAAGAAGTGTTTTGTTTTTTAGTTATTATCGAGGTATAACTCACACACAGTAAAACACACAAGTCTGAAGTGTGCCACTTAATGCAGGTTAACACAATTCAACACCTGTCAAACTACACCTACTTCAAGTTGTAGAATATCTGACAGGGAGAGTCAAGACGGTAACGTGGGGTCCTTATAAACTTCCCTCCTCCCTTGAATGCGCCACACTTACATCTAAACATGGATCAGTTCTCTCCGAGGAACACCCAAAAACTAGTTGAGGTAAGTCTACACACTCACACTGGGAAAATGAGAAAATGTTCACATAAAATGGGGAGAAAAAAGTCTGAACTAAACTCTTTACATAAAACCCACTCCCAGAACAGTACCATACAATTGGGAGAAACCTCCAACTTCTCGCTTCTCTCTGAGGGAAGGGTAGGAACCACACATCCAACGCCCCAACTTCTAAGACTCATTCTTGAAGAATCGGCCACTCCAAGAAAGTTAGCTCTGAGACTTTCCAAAGTTGTTATGAAAAGTGAGGAATAAATGTTCTTTCTCTAACATATAGATATAATTGTATTGACAAGATCAATTCTTTACAAAACAAACAAGGAGAAGATTTTCTATTTCTGTACCTTCCTAAGGTCCAAAGAATTCTCAGGCATCTGCTACAAAGGTCTTTGGAATATGCTTCCTCTGTAATCATAAATCCATAGATCCCAGATTATGCAAAGCCGTGTGGATTCAGTTATGACCTCGGTAATCACTGACCTTGCAATTCTTTCTGAGTTCAATAAAGGCTACTGAGTTATCAAGAGGGCTGCTCAAGCAGGAATTTGGAGTAAATTAAATGTATATGATATTTACCAACAACATTTCTCTAGTAAATAATTTCAATGGATTGTATTAGGAATGTATGGTAAACCATTGGCCTAGTCATCACTTTCAAAAATAATCTTTATAATATGACAAAGTCTTAGACAGCAAATATAAAAGGATTTATGAAAAAGTAATACAAAAGAAGAGTGGAGTTCCTAATTCTAGTTATCTTGGCAATAGTGATTAATTTCACTTTTGACCATATGTTAAGCACTAGATTAAGTCTGAGAAAAGCCTCAAAAGAAGACAGCACTGAACATCTAGCTTTAAAGATTATTTATTCCAGTTCATAACCATTTACATTTTCTCTAGTATATTTTTACTTTATTATAGCTCTACTAAAAAGTCATCCAGATCATTCTATTCTGCGATAAGTAAAAAAGAATCCAGTGAATATAACCTAAAATGTGTGTATCAAATCCACCTTATATTTCAAGATCCACAGTATGTCACTATTTCAAGAGAAGTTTAACATCTCAAAATTTCATGATTAAAATATTCATGAAAAATTACTTTATTACGTTATTGTAAATGCTTCTATCTTGTCACATAAACAGGTGAGAACAGTATATAAACTACGGATATTTTCAAGATGATTTGAGATAATTTATAATAAAATCATATTTAAAATAGAATAGCTAAAATTAGTATTCTAGAAAATATTTGGAAACTCAATAACCATCAAGTCAAGATCAGTTCAATATCCTATACTGAACTATAGCTATCTGTGTCTTTGATCAATACAATGACCAGATGGCAAACCTAACATTCAGCAATGCAAATAAAAGTGTCAAGACTCTTTTTCAGACTGGTTTACAAAGCTTTCTATCACCACATCACACAGAGAATGATATATATTTTTAACCAACATTTTTCTTGTCTAACATATAATTTGTCCATGTACGTAACTTGTACTTCTTCATCATAGGGTGGAGATGAATAACGGGGTCTACATATGGATATGTGTGCATTTGTAAGCATGTGTTAATGCAATTTAACAATATGCCAAGTCAAATGATTTTTTTAGAACATATGAATTTAGTTTGACTGCACCCCTTTTTTTCCAAAAGGAGTCATTATAAAATAAAATTCCTCATAAATATTTGATTAATTCAATATTTCTGTATTTTAATGCTATGGAATAGTAAATAAAAATAAATTTGATTTAGACATTGTTAAAATAGTGAAATATTCTGTAGCTCTATTTTTCTTCATAGTAATAACCATTGAAATGTTAAATTCTTCAAGTGTTATTAATATCCAATAAATTAATCTATGAAATAAATATTATTTTCTAATAACAGTCCCTAGGTAAGCAGTTGGATATATAAAACATAGAACTGATAAGACCCAAAGGACCGATAAAGATGAAAAACATGTACGACATATATATATATGTAATATAATATGTTAAATGCTTAAGCAATGGTATTACAGTGAAATTATGAATGGTTCACCAGAGGATTCTTGGTTTTCTTGTTAAGAAAACATTCTTGAAATTCATCTGAAAATTGAATCATATTACTTATGATTATGTTAATATGTTAGGAGTTGGAAAAAATCTCTGCTATATTACTTTATAGCTGTACATACAATCTGTGCACTGTTACTTCTCAGTCTTGTCTGGGAGTTATATAAACACAATCCTTAAAGTCCATGCTATGTAAATTTCCTTGAATTCTTCTTCAAGCTGAAAAAATCTTTCATTATTGATACATAGAAATATATACCTAGAAAATATACCCTATACACATAAATATATAAAATAGTGATCACTGAATCATCTTTCTATAACAGTTGAATATTCACTATTGTTTTACACTATTGTTGTTTTTCATTCACTTTCAAATACATACAGGGAACATTGTGACAATCAAAAGCTCATTCAGTTATTGAATATGGATTATGTAAATTATAAAACAATATTAATCAGATGTTTTTTTCTATAGATTTGCTTTTACAAAAGTTGTATCACTTAGAGGATTCTGTATGATGTCTGTTAACTTTCAAAATGTCCTAGAGCAATAAAATGAGACTGAAACATTACCCATGTACAGACTTGTACTTTTCTTTTGGCATACTCCACAGACTTTTCCTTCTTCAGTTTAAGATTTGGGCAGTTAGCTGCACCCCAGCTTCTACCAGGAGCTTGTTAAGAAAGCATTATCAGTGAAATCAAGGACATTATTACCCTCAACTCTCTGGTATCCTATTAGAAGTCATTTAACAGAAAATGACTACCCACAATTCAGGCATCACCATTCTCCTGGAACTCTTGGACATGTGTCGAATGTAAGCCTGGCCCTCTGCTAACCATAGAAGTAGATGAGAGATGACTTGGTACTTATTTTGATGGAGACTAAATGTGATTCCGCTCACCCCGCTCCACTCCTAGCATGAAAGTAATCACAGTTCATGAAATGATGACCTTAAAGTTTCATTCATAAAGAAATTCTATCATTAAAAAAATTGTTTCTCATAGCATTATCCTTATGAAATATGTTTAGTCAAAATTATTCAATAGTTGTATCTATGAAAGAGTAAATGATGGAATTCAGCTACGCTGAGGAACACGCATGTTCCTGACCCTCAATTTCTCAAACTCTGGCTACCTCCACCCTCAGAAGTTACAGCCTTCCAGATGGAAGATGTACTTGAGTGTACAAACAATTAGGGAAGAATCAATTCTTCATTAAATTATCAAGCTAATATTAGCATATGCTGATCGTCAGCCAGAAAACATATACCAGTGGGTGGTTATTCAAGTATGCTTTCCTCTGTCCAAATGACATGTCTATTCTATTAAGTGCTTAGAGCCACTCGTAAGCTAATAAACAATACTAACCATCATTCACAAGACCTGAGATGCAGCAAATGATAATGAGCTGAAGCTCTGCTCTGTCCTCACATTCAATTTGGGGATCTTTCTGGATAAAAAGACTATCAGGTCCAGAGATGTCATTGCTATCACAACTGTCAATAGAAAAGTAATTTATTTTAAAAGAGCTTTTCTTCATGTGTTAACCTTTCCAGACATAGGTTCTAAATTCTCCAGGATCAATTAGAATTAATGCAAAGCATAATATGAGACTATGCTTCCCTCTTATTTATTTATTTTTAATTCTCTTTCCCGAAATAGACAGGCCTGCCAAGTTTGCTGTTGAATAGGCCTATCTGAAGAAAAAACATTTCCTGCCTGCAATCATTACACAACGCAAATATTTTCTCTCAGAATCTTATAATCCATCATGCTAAATAGGAAAATGATATGGCCTTCGTGTGGTCAACCATAACTTCCAGGAAGAGCACTCACTGGTTTCTTGATGAGTTAGGACCAACGATGGGCTAGACTGGAGTGACTCCCATTGTCTCCATCTGCTGCAGCTTCACTCCACCAGGGATTAATTGTCTTGAACCAAATTAGCAGACACTCTCTGGGCAATTGTTTGATGAGTTGATCTCAGTTCAATAACTGATTAACTTATTGGAATGACCAGGTGAAGTGATCATTGTCTTAGAAATCTGCATTTAAAATTACAATTTAAAATAAATTTCTTCTGACATTGTCAAAGAAACAGAGCCTACACAGGGACGAGAGTGTTATTTACTTACTACAGTAGGAAGTGAGAAAGATCAGTTTCCCCTTTGATGCAGGTGCTTTTCTAAACACCAGTGGCATTTCTGTCACCCATTTTTCATTTTCAGAAAGAGAGGGATGGTTAAAATATCATGTAGAATGTATAGCAGATTTTTGAATCAACAACTGTGAAGAAACAATATGAATAACCAAATTAAAGATATGACAGTTGAGTCATTGGGAACAAGTTATTATGGAGCATGTGTACATTCAAGGTTGGTAAAAGGTTCTTAAAATAGAATTAATCCTTACAAGCCACTAATGTTTCTGTACTAGATTAATGTCACTATACACAGAGGCTGATCATCCTCAAGGAAGTTCACAGTACATCAAACTAACACTGTTCACTAAAGGGCAATTATATTTGGTAGAAATAATCCCCTTGAAAGTAGAAAAGGAAAAGAAAATCAATCACATCATGATTTAATGGACTACCCAACAGCAATGTTAGCCATTACCAAATGTGAACCACTCTGATAATAATTAGAACATACTTTATTACAGAAAAAACATTCATATTTTAGAATACTTTATAACACTACCATTTAATTTATATTATCTGTACAGTAAAAAAATCAGTGACTGAAAATTAATCATAAATTCTAGATATTCATTAATGATTTCATTATTCAGTCATTTAATAACTGTTTATTTATTACCTTCAATATGTTTGACAGTCTTTTTTACATGTATGAGTCAATGTCTTACCAATGTTAGTAAAATCTTATTTTAACAAATTCAGGAATATGGTGAATGGAATGGAGAACTTGTATCAAACAACTTTTTTTTACATTTATTAAGATGCTCATCTTATCTCTTACCTCCCTATTTCCCAAGTCTTTATCATACCATATCTTAAAACATGATCTTCCATGTAGACCTGAAGATTTATGGAGAAAACATTTTCATCTATCCCAGAGAGAGAAACCTCTGTAGAGAATATGCATTATAGAAATTAGTACAGAAAGTTGTCCCTAATTAGTGACCTAAATGAATTGGGTGTTTACAAGTCATCTCAATTTCTAAGAGGACTGTTGTGTTATAATTAGTGGCTAATAAATGTCACTCATGGAGATGTTATGCCATTTAACTATGTGATAACTGGAGAAACGTTTTAAATGTTTAAAATCTCAGTTTTCTCATGGGAAAACTGTGATAGTAACAACATCTATTTCATAAGACTTTTGTAAAAATTATATAAGGTAAATACATGAAAAACAAAACGTGTGGGATAGTGAAAACAGACTATCACTGAAACTTATGAGCACCCAGGAGTCAGGACTGGTGAACAGCCAAGAGAACATTTGAGAGTCTAAAGACATTTTAGTGGTTTTAAGGTTATCACCAAAGAAGTCTTTGAGAATTACCTCTACTGTTTAAGACATCTCCAAAACGCTATTTTCTTTCTGTTTTCCAGAAGAGGTATCTAAAACAAAAGGTTTTTTTGAGACTATATATTCTGTATAAGGTTTTCTCCCTATATTTCTATTGATGACTCTTATTTTTATTATCATGTAAGGGATGTTCTAACTAGTAACCTTTTTAGCTATAGCTTCAAACCAAAGGTGTAACTAAATTTATCATTCTAAACTCCAATTCCAGCATCTAATGATTATCAAAACTCACAACAGGTTCCCCAGTCTTGACAGATTTTGGCTGAGTCTCTATATCTGAACACTCAACTTACTTTTTCAATATGACAAAGTTTTAGTCCACAAGAAGAATATTCATTATTCATAACTATCAATAGAAAGAAAGCAGTTTTTATTTATTTTTATTTCTAACACATTTCCTAGATCCATTATTAATGTAGGGACACTTCAATAACAAGGCATAAAATACCCAGATCATTCCAGAATTAGATATAGAAGACATAAGCAATGCTTTGATGTGTAAGTAAATCTCCCTTCTTCAACATTAAATCTTGTTTCAACATTTCCATGGTTACAGAAATCTTGACTATTCTTGGAAAGAACTCTATGCAGAGAGAGGTTTAATTGTTGTTTCTCTTAAACTTGGGGTCATTCATCTCATTCTAGCAATGCACAACTTTCTTCACCATTAAGAACCTTGATTTATGCTCGTGCATAAATCTCCTCCTTCATTTTCCTAATGAGTAAAGCCTAGTAGGAAATAGAACACATTTTGATTAATAGTGCTTTGATAGTTATCACTTCTTTGTCTATAAGGAAACTTGCTAGTTGCCTTCCTTGCAAATTAGAAAATGATATTTCCATATCCAGTCCTGAGGTTTCTGAGGCAACACAGTTAATTTGCATTAGTGAAGCCTACTCTTTTCTTGGCACTGCATCCAGTGAGGGTGAATGCAGGGAAGATATGGTGCCTGCCTTCAAAGAGAGTGCAATTTAGTAAAGGAAACTAAGAACACCTAAGCGAAATTGTGCATTTCAAGTGTTCCTTCCACATTCCATACAGATGACAGGAAAAAGATAAGGCATATTAGAAGAAGAAATAAATTCTACTGAGAAGAATAATGTTTAAAAAGGAAAATTCCCATACCCTTCAGTGTGTGGATATAAACATATAAATGTCTTAACATCTAGAATCACCCCACCTGCTGATTTAAGAATAGCTCCCCATGAAGTCTCCTCTGGCATTTTTAGGAATCCTCAAATGGTGTCTATTATTCTATGCCCCAATATGTTCTGATCCTGCTTTTCTTTTGATGTCGCCATTTAAAAACCAGAGTGAAGGGAGTCACTCTCCCCAGGGCCTCCTGCTTTGCGGCCCAGCACAACAAACTGCATGCCCCTGAGGAGCCACGGGGGCCTCACATAGCTGGACACCGTGTGTTCTGTGTCCTTTTCCAAACTCGTGCTACATTTCCGCAGCTGCTTCTGAAGCACTGCTGCTGGTGCACAATTCATACATGTTCTACATGACATTTTCTTTCTATTTTAGCCTTCTATTGTAGCCTTTCCTGCTCATGGACCCTGTAGCAGGTACTGACATGCCAGGATTGCTTCTGGGAACAGGGCAGGGGAAGGGGGCACCACAAAAGATTGAGAAACTCAAGAGAGAGTGAGATGATAGAAATCTGGGATCAGGGGGGCAACAATCTCTCATACTGGAGAGCCCTGACCATCCTGCCCTCCACCTATTTATTGAGTTCATACACAGCACTGCTTCAAACAGCTTACACAAGCAAGTTTATAGTTACATTGAATTTGCTTCTGCAGCCCTTTGCTCTCTAACTACACAAATGTAACTATCTTGTTTTGGGGAGTGAACAGTCACAGACACAATGCCCCAGCATTTTCCTATGGTGGCCTTTGCCAGGTGCTCCAAGCCTGGTGTCCTTGATGTTCTGCCAGCTCCCACTCCGACCTGCTCTATTTCGTGCCCCCAACACTGCTGCAGCACAAATCTTTGTTTTCTAGACATAGAAACATCAAATGCATCTCTCTGAAGCTACCTCCACAAGCCCCCTATTTCGAGATTAGGAATGACTTGAACTTGATGCTACAAGGGAATCACTGGTTCACTAGTTCATGAGAAAGTGGCGCTTTGCTTTAATCCCTGTTCTACCTTGGAGAAGAGCTGAAACTTGAATCTGAAAATAACTAGGCAGAAAAGGTGGAACGGGCATTCCAGGGGATTGCACAGAAAGTGAATTCAGTCCAGTGTACTTTAGTCCTCGAGAGGTATAGTGTAGTAGCAGAGAATAGGACCAGATCAAGTCAGTTCCTGAGCCATGAATGGAAACAGACTCTGGTTGATATCAGGGACTCACTAATCATTTTCCCTGAAGGAAATAACAGTCTTAACAGCACACAGTGATCACTGTGGTCTACAAAAATGTGGAAGATGAAACTAAGGCTCAAACAACTAGACAAAGATAATTTCTGGGAGAAAACTGTAATAAACTATGCTCGAGTAAATACTGAAATACAGCATTGGCTCTGGAGCAGACATAAGAGGTCCTAAAAGTATCGAAATGGTTAGGGGGGACAAAGATCATTGCCAAATGTTGAAGTTGTGTAATTCAGAAGGTGTGAATTCCTTACCTGAAAGGGGAACTTGAGCTATGAAGTCTGGTTCAAGGATAAATTTGGGAAGAAGAAAGAAGAATAAGTCTTATTGCAGAGAGCTTGACCACAAAAGTCCCTAAAGGGAAGGGCTGTATTGAGACATATAACAGGAAGCAAGGGAGTTGGAGATGGAGATAGTGCCATGCCTGTAAACAGTAGTGTGTGAGATTACAAAGCTATGCAAAGCTTGAAAAAGAAGAGATGAGACCCAAAGACAGAAACTTCAGGAATAGCAATAAAATTATAAAATCTATTTGCTATATGATCCTAAAGTGATTTGCTCTGTTTTATGTCTTAGTCACATGATTTACTATCAGACCTAATGGCTTTCATCTTCTGATATTTTTCTACTTTTTATTGCATTTTTCATTTCCCACCATTATTTTTTTCATCAAGAGGCCTGCTAAATGTTCTGCTGTTACTTGTTCTAAAGATGAATGTTTGGTTCTGAAATGAAGCTGAAAACATTATCCACAAGACTGATTTTGTAGCAAATTACCTAAAGTTTCATGAAATTGTTCAATGAAAGGCTGTTGAGTTCAATGCACTTCCACTGTCCACAATGTACCATAACAACACATGCAGATATGTTCACTGAAACAAGCAGAGCGTTCCCAACTTTCCCAGCTTTCTGAGATCATAGCACCCTAATGGTTAGAACTTTCATTTTCACAACGCCAGTCCTAGGGTGTAAATTTCAGTAGATCTGACATTGATTCAAATTGTTTTACTGAAACAAAGAGCTGTAGCTTCAGGGTACATACTTCACATCAAGGCATAGAATATAATGATTAATAATGTCACTTAGCTATAATGGGCTCGAGGATGTTTATAATAACTTCATGGCACAGATTATTGGTAACAGAAAGTTTGATGGCTTAAGAAGCCCTTGCCAGCATTCATCTTGGCCTCCCTGGTTCTCAGATACCCCATGCACACAATGAGAGGTCCTCACCAGAGAGAGGACATAAACCCAATGTGACCTGGAAGAAAGAGAAGAATAGATACTCATTGGTCCCTCAGAACTTAGCTAAAGGACAAGCTTTATTGAAATCCATATCCTTTTATGATGTTATTTTCAAATAGTTTACTTTTCTTGAAAACAGACAGATTTGTAAACACAGTCATTTTGGATCCTGAGAATCTTCGTGAGAAACTGAGTATTATCATCACAGTATTGTGCCTCTAAACAAAGTATTTAAATAAAAAAAACCTAATAATTACTAATAACTTAGTAGTCACTTAAAATTATAGATACATATACTGAAAGAACAAATAAGATTTCATTTCACTTTTAAATAACTAAAATTAGGGACTACTGGGCTGTGTGTATTTAGGACACTGCACAACTTCTCAAAACGTAGAATCAGACTGAGGGCTGTTAATCTTGTCTCCTATTCCTCAGTGACTTCACACCATTTTTTTCCTTTTTCTCATAGAAACTTCTCAGAGCTCTTAATGAAAAGAAACAGCATCATCTAAAGGAAAGTAATTCATTTTAACATATTTCACTGAACAAGTTAGAGGGAGTATGGGCGATGGTCAGCAAATGATGTGTTTCATTCAAACATTTAAACTATCTCACAATTCCTATGTGCATTTGCTGCTACACCCTGGGACTTCAGTACAAATTTGGGGAGTCTAAGATAGAAAGAAATGACACCAAATCAATCCCTTGTACACAAAGAATCTTTTTATAATATTCAAAGTTTCATGTTTAGAAGTTGTGGTGTGGGGAGACAATTTTTAATGAAGTCATGGTATTTAATTTCTATAGAGAAAGAAAAAAAAGTGACTAAAATCTGAAATTTAAAAATACCTGAAAAAGAACGTTTCTTATAAACAAGCAGTCTTGCCACCTAAATAAAGCAAATTTTTTTGTACTTTTTTTTTTTGCTCTGGAAAGTCTGTGGGTCGTCTCTTCACAATGCCTTAGTAGCATAAAGAAGCCAAATTTATCAGGAACAGGTGTTTTCAGCAGGAGAGAGACATATTTCAACAGACAGGGTTTCTCTTTGTGAAAATTTACCTCTGAAGATGGAAAAGGTAATTTTAGGTCTATAGATTTCTGATCTTTGAAACGTCAATAGGGATACCTTCTGAATGAGATTCTTTATTATATACTGCATGCCTGGCTCTTACACTCCGCTGCTCCTAAGGACAGCTATCAACGTTTTTCTATTTATTCATTCATTCACTCATTCAGTCATCAAGCATTCACTGACTATCAGTTTTGTCCCAGGTGTACTATTCTAGACACTGCAGAAAATGAAAGAATGGAACATTGAGATATGATACCCCAGGAACTTAGAAATTGGGTCATCATCCACACATTTTAAAACATTATCTTTCTACTATAAGCCAGAAGGCTTTTAAGAGACTAGTCATCTCCAACATGAGATGAAATAAAAAAGAATAAATATCCTTTGTTGATTGAGATGTTAATGGATACAAATTCTCATGTGTTTGACTTGCAGTGTATTGGTCTTTATCTCCTGTTCCTTAAATGGGTTCTGGCCAAGTGTTCTGAGGGCATCATGGGGACATCATAATGGAAGCAGAGGTCATACCAACTGTGGATTCTCACCCCACTTTATCTATGGAGGTGCTACTTTTATATGTTCTACATATTAGATCAAAAATAAGTCTTCAAACAAATGAATTCTGATGAAAGAAAAAAGTTGAATATTGTCATCTTCTATTCCACTACCTTCACTTAATTCAAGAAAAAGTAATCTCCAATATGGAAATTCTGAACAAATTGCATGCCTTTGGGCCTCCACAGTCTTGTTCACGTTTGTCATCAATTATGATTATTATTTGCCACCATGCATGTCTTAACCAAAGTATTTTCTCTCTAGTTCTATGGAGGAAATGAATATGAGCTTACAAAGTGAAGCAGAAGAGGCTATAGTGAGATCATTCTTATCTCATAGAAGGGCACTCAGAGGAGTTACACAAGTTATAGAGGAAAAATTTATCATAGCTGTTGGAGTTAATGGGGACTAATCAATTGCACTCTTGCCTATCAGTTCTGAGCACACGGAAAGATACATGAGTCAGGAAGATAAAGTTCACATCACTGCTCTCAAAAGTTATCTTGGAGAATACGAATTTAAGCTTATTATCTATGTAGACTTAATATGACACCCCTGAATTTGCTTTTCCTATCCCATTATAAACATTGCTCAGAAAAACTATAGACTTCACCTGCATGTCAGCACACCACATGCCCAAGAGAAGAACACAGCCTAATTTCTCTGGAGGCAACTATATCCCCATTAAAAAAAGGAGGAGTATCTGTATTTCAAGTATATAATTCCTGCTCCCAAAAGTACTAATCAGAAAGCATTCTTTTTCTCCTGGAAAGAAGTAAGTGAGGGAATGGAGCAAGAAGTTAGGAGTGTATAGGAAAATCTCTCCTGATATAAACTATAGGAATGGAAATAAATAATCCACACTACTCTTATAAAAGATCACCTAAGGATAAGGTAGTTCATTTTGAGTAGTTCCCAGTTTGTGTGTAGAGGAGTGTGTGTGTGTGTGTGTGTGTGTGTGTGTGTGTGTGTGCATGTGTGCACCTGTGCGTGTGCACTCACATGTATGGGGTGAGGAACACATGTATTCACCTCTAGATGGCAAGTACTATGACATTAAAACCATAACGATGACTATTTTCACTCTTAACATCTACAAGTAACTGGATCAGGCTACTGAGTAACATCTTTCAAAACGTGATCAAGAATTCATTTGCAACAGAATTCTTGATATCAGAAAGGCAGATGGGGGAGACAGGTTAATACCAGGATTAATGCATTCCAATGCTACCCAGCAGTATCTCCAGGATGAATTTGTGTCTGAATACATTGAATTCAAAAGCATCCTGGGTACATCCATATGATTAAAATAAAAAGAATAACTAAGGCGGTGAAAAATGTGAAAGTGAACTCTAGGGGAGGGTGAGGAAGAGGATCAGTTCAAAGACAAGAATGATAATAAGAAAGGGCCACTGGAGCTTATTCTTTCCCCACATCCTTGATAAAACTCAGGAACTTTCTTCCTCATTTCTCATTTGTAAAGCACTCTTTTTAGAAGAGATTTTTTAAATCATCACTTTATCTTCTCAACATCACATTCCTAAGTATAATCATTATGCTGGTCTAGGTAAGTGACAGTGTATAAAGAAATTGGAGCCAGATTTACATTTTTTCCCTACCACCCAGAGGGAACTATTTCTAGTCTATAGAATAATATACTCCAGATATGCAAAGTCCTTTACAAATCCATAGTTCACTCTCCAATTTCAAACCCAAGTCTGTCCAGGATTCTGAAGACAGAATCAAAGGCACAGCTGCATGTCTCTTAGACCCCTGCATGCTGATATGATTCTGGCCACTCCCATATATTGCAGAATGAGACGGATCTGGATTTGACCTATGGCCCTGATGGCCTGATGATCTGAAGGGGAAATATGTACTTTTTGCTCTCAGTCCTGTTATGTACCCAAGAGGTGTACCACTTGCAGAATTAAATAAATGGCTGAGAAATATGAAATTGGCAAATGAAGACTCAAGCAGCAAAGAGCCCACATATCAGATACAAGTAGTTTAGGGCACTTCCAGGGTCTACTGAATTCATCATGTGCTTGGTTCCACTTGCATTGTTATATCCATGTATGTTATTCATGGAGAGTTATTTATCAGAAATAAAACTAAATGCATAGGTTCTCTACAGTCACTTAAGTGATCATAAAGTCATCTTTGATTTCTTGGATTTAGAATCCTGGGATTCTAAAAACCAAACAGCCCAACCCTTACTGTTGCCGTGCAATTCGAATTACAATGAAATGAGGTACACAGGAGCATTTTGTAGCTAGAAAAATTTAATTATGAAGAAGTGTTAACATTGCTCTAATTCCATCCACAAAAAATATAGCATGGTATCAGCAAAGTATGTAATGAGTTTTTGTTCTAAGTAGACCAAAATTTGCAGAGGCAAGGTAATAAACCAGTAAAAGCCATAAGTTAAAAATGCATGATGACAGCTAAAATAATATATGAAGGCAACTTACCTTTGATTATATGAATAAAGAAATAGGTAAAAAATATTTCCATGGAATATGTCTTGTAGTAAAAAATAAATAAAGAAGCATAATCTCTACAATATGGTTTTCCTCACGGAGGGATTAAGTGGACAAGTTCTCACACTGATTCTTCTCCATCATGGCTTTCAAAATCTGCATGCAGAGTTCATCCTCTAGGGCTCTAGCCAATGGCCAACAATCCTGTGAATGTGCTCCCTCACTTTTAGCTTGTCAAACAATCTGGCATGATAGCCTCATTAACGTGTCAATCAGGTACTCAAACTTCTACTTACATTAATGGAGGCATGGTAGGCATCCTGGACAAAGTTTTATGAATAGAACACTGAGCAAAGCAAAATATCGAAATGACTTTTGTTTTCATTAGTGTTCATAGAATCCATTTCAGACATAGATTGAAAATGCTCATCATGATGTTCCTGATGTTATCCTACTTCAGAGGGTTCAACTCTGCACTGCTTAAAAACAAATTCTAATATTCTATAATATTCAAGCTCCTAACACACTTTCAGCTTCATTCTTTATTATTCCTCTACATATATCCCATAGTAGCTGCCACTCCATTTACTAGTGGCTCCTCACATCTATCATGTAATTTCACTGCTCTGGTACTTAGCATAGAGCATTCACTCTATCTGGAACACCAGTCACTTCATTCTTTTTAAGATACATACTCAGTGGGTACACACTGGTGGCTCAGGTTGTTAAGTCTGCAGCTCCAGTGCAGTCCATGTAAAGCCCAAGGACCTGGGTTTGTGACCCAGGGCAGGGGTGAGGGGAACAACCAAGATGAACTAAGTAACTAACTAACAATAAATAAATGCTTCTTCCTCCTCTCTCTTCCTGCCTGCCTGTCTGCCTACTTGCCTTCATTCCTGTCTGCATCTTTCTTAAAAAAAAACAACTCATTAACTATTCAAAATTTCTAAATAAATGAAAAACAAAAAGTAGATATGGAAGAAAGTCAGGGGAGGGAGGATACACATACACACACATGTATGTGCTACACACAAATATATACATATATATGTGTGTGCATGTGTGTGTGTTTGTGTGAGTGTGGATGCTCTGTTTCCAGTATTTGATTCATATCAGTTATGGATGTCATCTAGACTGATTTTTTTCTATTACACATTTATTCCATAAATATTTACTTAAAACTAACCAACTAACTAATATTATCTTCAAAAGTGACCACCAATTAGTCTTCCCATCTGGAACTGGCATTTCACTCAAGAAGGAAATCCCAATTCACTTCCACTTGAATCCAGACTGGTTTGGTGAATTTTCTTGGCTAAAGAATGCACTGGACATGACACTGTGTCAGTTATGAAATCAACCTTGAAGAATTCCTACAAGAAGCATGAGCTTCATTTTCTGAAGACACCAGTCTATGCCCTAGGGAGACTGGTCCAGACTTATGGAAGAAAGAAACCACATAGAGGAGAACTAAGTTGTCCAGCCAACAACCAATATTATAGATAGGAGGTGAAGGGAGATATCTTGGACTTTGGGTCCCAGGTTGACACCAGATGAATGCAAAGGAATACCTATCCACTCACAAAATTATGAAAAAAAGGGAAAATGCTATTATTTTAAGCTATTAAGTTTTGAGATTATTTTTGTCATATGGAAGTAGATGATTAAAACATTATATAACTGCTGCTATGTCAGTCACTAAAGATAAAAGGTAGAAGTATACATTCTAGAATAACTCAGTGATGAGTAAAAGAGATAGATGTATAAATATTTAATGACATCGCACAAACATGTTTAAGCAGGATGGAACTGTCTAATCACTAACCTATTTTTTGCTGCAAAATGTTAATACACATCTTCCTAAGAAATTAAAAACAAACAGATAAGTAGTGAGATGGTCCATTGGCCATTAGAGACATCTTACAAAACTCCCATGGATTTTCAGATATGTTCTGAACTATTAAATAATCATGAAGCACGAGTCTGCAAATTCCTTGCTAATGTCTTTTTGACAATAGGGGAAACAGAATTATGAGAGAATTTCTAATTTTGCCTCTCAGTTTTTCCCTGAGTTCTCCAAATTGTTTTTCATTAAAGGAGTATCAATACTTTCTAATCAGTTGTCTGATGTCAGAAGGAGATTTTCTTTTTGATTCAGTATATATGTGAAAATCTAGAATGTATGGAGTAGAAAAATATCACTTCCTGCTGATATTACCAACCTCAGAGATGTGTTTGTCCTGAAAACCCATTCATTCTTTCAAGTACATTCTTTATAGTGATAAGAAGATATAGAAGATATAAAGATATTTTAAAAAGAGGCAAGATACAGATACCAGGAAAAATGATATGTAAATATATCAGCAAACTTATCTGCCAAAAGAGCTTTACTCTTACAATAGACCAATGATACTATTGAAAGCCACTGGACAGAGAGAGTGAGAAAAACTACAGTACAGTAGGCACAGTTCTCTCCCTCCATGAAGTAACTCTTCTATACACAAAAATTTCCTATTTTGCTAGTGTTATTGCTGTTAATACTCCTAATCCTACTATTGATAACAATAATTTGATAATAATTCCACAACAATAAAAAATAATTTCATATAAATGTGTTTTACATATTTGAAAACAAAATGAATATTGCCATCAATTCTGTAAACAATAAAATTTGCAACATATACTTCTGAACCGTTAATTTTAGGAAATAAGCTTCTATTAATGAATGAAATATTAAGTGCAAATGTATACTTTCTAAAATGATGATAGTGGAATTTTGTTTTTCTTCAGTAAGCTAAGCACACAGCAAATTAGAAATGGTATTGCTGATAGTACTGTCTATCATGTCTATGTGAGGTCAGGGGGTTTTCACAATCTCTTAAAAATATTGTTTTTAAAGAGCATCATATGGTAACCTCACTAAGTCTGGCCAGCCTAAAAGGGAAGCAGACAATTATTCAATCCTCCACGAACTTCAGGGACCTTCAGGAAAAGACTGATTTGGCTTCTCAAGGGTAATGAAGGACTGAGTCATTTAAGTTGGTGCCAGAAGGCAATGTCTTCTGACCATTCACTGTTACCATTTTAAGCACACTTTAGGGCTCTGTGTTTATAGCACATTCATTTTGTTGCTCTTTTGACACCACCAAGGATTTTGCATTGTTCTTCATGCCAAGGTTTATCTGTGTATTTGTTTTTAATTGTAAGCAGGTTTAAACAACCTGTTACAACTTTTTAAAAATTCCAAATAAGCAAGGTCTCAAAGACATTAGTTACGAAGTGTCAACATGATGCTTCCCTACATGTCCCATACTTTTTTTCCATAACACTTTAAAAGAGAGATGTAGACAAACTGCTATGTATCTATTTGAAATGTCTCTTTGCAAGTGAATATGATTCAGACTTTACATTTATAACTCAAAATGATTAGAATTTGTTTGTATTAGATCATTCCAAGATGGCAGACTATCGAGACTTTGAGCTCAGCTCCTCCCCAAGGATACAGCAAAATTATGCCAATGTCACAACTACGACCCTTGATAAAGAATAGGGACCAGCATCTCCACAAAGAAAAGAGACAAATATCTTCAAAAATAGTAGAAGTTGATCAGTTTTGACGTGATGCTACAGTGTACCAAGATTTTAGGGTTCCTAAGCAGGGACTAGTGATTCTGAACATCATGATTTAGAACCATGGCTGAAGGGCTTGCTCCTTCAGGAGGTACCCCCAAAACCTGAGAAATGACACCTGAGAGCATACAGCTAGTCTAGAAAATAGAGACCCTTTTCTTTGAAGAAAAATAGGATTTTGGGAAACAAAGAACACAGTAACAGAAAGCACAAAGAATCAATATATAAAGTGCTCACAGATATGTCTGTAGGAGTTTCCTTTGCTGACAAAAATCTTCTGCATGGAGATTAAGAAATAGGAACAAGATAGATGCTTTTGATCTCATCCCCTTGTTTTCTTAGCATCAGCTATGGAGGATACCCTGGTCCCAAACAGTGAAATGTACCACCCCCTCCACCATTAATGCACTTGTGTAGTCAGTTTGAACTTGTAGTTAAGGTTCTCTGGACTGTTTGAGCTGCATATCGCCTGCCTAGGATGGGCAGGAGCAACAAGGTTTGCAACTTTGGTATGAATTGATGAGCCATTTCCCACAAAGAGGTTTTCACATTTCTATAAGGTAGAATCATTAAAATGACTCTAGCAAGAGAGCAGTTTCATACCTACGTAGGGCTACTGCTGAACAGCTTTGCTTATCTGCCAGCTATTTACTACAGTCCCTATTCCTAAGCTCCAAGAGTTATTTTATGCTGCTTCCTGCTAGGTTGCTGCCTAGCTAAAGAAAGAGACCCTCACAAAGAGACTGTACTTTGCTGTAATCAGCTCCAAACTGCTTCTCACTAATGACCTCCGTTGGGACTGTGACTTGATTGCGTCTTGAGTTCACACCTCCTGGGTAACTCTCTTTGTGCATTGCTATCCATGATTATGACTCTAGGGGAAACCTCTGTATTCTCTGCCCCAATTCCAGTCTTGAAGGCTAGTCTCTCAGGCCTCAGACAGTGTTGGATCTAGTGTTATAACCATTCTGACTGGTGCAGAGATCACACAACATTAGAAAGCCCAGTCTTCCAGGCCAATATTCCAGGCCTGTATTCTGAAACCTGATAACCTAAGGTCATTATATTAAGACAAGAAAATAAAGTCTTTTTGCCTACCCAAAGACATAAACAGAGTACTAATCAGAATAAAGAGAAACATCCCAAGTCATGTCCCAACAAAAAACCCCATGAAAAAATTTGACAACAGAATTAAGCAAACTACCTGAAAACTTTATAGTAACAGTTTTTTATGATGTTCACTGAAACAAGGAAAACAATGAAGGAACAAAAAGAGAAGTACAACAAGAACAGAGAAAATATGAAGCAGTTCCAAAGAGAATTCATAGACAAAGAACACAATAGTTGACGTAAAGAATACATTGAGGGACTCGACAATAGATTAGAAAAAGCTTCCAAATGAATCCATGAGCTAGAAGACATGGCTATGGAATGCACCCAAGCAGATCAGTAAAGAGAAAAAAATGAAAAGAGACAAAGACAATATAAGACTATGGGATAATCAAGTGGAGCGATGTTTGAATCACAGGGGTCACAGAAGGAGAAAAGGACATGAACCTTACTTGAATATATAATAGCTTAGAATTTCCCTAACATGGGAAAGGAAACAGATATTCATATTCAAGAAGCTCAAAAAACAAACAAATAAAAAAGAAACATGCACCAAGAGACACTGAAATTAAAAATGACAAAATTCAAAGATAAAGAGAAAATGTTCAAAGCAACTAGAGAAAAACAAATTATATACAAGAAAGCCCCCATAAAAAATTTTTCAAATTTCTCAGCAGAAATGTTACAAGCCATAAGAGAATGACCTAACAGATACAAAGTAGTGAAAGAAAAAGGATTACCAACAAATAATACTCTGCAATGTTAGGTTATCACATAGATTGAGGGAATGATAACAAGCTTTACCTACAAACAAAAACTGAAGGAATTAATTTCACATAAACAGGAATTACAATAAATACAAAGAAATCTAAAAATAAAAAGAAACACTACCAGAAGCAATAAGACACTCAAAATATAAAATGTGGGAAGGAGGGAAAAAATGTAAATGTTCGAATGATCTAAAGATGAACTTACTTTCAAGTTAAAGATTATAAACATATACACTAAAATTGGAAAAAAATGGAAGTAGCAAGAGATAACTCAGGAATACAACGCATCATAAGAGACTGCAGTTAACTAATGAGTTTGATAAGCTAAAAGAAGTGACAAAATTCTTAGGATCATAAAGTCCATCAAGACTAAATCAGGAAGGAATAAAAAACCTAAACAGACCTATAATAAGAAAGGAAATTGAAGAAGTGACAAATTTTCCAAAAAATAAAGGCCCAAAACATGAAGTCTTTACTAGTGAGTTTTACCAAAACTTCATAGAAATATTAATACCTATGCTTCCAATTAATTGAAGAACAGATAACAATCCCAAACACTTTCTATGAAGTCAATATTACAATGATGTCAAAAACAAGGAAGGACATTACAAAGATAAAAAAGAAAATCACAGATCAAAATCTTTGAAGAGCATAAATACAAAAAATCCTCAACAAAGTATTAGCCAATCAAATAAAAAAAAATACATCAACAGATCATCCATCAAGATCAATTAGAATTTATCCTGGGGATGCAAGAATGGTTCAACATATGCAAATCTATTGGTGTAATTAATCGCATAAAAAAATCATGTGATAATATCAGTAGAAGAAAAGAAAGTATTTTACAAGAATAAAGCATGGTTGGAAGGGACATAACTCAACACAACAAAGGACATATATGATACATTTTTAAACAAGAGGTGCAGAGAGGAATGAAGGCAAGTAGGCAGGCAGGCAGGTAGGAAAAGAGAGGAGGAAGAGGCATTTTATTTTTATTTAGTTCTTCACACTGGTTGTTTCTCCCTGTATCTGGGACTCAAACCAAGGGATATGTGGTCTTGCACCTTCAGAGGTGATTGACCTAATTACTACTCTACCAGGATACACGAAGGATATATATTATTAACCCACAGCCAACATCATATTCAACATCATATTCAAAGGTGAAAAAGTGAAAGCATTTCCTTAAGATTAGGAACAAGGCAAAGGTGTCCACTCTTACCACTGTTATTCAACATCATACTGGAGATCCTAGCCAGAGCATTTAGTCAAGAAGAAGAAATAAAAGTAATCTAAATTGGGGAAAAAAGATGGAAAACTACCACTATTTGCAGATGACATGTTAATATGTAACCACTAAAGACACCAATAAAAATTATTAAAATGAATAAATGAAGAGGCAGTAAACAAATTAATATGCAAAATAAGTTGCATTTTTATATGCAAACAAGAGAGAGGGAAATAAATTAAGAAAACAATCCCATTTAGAATACAAAAGGGAATTAAGTATTTTGTTATACACTTAACAAAGGAGTTGTAAGACTTGCACAATGAGAATTGTAAGACATTGATAAAAAAATAGAAAATAAAAAGGTGGAAAGCTACTCCATATCCATGGTTGGAAAGAATTTAATATTGTTAAAATGGTCATCTTACCTTAATTAATATACAAATTTTATGCAACCCTTTAGGGACCCAGACCCTGACCTTTAAACAGAATGCATGGAATGCTTGGACACAATTTCACAAAAGCCCACAGAAAGCTGTTCAAGTCAAAATGCTTAATGTGTGATTGCACAAATACCAGCAGAGAATTGCTCAAGGTGTGCTTGCTGCTACCAGCAAAATGTTCACTTGCTCAACAGTGCATGTATATGCTGAAAAAAACATGATAGAATGTGTGCATGCTAGGATTATTCTTAGCTCTTTCCATGTAGGTGGGTTCCATGACCTACATCCTGGGGTACTTCCCATGTCATTGTTTGCTGGCACCAGTATTGATTTTCTATCACAATCACTACCAATAAATACTGAGGTCCGAGGAGACTCAGAAAGACAGGGACAGGGGGACTATTTCTCTGTGCTCACTCTTACTTCTATTGATTCACAACCGTGATCTAGAGTAGTCCTTTTCCACCACCTCCGAAGAACCCAGCGCTATGCACACAACCTCATGTGGTGTCCTTTCTGAGATGCCTCACAATCCCCATTAAAATTCCATTGGAATTTTGGGTTTTTTTTAGAAACTAGAACAAAAATATTTAACTTTATGGAATCACAAAAGATCCCCAAAAGTCAAAGAAAGCATGAGAAAAAAGAAATATTGGTATCACATTTCCAGATTTCAAATTATACTGTAAGTTGATAATAATCAAAATTGCATGGCATTTGAATAAAAACAGATACATGGCCTGTGGGGTATATAACTAAGTCTCCAGTTATATATAGTCAGTTAATTTACAACAAAGGAGCCAAGAGCAAACAATGAGGAAAGGAAAGCCCTTTCAACAAATGGTGTTGGGAAAACTGAAAAGCCACATGTAAAGAAATGAAAATAGAAAAATCTAACATCCTACACAAAAATTAATTCAAAATGAATTCAAGACTTAAAGGTAAGAGGAGAAACCATCAAATACATAAAAGAAAACATAGTAACACATTCCATGATATCAGACTCAGAGATATCTTCAGGGACTCAACTCCAGAGACATGGAAAAGAAATACAAAAATAAGCAAATGGGACTACATCAAGCTAAAATGCTTCTTCATATGAGAAAAAATGTCATCAAAGCCAATAGACAGTCCACTGAATATTTATACATCATAAATCTGAAAAAAGGTCAATATCCAAAATATACAAAGAATGTGTAAAATTTAGTAACAGTAAAACAAACCAATAAAAAATAGACAGAAAAACTGAACAGACATTTCTCCAAATAAGACATAAGATGGCCAACAGACACATTAAAAGATGTCCCTCATTTCTTGTTAATAGGGAAATGCAAATCAAAATCACAATGAGATATCATGGCACACTCGTGAGAATGTTTATTATCCAAGACAGGAAACAAATGTTGACAATAATGTGGAGAAACGTAACCCTTTTTCACTGTGGGAGTTAAATTGGTACAACCATTATGTAAGAGGAAGAGTCCTCAAAAAATTGAGAATGGAAATGCCATATGATCCCATTATTCCTTGGGTATTTTCCCAAAAAACACATTAAAAAAACCACTATTTTGAAGAGATAAATGCACCACCATGTTTATAATAGCATTATTTACAACAGCCAAAAAATGGACAGTCCCTAAGTGCCCATTGTCAGATGAATTGATAAAGAAGATGGAGTGTATATACACAATGTAATACCACACAGCCTTTAAAAAAAATAACAACAGATCAATACTGTTATATGCTCCAACATAGATGGAACTAGAGGGGATTATGCTAAGTGAAATAAACCAGAAGGGGCATAAAAAATACAAAATTATCTTACTCTTGTGTAGAATATAAAGTAACAAATCAAATGAACAGACAAAACAAAAATAAACCCTTGCACATTGATAACAGAATTGAGTTTAGGAGAGGTTGGATGGTGGGTTATGAGAGCCAAGGGTGCTAGGGGCCCAACAGATACTGGGAGGGGACTACTGGAAATTTGGTGGTCGATGCAGTGTGTTACCATATACTTGATGAACAATGAACATGTACATCTAAATTTTCATTGTTTTGTAAATCAGTTACTTGAATATTTTTTACAACAAAAATAAGTAGAAAGTCTGAAAGGTTCTTAGAACTGGTTAGTGTTTAATAAACTTAGAGTTTTTTATCTGTTGAACTTCATTTAAAAATGAAAGTAAGAACAATATAAATACATAAAAAGAAACAGCAAAAAAATCGTCACGGAAACATTGCGCCCCCAGGTCATATCAGTCAGATTTGCTGGATAAAAAATTACCCCAATTTCAATGACTTAAGACAACCTTTTAATAGTTGATTATCATGTAGGTCAACAACGTGGGTGTGGCTCAGCAAGGGGGTGTTTCTGTCATACTTTGCTGAGCTTATTCATCCACTGAAACTCAGAAGACGGGCCTGTGAGGGCTAGTTTATCTGCTCAGTCTCTCACACACCTCTGGCACGTGGAAGGCTGCCGCTGTAGCAGCCATGTGTCTTATGATTGGCTAGATGCTAGTTAGGGTAATATCCCCACAAATTTTTTCAGCATCCAGTGATTCATTCAGATGATGATGGAAAATACCATTTTTCAATTTTCTGCTGCATTCTGTTTGCTAGTCCCACTGGCCAAGAAATTTGTATGGCTAACCTCCTATTCAAGAGATCGAGAAAAAGTCCTTTAAATAGGAGCAACTTGAGTTTGTGGTGATTTTCCATATTTGAACAAACAACTCATGATCTCCCTTAATATTTTTATATTTGATTATAAAATACAAATACCTAACATCTGTTTTGAACTAAGGAAGCTTCTCATTATATGCTAAACAATTTTATATGAATTACCCTATGTCATCTTCACCATGCCAGGAGGCAGATAATGTTATTCATTCCTATTTATAAATGATGAATCTAAATAACAGAAAGTAAGCTGTCTAATAACAAAGCAATTTGTGAAAGGTGAAATCAAGTATCCAACCTATGAAGTCCAAATCTAGAGTTCATTTTATTAACCAAGATTCTATATACAGACGTTGAATTATTTTACTTTCTCAATAAACATTTACGACAAGTAATTTCATAGGAGATTTGAAGGTGATCATCTTTAATGAACTCTAAGATTCATATTTTTCACATTTTAACTTGTCAAAATTAAATTCATCTTATATTTACTGACATGTGATCATGTAGTTGGCAGTGGCATATTTTTCTGTCTTAATGGTACATGAAATAATGGTGCATCTTGCTATCAGTGATATTTTGCATTCAATAAGCATGAAAGTATTATATGACACTTAGTTAACACATAGCTTCCGCATGTTCAGCAAAAAATAAGGTTAAGCAAAGGAAGCTCAGTCCAATCCCACCGCCTTAGATATTACTTCATTTATACTAAATGATGACTGAAAATTACTATATGCCCAGGTATGGTAATTTCTTCACATTTAAACTGGTTAGCTTACACTGAAAGATGAATAAAACATCATAAGCTCAGGTACTACCATTTGTTTGCATTCTATTTTAAATGATATAATCTTTGAACAAAAATGTTGTTTTCATGATGTGTTTTTCTATTAAGTAAAGACAGAATTTAGAAAAGACATTTTATGAACATATCATAGTTTCTGTTATATACATCAGTGATTTAGCCATTAAATACTTTGTTCACTTAAAGTATGTGGAAACTATATATGTATATATATGTACATACATATATATAGTTTATATATATATTTACATATATGTATATATATATAAAAAACAATTGAACTCAGAATTTGTTACTTAACTGGGACTTGGAGATTATTAAAAAGGTGAGTGGACGTCCTCAAAAATCCTCAAATCCCAAGCTGAAGTCTCTTATTACTACTGATATTCCTACTCCCATTGCTAGAGTAATAATAGTGCAGCAGCAGTGCAGTAACAGTTTTGGCACATCTCCTCGGCGAGTGCAGTGTAGTATGAAAGTTGAGCTTATGACCAACGAGTGACACTCTAATTTTCACTTTTATGGCCACAAAGTCAAAAGTAAGCCAAGAATATCAGTAAGAGTTTTCACTTGGATGTTACCTACTTAGAGAGCAACTAAAGTCATTGTGCTATGCAGAGCAAAATGAGGTCAGACATAACATTTGCACTTTCAAGAGATGATAGCAACTTGAATTGTAGGCATAGTATCTTAGGAAAAATGGATTGATGCTCCTATCACCAGACTTGTAACCCTTATTAGTGGGGACAAATTAATGTGGGTGGTAGGATCAGTGTTAAAGGGTGTCAGAATCAGCAGTTTGGATGCCACTTTTCCTTTCCTATTAATTCTCTCAAAATTTCCTTGAAGTTTATGAATTCAGTAGTACCTACTTACAGAAAGAAAAACTAGACTCCCCAGTGAAGTGGAAACAATGAAGTATAAACCAAAGTACATAAACTTCCAAGTGCAGTTTTGGTGTTCTATACTATGCTTGGTGGTAGAAAAAAAAATAATGCAATTGACTTCCTCCCATGGAAACATTCAATTTGATAGTCAAACAGAGCTTCAAAAAGAAAAGAAAAAAAAATCCTTGCCAGTTTTAGAAAATATATTCATCAAAAAGGTCTTGGTCAAGTCAATTAGGAAGGAATGAGATCAGGACATGGGGATGATCCCAGGGAATGGTCTCTCATAAAATGTTATTTTGTTCTTAGTGACAATTAACTTAGCAGAGTACTTGAAGGAAAGAGCAGGCAAGGTCAGTTTGCAGTTGGTGGTTTCTACTCCATTAAATGACACATGGTGCCTGTATTTTTAAATTATGCATAGGAGGTAGCGGGCTCCTGAATGCATTCCAAAATATATCACAGACCAGGTGTTAAAGCACATTGCTATTAAGTTGAAAACATGAGCTGAAATCCATAGTACATGAAAGTCAGAGACTCTTCTACAGATGCATAATACACTGTGTATTTTTTTCTAATATTACACAGATGAAACAGTCATTCTTTTGAGGTAGTCTGTTGCTGACAACAGAAAGAAAACAGCAAATAAAACAACTTTCCTGAGCAGAGAGGTTGCGAATCCTATATCATCATAGTGAAAGATGTTGAAAGAGGACCTTCGAGGAAGGAAAAGGCTGAGGTTCTTTCTCTATCACCCACAATGCAAACATCTATTAAAGTAGTACTTTCCAAGGGAGGTCTATGAATGAGGTCGTCAAAATCACCTGCAAAATGTTATCTGTTTTTAATACAGAATTCTGGGGCCCAACCTGGGAGAGTCTGCTTTAACATACTAGAAGAAAAGGGCAAGAAATCTTCTGTGAATCTAAGTCAGAGACAGATTGGAAATCAGTGTAGACACATTTCACAATAGTTGGCCAATAATTTTTCAATATCTCTCCCGAGATTGTCCTGAGAGTCTGGACCTAAATATCCCTTGCTCTTGAGACTGTCATGGTTCCTGACAAAGAATAGGCTCTTATTCAGCTAAGTGAATGAAGCTATACACAGGGAGTAGCTATGTGTCTTTCCCCTTGTGATCTAAAAGGATTCTTTTCCCCATCCCTGGTTTTCTGAGTTAGGATTAAATGTTGGTGTCAATCCTGAAGAATTCATGGGGCTTGGAGGACCAAGATAGAAGATGGAACTAAGACAGAAGTCACTATTAGCCAGGACAATATAAGAAGGACCTAAAGAAGGATCAACATTTACCCATCACCTTCCACTCATGATGGACGTGACTCTCCCTAATCTCCTAAGTAGACACACAGTAGCCAGAATCTGGGGATAATTTACCATGAGGGAATCTATGCAAGCAGAACCTCTGTGCGACAACATTTCTCTGCTTCTCAATGTGCCCCTCCTTGTATTGATCTCATCATGGCTGTACCATGGTGGCAGGCTTGTCTTTGAAGAATGGAAAGGAAGTGCAAAGGACAGGGAGAAGTGGAGAGATATAAATAAGATAAAATCAATTTACCTCAAAATTCTCACCAAGTTGACTGGACTTTATCTGGTATCAGAACTGGTCTCAGAACTGCATAAAGGTTATAAATAAATTTGGCTACACTGTATTTTAAAAAGAGTATCTTTAAGACCCAGATTTTCTTTAGAAATGTTTTAAAGAGTAATGTCCTTGTGTGTTTACGTATGGAGACACATAGATAGAAAACAAAATGAAATAAAAATGAAGGCTCTAAATTCTGTGGGTAATTCATGGTGCTTGTCACTGAGGATGTCTTCCACATCAGGGTCCTCAGATTCATTGCTCCAACCTCCGGGACCCTGGGAAGGAAAGGTCTATTCACCTTCCTTATTTGGCTAGAGCTCCCTTAGTCATTACCTAATTTGGTTAGCATCTGATTGCCAGCTCTCAGTGTTCCACCTCTCCTCTGTTTAAGGAGTTTCTGACAATGGAACATTACTCAAGTCCAAGTGAATTCATTCTGATTCTCATGATCTTCATTCATATTTATGGCCTCCTGCTTTAAGATTCTATTCAAAGACAGAATATCATGCCTTACTCAAGCCACTGATTTCAAAATGTCCTTTGTATTTTTCCCACCCTCCATAGGGAGAAAAGCCTTATAGGAAAGAAGATATGAGAAAAATAATTAGTACTTCTGTGCCTATTTTATCCACGGTTACATGCTGGATTTATGAATTTAAAAGATGAAGAAATTGTCAACTGCAGTAAATGACTAACAGCTCCTAATTATCCAATAATCTAAGACTTAGAAGTTTAAGAGTGTTAGGGATCCATAGCTTGAGATGCTGTCTTCACAACGATTTCATCTTTAGTTCAAACTAAAGATGTGCCCACATTGGGGAGCAGACGGGACAAATGGAAATATGGATTCTGCAGGATTGTGCTGGGCAGAATTGTCTTCACATAGTCATTTTAGCCCTTGCTTTATTGTAACTACATCTCAAGAAAAAGGGCTTCTAGAAAATATACACTGCTGATACATTCCTTTCTATTACTGCCCTACCTCACAATATCAGGGTGAGTTTTTCCAAGATGACCCTTCTCCCCTGTTCCTTCCCCTCTAAATTAATTTTTCTCAAATTCACTGTCACCCACACATAAACTTACCAGTTTCTGGTACAGTGTCAGTGATTAAAAATACTAAATAGTAAACAAAGCAAGGAAATATGATAGTGTGAGAAATGAATCATTCAAATACTTACTATAAAATGTGTCAATATACTTTATATTAAAAAAGATCTGCACCTTCATAGGTTCTAGTCTTGGAAAAGGGAAGTAGAGTGGTGGGAAAAGACCAAGCAAGTAAAAAATAAGTAAACAAGATATGCTCATAAAATTCAAGTGACATGAATTTTGATACTGGTATAGTGACCAGTGAAATGAGAACTATTTTAGAAAAGATGGTCAAAGAATCCCTCTTTTATCCCTGAGATGATTTGGGGAAAAAATATTACAAGCAAAGAAATTAGGAAGCCTTCCAAAGATAAATGAGCTAATCATTGTATATTCAAACATGCAAAGACACGGTCTGTACTCTCCGAGAATCAAGGCCTCTTCTGAGTTTCCTCCCTTATAAATGGACTGATTCCCTTTTGTATAAGCTGAAACAAGCAGATCTTGCCTTGCTGCTTGGTTTCTTCAATTTCTGATCCACTCTTACAAAACACTCACAGAAACAGCTTCAGGTGAAGAGCAGTCTGATTCCCTCTGTCCCTGAGAGTGGGGAGAGGTCACAGCAAGTGGCGTTTCTGATTAACAGTTCAAGGTGGTAAGTCTTTGTGCAGGAGTTTATTTCTCTGCTCCTGAGAACAAGACTGGAAATCACTCCTGAACTTGCCATTAGCCAAAGCTAAGTGGAAATGGTGGGATACTGTTCCATTACTGCATTTATTCACTCATTCATTCATTCATTCACTCTTCAGCACATACTTTCATCACGCGTTTATTGAGTATCTCAAATAAAATTCTGGGCCCTGGGTGCACAGAAATGAGGCATCACATGCCTTGCAGAAGCACACAGACAAGTCCAGGATAGTCAGGGAAGCCCAGACCACAGTAGAGTGAGTTGTGCTCTGAGGTATCTTTAGAGGGTTATGTGGAAGCTCTAAGTGCTGATCTCTGCCTGAGCTGGTGAAGGCAGCTTTCTGAGGAAGGGGATTCTCAGCATGATTCTCGAAGGCTTAATAGAAGTCTGGTAAGTGGACAAAAACGTGGGAGAGGATCGGCATGTTACAGAAAGACAAAAGTTGTTTGGGCATGCAGGTTTGTTCAGGGAACTAGAAGTCTGTCAGAAGAAGTAAGACAGTTTAATGAACTGGGAGGATTACATAGCCTTGAATTTGAGTGTCTGGTAGCCATCAATTTGGTACCAATGCGCTCTAATAATCTAAGTCATTTTTCAAGATAACATTACAGCGCTGCTCCAGACCATCTGGGTGAGGTTCACCTCTCTTAGTGTCCCAGGAGACTGGCACCTGCACTCAAAGTGCCAGGGGCATGGAAGGTGCTTTCCCACTGCTACCATACATTCCGACTGTGCAGGGTGGTCACCACTCTTAGAAGGACGATGAGGAAACTGAGGCTCAAGGACTGAACCACCTTGGCTTCAACCACAGAACTGCCATGATTTTGACTTGGCTGCAAACCCAGGGCTCATTCTCTTCCCTGGTAGTGGAGCTGGTTGTAAATCAGGTTGGCAGTGCATGGGGCCTGTGGTTTTGGCTGGTGTGAAGACATTGAAGGAAGGCTTGTATTAAGATGCTCTGCAATTTTGGCACAAGAGCTGTGGAAGCATATGGGCCCCTGGAGAGGTTAGCAATATGAGCAAGAAATAGCAGGATGAGATTCAACTGGAAAAATGCTAACGAATACATCTGGAGACAAACAAGCGGAAACGCAATGTGGTTGATGCGAAGCACAGCGGAGGGTGCCACGAGGGCTTGGGGAAAGTGGACACTTCATCACACAGACATCGCCAAGAGAAGATGGGAGCAGACATGCAGGGATACTTGAGCTGTGGACAAAAAATAAAGCCCTCATCTCCAAGGTGAGGGAAAAAGGGGCTCTGAGTGCTTGATGCGTTAGCTCTGTGACGCCATTTTCACTAGGGGACTCTATTTTAAACAGAGTCCAACTAATGATGGGTAATTCATGAGAAGGCATCACACACAGAATTTAATACAAGCGGGGATGAACTCAAGAGGAGAAAACAAACAAAAAAATAAGATCTTCTGACATCTCTACAATGCTGAAAAGGCAACAAACAGTAAACATGGCTGAAATGAAAAGGTACAAATATGGAGGGACAGCACCAGTACTACAGAGTCCCCAGGTGCCTCAATTATTTGATCTCTGCCAAAGATAACCGAGGGCAGTGTCTCCTAAAACGTGGAAGCTCCATGCCTGAGGTCTAGTCCAGACACCATGGAAGCTGCTATCAAGCTGTGAGAGGGCAGAGCTTAGGCTCATGGAAGGTCAGCCTTACATTTCTGACCACTTCTTCCTCGTATTTGATGGTTACTCGCATATGATGCCGCTGGATGCATATGGAGTAGGGAAATGGCATTATTTTCTAGTTTTCACTCTCTTTATATGCCTCCTATCATAGAACACTGGGTGAATTGGAAATGACCTGGGTATGCTGTCCTAGTAATTCCTCAACCAAATGTTGTTTTCCAATAACCATCTATCTTGGAAAATGTCTCTCCCATTATCTTTATCCTAACTGCTTGAAACAGATGGTACTTTATACCTTAAATTCATGTCCAAGTCATTTCAACCGCCACTGCCCTGTGATTTGGGACTCAGACTTGAGAAGGAAAAGCACATTCGCATTATACAGTGCACAAAAATGCCTGTGATTTTCTAGGGGAGCAGAAGGTTTCAGTGATTTTTTTGTATATTGTGTTTGGAGTCTCTAAGCAAAAAAGGGTCATGCTCTTGGTTGAAAATCCCCGAGGAAAACCTTGTTAAAATGTGAGATTCCCAAATGGAATTCTGGTAGAAGTGAATCTCTTTTGAGTGAAGTGAGAAACATTCCATCACCACCCCACTACAAGTTTGCAATGTCTTCTGATCCATGTAAGACTCAAAAGACAAGCTCCTCCTTTTTGAACATAAGAAGCACTGCATGAGCCTTTGCTGACAGAGTGGATAGGTGACCTCCATGATGCAGACATAACCTTGCTAGCATGTTGCATGAAACACCCCAAGTTTACCTTGTAAACTCAGACACAACACCTCAATCTAAAATTCGTGTGATTTCCAAATAGTAGCCTCCATTTCATGTCCTTGATTTCTCTTTTAGTTTTTGCTTGTAAAGGGGCTATTTTACCTGACTCGTGAGGGTCTGATGGGATCCCAACGAAGTGTGTGTGTGTGTCTGATGACTAGAGCAATTCCTAGTGCATAGGCAGACTCAGTGAAAGTTCTTATTTTCATCCTGTTGATCCTGCTTTGGGACCACGCATGTGACATTTTTTTCTGGTCAACATCTCATGTACTCATTTCTTAACCCTGGCCCAGAGACTTAAGGGAGCTTTTCAATACTTCTCTGCCTCTCTTTTCTCTCCAAGAGCTGCCCCACTCTATCCTGACACCGGTTTGGACACTGTGCATCTAGCCTGCCACACCAGACTGATTATTTGATCATTATTTCACAGATCCTATGTATCAGTTATGTCTCCTGAAGCTGACTGAGAGCAGAGGCAGAACAGGCTACATTCGAGCACAATGCAACTTCATTGGAGACACATTTAGACAAATAGCAACTGAACAGGTTGGTTCCTCACTCCCTTTGAAAGGGAGATTCTCATCTGTAAAAAAGGATCCAATATGTGTTCCATCTAATTCTTAGATTGGTTATAAGGATCCAGTGAGGTAATATATATGAAGTATTTATAATTCTTTGTGCATACCATTTAAGAAAACTTTAACTTTTTATGGTAATTTTACTTTATCTTTTCTTTAAGTGAAAATACGGCTTCATACCTGATTTTTTTTAAATTTAGTATTTCACATTGCTTCTGCTGGATCAGAATGCAAGCCCAATTCCTAGGGATGTATGTGGACTGTATGCCTTCACAGATGGTGGACCAAATGCTAGCAGGGCGTGCCTTCATACTTGATTTTAAAGAAGCAAGCCAAGAAAGTTTAGATAGGCAGCATCAGATGAGGTACTCATGATCAGTCCCCCAAGGGCAAACATCTTCTCTCTACTCATAGTGACCATATATAAGCAAATATGTGTATATCCATATATGTATGTGTAGGGAGATTTTATATATATGTGTATGCGTATCTGTGTGTGTGGATATACTTACACTCTTTGTATATACTATATGCAATATAGTATATATGGATAAATATACCACTATATATACTATATATGACATATTTATAAATATATATATATATATAGATGTAAAACCATAAGCTAGATTCATGCTTGTAGGGACTATGTTATTTGAATTAAAAAGCAGGATATGGGATTTTTTTCTTTTAACGATTGTGTCAGCACACAGGAGATACATATTGCATGATCTCTCCTTCTCGGCAGCACCCAATGCATATCTCTAGTAATGGGCACATTATATTTTATTGAAAACATCCATGAAGGCCTTTCAGCTGTGGCCCTATGTAACATTTATGAAACACACACACAAACGTTACCAAGTTGAAAGAGTAATAGAAACTTGAAATTTCTCAATTCTCTGTTAAAACCCTGGAGGAATTTCTACTAACCAAAAAGCACAGATGAAGTTTTGAGAGAATAAAAAAGCTAGATGAAAGAGGCAGACAGGAAGATCTGGGAAACTGACAAATTTCCTGAATTGCAGGATTTTTTTTTTCAATATTTGCTTGTTGGCAAAAGAATTAACTATAGAATTAATTCAGTTATTCAGAAATAAGTAATTTTCTGTGCATACCATCATTTGAAGAAACAATGAAAGCAACATATAGCTTTAAATAAGGTTTCAGGAGTAAAACAGAACTAGTTATGTACACCAACCTTATTACTAAGTCTGGTGGGGCTTTGATCAGTTTACTCAATGTTTATAAAAAAATGTGTTTTTTTAATTGAGATATAACTGACATATCACCTATGTATAAGGTATACAATGTGTTGACTTGATACAAGAATATATTACAACATGGCCTTCATGAGGGATGAGCTAACACCTCACTGATATCACATAGTTATCACTCATACTTTTTGTGGTGAGAATATTTAAAATAGAGTCACTTGGGAAATTGAAGTATATATTAATATTAGTGGCTCCTTTATGCAGCTCCAATGTGAATTCAGTTGACCTTTGAACAAGATATTAGGGATACCAACTCCTCATGCAGTTGAGAATCCACACATAACTGATTTTCCAAAACTTCACTACTAATGGCTTACTGTTGACTCAAAGCCTTACTGATAACATAGTCAATTTGGATATATTTTGTCCTTTGTATGCATTATATACTGCATTCTTACCACAAAGTGACCTAGAGAAAAGAAAATCAGAAGAAAATACATTTATAGCACCGAACTGTATTACTGACATCAAAAATTAACATTGTTTACAAGGAAATTCATGCATAAGTAGAACTACACTGTTCAAACTCAGACCATTTAAAGGTCAAGTCTATGGCAAATCTCTCACATTGCAAGTAGCACAAGATGAAATCCGGTACACATTAGTTTTACTATTAATATTATTATCTGATGGAGATTATTTATATTAAACTGCCCCATACACACCATAAATAAGACACACACATGCGCACATGCACGTGTATGAACACACACACAGTCTAAGCTTCACAAGATCTGAAAGCATGGAAAGTACCTTTGAAATTCATATGTTCTGACTTAAATTCCTTCTATTAAAGTCATCTACAAATATTAGGAAGATAAGAGAGAAAAATGAGCCATTATTCTCATTTTCCTGTGGAAGAATGAGAGGGCAGAAACAAAAGTGGGGTTCACAAAAATTTTGGGGTCGGCTCCTGTGAGTCACCCACTCTGAGCTGTGTGTCTTTGAGACCAGGTGTGGAGATCCTTATAATTCCTGCATTTCCCAATTGTTACAAGTCCAGTGTCTCCAACTGACCTTGGCTCTTGGTTGCTCCAGCTTTCCCAAAGGTTTTATAAGTAGGTGATTTCCTACATTAAATCTTTTCTGCTTGAAATATCTGCAGTGACTTCTGTCCTCCTGATCACATTTTGCATAATGTGTATTATTATCTTTATAATCACAATCATGTTTGATTCAGCAGAGCCTACAAGGTAACTAATGGGCAGGTATTGACAACTTGCCCACAGGCTATACACTTGAGCCTGTCTCCATCTCTCTCACTAAATGAGAAAACCTCTATAGAACTAAAATCTTACTGCTCCTTAGACCTAAAACAGCATGATTTTAAAGATCTTTCCTCATTTTCAGTCAGAAATAAAGAGAAAACAACCATATCAAAAAACCCAGCCTACAAAGATGCATTTAATAAATTTTTTTTCTGATTTTCACACAATTTTATCCAATAAGCATCTATTACCTAGGCAAATAAAAGATAACATATTTAAAAATTAAATAATATGTCAGAGAAAATAAAATGAAAACATTTAGTTAATGTTTGGTGCTCCTCAAAAGCCCTGAACGAGAGGGGGAAAAAGATGATTTCTAACTGATCATTGTATCCAATGCACCAGGCATAGATTCCACACACGCACACATTTGTTGAACTGAAGGAAAATGGAAAGTCAGAATTAGCCTGGTAACTTCAGAACCCAGAGAAGTCAATGTGACGAAGTTATTCCAGACCAGACTGTATTCATTCTGCTACATCTTCCCTGGCTTTCTCCTGGCCACGAGACCTCTTACAGATGGAGTCCCATCTCGGGGTACAAAGCCACAGCAGTGCCAGGCTCCCTACCAGGCCAACCCTGTCTTGTTCTGAGAGTCTGACTTTTCCAATGGCATCTGAGTCAGCAAGTTTTAATAAACAAGTTTTCTGGATTGGCACCCATAGCTCTGATTCAGTACTTTTGACATTGCAATTTAGCTGAAATTTAAAAATAATAACAATAAATGTTCCAGAAAGCACAGTTATTTAAAATATGTGCTTTAACTTAACTAGAAGCTTACAATAACATTTTCTTCCCATTATAACTGACAAAACAACTGCAAGTTGTAAAGAGTATTACAGTGTTTCTAATGAGACAACTCTTTGTTCTCAGAGACATAATTAACTTCTTTGAGAAGGCACACTAAGTCTAAATTCAAGGACATTTATTTTAAGACTTCTGAAGGGCTGAGATTCTGCATTGTACATTCAGGCAATGAATTTAGGTTCTGATAAAATATTTTAATCCTCCCCCGACCCCCACCCATGAATTTTTTGGTTTAAATTATTAGTAGTTCTGTCCTTAAGAAATGATAGATTATGTGAAACTGACCTTCTTCTGGCTACAGGAGTCCAAAGGACCCACCCCTATGGGTTCCCCACATGTGTATCTCTGGGAAACGGGTAAGGTAATCAGGTTCTTAGCAAGGTTAAATCTCTCAAGGCGACTCACTAGTGTTCTTGAGCAATGGCTTTAACTATGTTTCCTGTGTACCTGTGAGGAACAACCCCTGCCTTCGTTTTTCCTGACTGTGTGTGTACGTACATGCGTGTGTGCATACATGTGGCGCATAGACATCCAGAAATTACTGACGCTCATGTCTCCTGCACATCTCATTTGGAAAGTCCATCCTCATAGAGCACGACAGAGCAGCTACTGCCACAGATCTGTTTCTGCAAGTTAACAAAAGCATATCTTGCAGCAAAGCACTTACATAAAAGGAAAACCATGAAGATGAGAGATCCAAGATGATGGATTATTCACTAATGATGGCGGCCAAAGTTCCATATGACCCCCCCCAACAAACCTGTGGATAGACTGTGGGTTTTATGTAATAGCACTGATTTCTGAACAAAACACAGTTATAGCGAAACAGAAGGTTAATGTGGCATTCTTCTGTCTCAGGGACAAAGGGATTGAAGGCATCAGTCAAGAAAGAAATGTAGGACCTATAATAGATGCAGCCCAACTGCTGCTGTAGGTGTCAGGATGCCTGAAACAAAGCCATTCTTCATGCAGATGCAAGTCTGCTGTAAACATAAGCATTAATAGTCTCGATTCAGGTGAGAGTTAGAATTTTGCACTTCTAATGTTGCCATAATTCATCACTCTTTGCTGCATGATCCTCCAGCCCTTTTGCATATGAAGTCTAACAAGTTAGAACTAGTTATTTTATTTATTTATTTATTTATTTATTTATTTATTTATTTAGTTTAGTTTAGTTGTTCTCACTGGTTGTTTCCCTCCAGGCCTATACTCAAACCCAGGAGTATGTGGCTTGCACCTTTGGAGGTGATTGACTGAACCACTGCTCCACCAGGGCATACCAAGAACTAGTAATTTTTATGTTACCCGAATCTGAGTGCTTTATACTTTCTCAAGCTAAGTAGTTCCTTCCTAATGAAGCAGAATATAAATTAAACTTTGCATCTTTCAGGAAGGGATTAATATATTTTATGTGTCTTACAATGTACTAAAGAGTACATAAGTTAGACATAGTTGGGACAGTGCTACTCTTGCCTCAACACGCTAAAAACTCATGTGTTGTCTTTCATGGATGAAGGACCCATATTTGTTTCAGAGTCCTCTATTCAATTCAGACTTTCCTACAAGAAGTTTGGGAAATTCCCTATTTTTCCCACTTTAGGCTGATTCCCCCAGAGAGACTTCGACTGAAATTGTTATACATTCTGTCCCCCACTCACACCCCAAAACCCTCTGAAGCTTTGAAGATAGTCTGAACCTAAAAGGACCTAAAAAGCTCAGTCTTTCCATTTTGACATCCCAAAGTCTGACTCATGACCAGATTCATCTGGGAACTCTGGAGACTGGATACTGGTCCCATCATTAAGGCTGCTCCTGTAAGCCCTGACACCCTGTAGGAGAGGGTTCTACTTCCCTGTGGATTTCAGCAGAAGGAAGATGAGCAAAGAAACCTGACAATCACGAGAAGAGACTGAAGCAGTTTAGAGCTCACCAGTGAGCATGGCACTGCTTCTGTACTGTAATAAAAATGACAATGTATTCTACAGTTACAATGTAACAGACCCTGCACCAAGCAGGCATTTGCTGTTGGTGAAAGCTGCATAGATCATTCAACCTCAAGCTGTTTATATTACTTCCAACTGACAATTTCATTTTCTTCAGGCATCGGAAAAAAAAAAAATTCTCAACCTCCCACTAAAAATGCAGTTTTTTTCTTTATAGCACCATTCATACCACCTCTGAAAATATTGTCAAATCTGATAGTAGTCACTGGACTGATCACTTCCTATATCTGAAGTTATTGTTTCTGAATTCTGTGATTCCTTCTCCCCTTATTACAGATAGAAGGCCTAAACCAGCTGCAATGTGCTGTATGTTTTGATCCCTGCTTTAGTCACTAAAGTTTTTAGGAAACCCAAGATTATCATAAAATCTTCAAAAACAACCATTGCTTCATTGGCATGAGGAAATAAATCATAAGGCAAAGGGACAAAGAAATGAGAACTTGGAATATTTAAAATCACATTTAATCATATCAGATGGGGTAGGTAGGGTGGGAGTGGGCATCAAAGATGAACGAGGTATGTTCTGGACTCTACAGTCATGAGATGCTTCCTGGAAACAGTGATATCGTGGGTGTAACTAAGACCCCCCCCAGTGGGTGGCTCAGGGTGCAAGGAGACCATGTGAATAGAAAGTGCTCATGGTGGGGAAGGAGAAAGAGTGCAATTAAAGAGAAAAGCAGACACTTCAACAAAATCCACAAACTGGGTGAAAATCTTCATAGTAACTTTATGTGACAAAGGAATTTAATTTCAAATATATAAAGAACTCTGACAGCTCAACAAGAAGAAAAACTTTTCTATTTAAATTAAGAGGAGACACGCACTGACACTTAAAAAAAAAATATACGACAAACACTTCAAAAGTGTTTCGGCAGCACACACATCACCAGGGAGATGCTGATTGAAACTACAAGCAGCTTACCAACTTAAATGTCTAAAATTGAAATAAAGATTTCTAAGTGTAGGCAAGGATGTGGAATCTGGTGCTGAGAATTCTATGCATTGTTTGTGAGAATGTAAATGGTACAATTATGTTAGAAAATAGTAAGTCATTTCATGCACATTTTACAATATACATGACCTAACAATGTCACCCATTGGTATTTACTCAAAATAAATGAAATCACATGTCCATAAAGAAAACTTTTATGTGAATGTTAATTCAGTTTTGCTCTTCATAGCCACAAACTAGGAAATCTAAATGTCCAAAGCCAGAGGATGGATAAATGAATTGAAGTATATTTTCACAATGGGAAACTATTTAGCAATAAAAATGATACATAAAATAACATGCATTGATTCTCACTAGCATTGTACTGAGTTAGAGCAAATATTAAAAAGGAATATATATTCTACGATTATGCTTTAAATAAAGGTCTAGACTAGACAAAATCATTTTCAGAGACAGACCTCCGATGAATGATAACTTGGGATGCGGAGTGGGTGAACTGATGATAAGGCGACATTAGGGTTTTTCAGTGATGAAAATATTTTCAATTTTGATTAGGATAGTGGTTGAATATTTACCAAAACTCACCGACTTGCACACCTGAACTATGTACATTTTATTGCATGTGCATTACCTGCAAGTTAACTTTTTAACAGAGAAAAAATAGCAGCAGGTAATATATTTTATATGTCACTGTACCAAGATGAGTAACTATTTAGAGCCAAAAATCCAAGAATGAGGAGCAGGGTAGAACCTACAGAGTCACATCCCAAGTGGAGGGCTGATACGTGTAGCTGAGTTTGGGGGGCTCTTTGCATGATGTGAACAATCCAGCTTTGTATGAAGGGGCAGGTCCAGGCAGGTGGAGCGCCCCCCTAAAATGGGCAACTAATAGTTTAGAACTTGCTAAACTGGACACTTCTTAGCTGTATGATCATAAAAACAAGTGATTTTAAATTCACTGAGCCTCAATTTTCTCACTTGTGAAATGAGAATTAAAATAGTCCTTAGGGTTATTATGTGGATTATATTAAGAGAACATGAAATTACTCAGACACTCAGTACACTTAAGTACTGCTTTTATCCTCATAGTCAACATACTGATGGGGTGGATAGCAGCCCAGACTGAGGTGGCCAGGAGCCCCGTAAGCACTGCCTGTAAGATGGTGAGGGAGCCTCAGTCTACCTGCCCCACGCTTGTCCTTTGCTCTGATGTGTCCTATGAATGGAAGACAAGCTGACACAAAGACACAATGATATTGGAATATGTGGAAGGGGCGGAATGTTCCCTTGTTGAAAAAAGCATGTCATAGGATAATTCACATTAAACTATATTTTATTTTACTGAAAAATAATCAGACAAGGCATTCTGAAATATAGAGGGGCAGACTAAGTACCTGTGGAGTCATTTTCTGGGAGTTTCGATTGCTTTCTCTGGGATCTAACACTCCAGTGTGCTTTAAAATGCATGCATCCCAGGCTCAAGGTAACAAAGCCTATATGTAAACGCCTTAAAAACCCACAGAGTTAGAGCACTTGTGTTTTCTTTCTTGAATTTTTAGCTGTAGCTGTAGCTGTTTACCTCATCTCAGTTTAGTCATCCTGAGGTCAACAAATAAGCCATTTCTCTCCCGATTTATTCAATCAAGACTCAATCAATAGACAGACAGACAAACCACATGTGAAGTTTCAAAGGACAAGTTCAATTAAAGTCATTTATTTTCAGAGCATGACTGCCAGGGAAAAAACAGTATATAGATGATTACCAATGTTAAATGTTCTTAAATGTGGATGAGATTCAAAGTGCTTAGATTTTTGACAACCTCAGTTCCTCAGCCAAATCCTAGGGATTGTGACCTACTAAAACGCAGGAAAGGGAGCACTTTGGTCTCTGGAACAGAAGGAGGCTACCAAGAGACCATGTGAACGAAAACATAGTAAAAGGGGTCCTTCAGCAATGCAATCCCTAGATGTCATCCAGGAAGAAGCCCAGTGGAGCCCTGAGAGAAAGTGGGGATCACCAGCACTCAGGGCTTAATGCCCCAGGTAGAGACAGGAGGATTGAGTCAGAGACAGAGGCGATAAAGACAGAGTGCATTCAGCAGCATGGTGGCTTAGCATATCATTATAAAATAGGAGTGAATTATAGGAAACTGCAATGTAGAATAATACAACTGACTTGGCATAAATATACCACCAACATTAAAAATTGGTATCTATCTCATTTTTTTGTGGATAATACATAACCAGCTTGTGTACATGTATTTTTTATAAGTTGTATTTCATGATAAATATATTACACAATGCTTTTTTCACTTATCATATTTAAAAAAATATCTGCTGTCTAGTATTCAGTCAACTAGTTAATTAATCCAAAAAGTTTGTAAAACAGAGAATCGTTGAAAAACTTATTTACTATTTAATCATATTATTTCACATTGCATATATATATGCATACACATAGGAGTATTCATTAGCTATTCTTATGATATATTGTCAAGGTGTTCTTTGTGCTCAGCTCCTCTGCTTAGATTTCCATAAAGTTTCTTTACAAAAGGCACATGTATGATGCATGGGCTAAAATTCCAAGTTTTTGATATCTATGTGAGAATGAGAATGCAGTGTCTCAGGAAGCAATCTGAGCCCAGAATTCTAGTGTTACAATATGTCTCCTCATCTTTTGAGTTGTCAGATTACACCTAGTTCCACAACAAAGTTTCACCAACTCACCTTTCCAGAAAAACAATCTGAACTTTGTTTCTCTGCATGTATGACCTATTTATTTACATAATACGTAATTCACTTATGCTATTACAACAGAAAGGGAAGCTGGCTTGAGCATATTCACTGGCCGTGAAAAACTCACCACCAGTGGTAGGAGTCGACAGACACAGGAACAGGGTGAGGAGGCTGTAGGCCATGAGATAAAAGTGTCTGGACGTTTCTCAGCAGGTTCACAGACGGAGTGCTGACCTCGGTTACTCAAGTGTGTTGGTGGCAGGAGGATGTGTAGGCATTTTCTGCCTATTTCAACAATGAAAATGTTCCCAGATCTGGAACTCAATGGAAATTCTGTATAGGTGTTGGTAGAGATAGGTAATTCTACAACTAACCTTTTAATATCTCTAAGTGGTATTATAAACTTGATCATGAAATCTAGTAATATCAACCTATGTACTTCATCTAGAGTTAAACTCACATTCAGGGATTCATCTTTCGGACCACAGTTCAACATACGTTCTGCTTCCATCACATTTGAATATCAATAGCTAATTTGCTTTTGCATAAAAATTCAGTAAGGAAATTTCATATCAGCTTAGATTAGAAGAAACTATTAGATTTGCTGTTTCTCTAAAAGTAGCCTGATATTTCCATTTTTTACTGCCAACCTATCTTTTCACAAGAGTCAGCAATGTCTGAAGTAATGTGCCTGGACAAGTGCTGGTAAGGAACGATCATTCATTAGCAAAGCAGTTCATGTGTTCAATGGTCCCAAAACACAACAAAATACTTGCTATAAATGTTTTATTTCAAAACCTTTCTCACACATTATTTATTGCTAGTTACTAAGGAGTACTAAGCATTATATTTCGATAAAAGGAACTGTACAGAAAAAGTAAAGAATTACATAATGGCAATCATTTGATTTTATATATATATATATAGTTTAATTCTGTGTCTTGAATCTTAGCTGTAAGAATCTTTTTTTCAACATGGGTTATTTTTCCTAAGATACAAATTCCATGTGTTTACCTGTGATCCAGTCTTGCATTTACCCATTTACCTTTTAAAACAGAAATGCTCTCTGGCATCTTATCTTGGGACTAAGGTTCTATTAGCCATTCATACATATGTGTGTATATATGTGTAAATACATATATGCCTATGTAAATATATACATATGCATGTGTGTGTGATCTTCATTAATGGTGCCATCGTTCATAGAAATAGAGAAAGCTAGACTTCATGGGGGCATTCTTAATACATCTCTTGACAGATTAAGGTTAAGAATTCAAGCATGTTATTAGTAGGGATGATGACGCAGGGAACAAAACAGGTGATATCTCAGATCTCGTTCTTTGGGGAAGCTTGTGGTATCTGGTCAATATATGCATGGAAGATGGCAAGAACGCTAGTTTCCAAGAACTCTTGATGTTTCATAAGTTGTAGATGAAGCAAGGTCTACAATTTGAGAAGTTGTTGAAGACTGAAATGTAACAGGACCATACATCATTTAGTCCCACCCTGAAAGCAATCACACTTTGTTATTTGCTGAACTGTACCTCCTCAACGTTCCTTTGTTGAAACTCTTCAACCACAGTGCCTCAACGTGCAACTGTATTTTGTGATAGGGCCTTTAGTGAAGTGGTCAAGTGAAAACTAAACTGATAAATCGGGTAACTACTCCATTCTATATCATGTCATTATAAGGTAAGGAAATGTGGAAACACAAAGAGATAGTGGGTTGTACACACCACGTGAGATGAAAGAGAAGGGAGCCTTCTGAAAGCCAAGAAAGAGGCCTCAGAAGGCAACCAAACTGACCACACCTGGAACTCAGACTTCCAGGCTACTGAACCTTGGGAAAGTAAATGACTATGGTTTAAGCTGCCTGTGATAGTTTGTTAAGGCAGCCCGATCAAAATGATAATACCCTCTCACTGATTCTTGGGAAGGAATGTTCTTACTTCCTACAGTTCAGCACCCTCTACTTTTTCAGGTGAAACAATAAAGGAAAGAATAATTTTTATACTGGAAAGCATTGAGGGCTGTATAATCTCATGAGGAAAGCATGCTAACAAGAGATTTGCAGCAATTAAATTTTAAAAAGTCTCTCAAGGTCTCCCAAATTTAATGTGCACATTTCCACAAAGCCGAGTGTTAACAGACATATCTCCTGAAGCAACGCCGCTAGAAAAACACCTTTCCTACTCCCTCAAGATTGTAACTGTTTACTTGATAACCTCTTCTCTCAACCACCTTCCCAAGATGGAATAGGATAGTTGCTGGGTTAATATGTGATGCACCTTCTTGGAGGTATGAATCTATGTGTAAAAAGGAGAAATCCAGTGTTCCAAAATGACATATATTATCAGCACACAACACAAAATTTAGTAACTATACTCCTCAGACAAAAAAAGCGTATTTTACCCAAAGCCATTCTTTCAAGCATCCAATCTCAAATCTGAATTATTGCTATGCAGAATAACTGGTTAAGGAACTTTACACTACTTTGAGTCTTCCCTGTCATTATCCAAGACCACCTCTCCTTCCTGGTGACCAGAGCAGAGACAGAAATGTCTTCCTGTGGGGCCTTTTTCTGATTTTGAAGGAGACCTCACAAATTCAATGATTATTGAAAATAACAATCCCGTTTTTCTCCTTTTTCTCTCTTGAAACTTAGTCAGAATCTATCTTCCTGCTGGCACTTAACCAACCCGAGACCCTGGGGCTAGGGCCACCATTGCTGATGACTAAGCAACAGCCCTGAGACTGAAACATATACCCCTCACCCTCCTGCATCCCCTAAGTGGATCACTTTCTTTGTCCCTTTAAAAGACCCTCATCTCACTTGGGAGATAAGATGGTTGTTTGGGAACAGGAGTTCACCAAACACCTTAAGTTACCAATACTTGAAAATAAAAGCTATTTCCTCTCAGTATCAATACTCAGTCTCTGTCTGACAGTCAGCAGGTAATGAGCAGAAGAACACTTGCACTATCAGTTCTGGGTAGTATATGCTTCATGGTTACCACCAGGGGCCTCAGTGGATGGTCAGACCTTCAAAAGAATGAAGAATGAATCAGCAAGATTCACTGCATTCTGAAGAATCAAGGCTAAACTACTCAATGTGGTCCTTTCTGATTTTTCTCCTTCATCTTTGGACAATTTCTAGTCCAAGTAATAGTTGGAGCTTCTTTTTTTAACTGAAGGCCTTTGGACTCTTCACGGCTATAGATTCATTTTGTTTGTTTGAAAGATGCAGCGTCTTATTTTAAAAAGATGATATGTACTTCTATACAGCGTCAATACCTATGTATAGATTACGCATTTCTCCTTTGCTGAGGTCTTCATAGTCCTCGCTACACTTGTCCTATTCGTGAGATATTTGAAGGTATTCTGAAGGCATTGAACTTTGTGATCTATGAGATTTTGAGATGCCCCTATCTGTTATCTAATTGGCGGAGCCAAAGTTCAAAGCACTGTCCGTAAATGCAAAAATTCCAGCAAGCAAAGTATTTCTAAACTTACAATAAAATAGAAAGGGTCTGGTTAGGGCAAGCTCCCTGGGTGCTGACCACACAGTTACCAAAAGCTGGGCAATCTTCTTAAAGTTGATGTCTTCTCTCAGCAGTTAGCTGGCTCCAGTGTTATTTCCCCTAAATATCCTTTCTAAAAAAGCAAGAATGTACTCTGAAGAGGGTAATAAATGAATCTCTGAGACCTGGGCTATTATTTCCCAGATTAGGAATCTCCATTTCCTCACAGAGGATAGGAAATTTTCACTGAATAAGAATAGTGTGTCTGACATGTTAGGATTAGTATAGTCAGTCTCTTCATTGATCTCATTATATAGGGAGCTGGTTCTACACAGACTACAAGTAATACTCAACTACCAGTGTCCAAGTATTCAAAGAAGAGGAAAAAGCCATCTCTGCTGGACGCATTGGTGCTCTTACCAACTGAGCAAATGTTCTGGTTCTAGCTGAGGGGTCACAGCGTGCTCGTCTCACACTGATCTGCCCTCTGTCCTCTGCCCAGGTGCATTAGGAAGCAGCTGTCAGACCTTCAACCCTTTCCTCAAGGAATCCCATCACTTTGTGAATCTTGGACCGGACATGTGTGTGGCCATGGGAGGAGCAATGCTCCAACATCTTCATTCACATCTTTAATGCCCAGTGTCCCATCAGTGCTGGGGGAGTTTCTCTCTTTTCCTTTGACATCTTCATTTCTAGTGTCTGCAATGCTTTTGAGTTCTTCTCAACTCTGGAAATTTCCTTGAATGTCTAACTCCTTTCTCTTCTGTACGTAGAGTGATTCCTGTCTGTCCAAATCCTAACCTGTGTCCCTTCTCACCTCACTGTCCTGAGTGAAGCCCAAGGCCTCCAAGCAATGCAGCCTCTCTCCTTAGAAATCGTCTTCATCACCATCTTTTACAATTAGTGAGTCACCGTTGTTGGATACAGAGTCCCCCATTTCAAAACACCAAAATATTTTCCAGATTCTACACTGGTAAAGAAACTGTTCTTCATCTAAATGTTTTAAAGTACAGCTATCCTACCTAAGGAGATGGGGTACAACTGTGAGAAGACGTAGAGACCACCCCATAATGGGCATCCTCAACATGCCTTACAGAAGTGCCCACACTGAGTCCATTTCATAACACATATATAATGTGCACATATATTTAAAGATATTTATATGTGTATATATAGCAAAACATCAAGTTGTATACCTTAAATGTATATATTTCTATTTGTCAGTTGTACCCCATTACAACTAAAAACAAGCAAGCACATCAAATTAAAAACTGCTCAGAAGCCATGGCCTTGCTTGTCTGGGATGCAGTGAGGATTCATGTGGACTAGAAAAAGAGTTCACATAGCTACATGAAAATGAGAGACAGGACCCATTCTGAGAACCCCCAGCATACGGTGAGCAATTAATTAAAAAGCCAGCTGTGCCCCTCACCCAGCATTCCACAGAATGGCGAGGCCTGATGCACCAAGGCTCCCAGAGGTATTTACTGCCTGAAGCCCAAGCTCTCTTGCTGCTGCAAGTAAGGCCAGTCCCCAGCAGCGGAAAACCCCTTCTGCTGGCCTGCTTGCTTTCCAAGTCCCCACAAACACTCATTAAAGTTTGCCTTTGAACCACACAAACCAACAGCTTCCAAATGGCAAAGTCATATTCTCACCCTTTAACGATGACAACAGAGGAAGCCCTGTCCCCATGTGTTTGGATGGGGGAGGACCTCCAGCTTCAGGAATGACTCCTGAAGGCTGCCACAAATTCGTCCCTGAAACCCCTCACATAGCCAAGGAGCCCTAGAGCGAGGATGTTGTCATAGCAACCAAGAGCCTGCCAGGAGCTGAATGGATCTTCTCCCCTGACAAGAGGTGCTCTGTGACTTGGTGCCATCCCTCCTTCCAACTGACAAACTGCGACATTAAGAGGTAACAGATAGTAATTAATTATGAAGTGTCTCCTCTACTCCAAGCTTGGTCATGCCAGAAGGTCATGCCTTTACTCATCCTCAGGATGAGTGAAAAGCAAGTTTCAGCTGCAAAGTTCTGAAAAATAAGATTGGGGTGCACGGGAGGCTACTCGGGAGCCATCCAGGAAGGGAGAACCAGGGAGGTCACTTCACTCAATGCCGTCACTGCAGCCTTCGTGCCAGCATGGAGATGAAAAATCAGGTGCTATAACATCTGATTGCCCTTTTCAAATTCCCAGAACAAAGCGCCATGAATCAGCAATGTCCCCTGGAGCGGAGGAGAAAGCCTCCCAACACGATGGAAAGATGCTGGCCAAGGTCTCAGGAAATCTATCTATTCCCTGCTTATGCTAGGGCAGAAAACTGGGGTAGCTAATCCCTTTGGAGGCAGGTTATTTTAATAAAGACACTATTTTGTATAATTTAATCCATTCTATTTTTTTTGTCACATGCTTTTTTTATTTCTACTTTTTTCCTCTTGCCATTATCATAAAAGTCTTTTTAGAGGACAAATGGAATGGAAAGCTCTCTCCATGAGTCAGCAAAGAAAGTTTGAAGATTGATGATAGAGAAGACTCCTTGAGTTCAGGTGGGAGCACAGGAGGACTCGGTGGGGAGACGACACTCGTCTCACCCTTCCGGGCAGAGCAACAAACAAAGTTTGCACCCTAGAGTGGCAAAGTGGTACAATGTCACATGTACAAAGTGGTAGGGACAAAAGAACATGTATTAGCATAGAGAGACATTTAACAAGGTAGACAGAGTGGAATCATGACCAGTTTCCTCTTGCTAAATAGCTTAGGTTTTGCATTGAACGTTATGGGTAGACACTGACCAGATTAGCCTGAGCTGGACCACCCTTGCATGGCAGGGAAAGCAAGTGCAGTTGGCAGTGATGTTCAGGAGCTAGAGAAAAACATGATGCCCTGGAAGAACTTGGGCAAATGCATTGCTGAATCCTGTTGCCTCTGTAATGTCTGATGAATTCAAAGTACCTCCCTTACAGATGAGCACAGAGCCATATGTGAACTCTGAAAGGTCAGCTTTGAAGGACACTCTAGGGACAAGGAGTCAACCAGACCTACTGATGGTTAGAGTCCCAATGTGAGCTGATGGCACAGAGGAATCACAGATGAGGGAGGAACATGCTCATTTCTTTCTTCTCTGCTCCAAAGCTAAGTATCAGAATCTGGTCCAAAGTCCCGGGCTACAGATGGCAGAATAGCACAGCATATGCTCTGCAAGTACTTCCAAGAACCACCTATATCTTGGCACTGAAATACTTTACAACAGAGATAATGTGCTGATAATTTATATTTTCAATATGTGTTCATGTGTGTACATGCTCAACGCACACACACACATACACATGCACACAAGCATGCAGAGTGTCATTGCTTAGCAAACTTTGCACTGGTGAAATGGAGCTCATTCATGAGCCCTCTTAGCTTTTGTATGCTACTTAATGTTTTCATGCTCTCGGGTTTCTCAAGTATTCCATTCGATTCTTGGGAAGGGGTCTAAAAACAATTATAACACTCCCAAAGTCTCAAGCTTCCTAGTGAATTGCTAACCTTTGTCATTTGGAAAGAAAAGCTATTTTAGAAGAATTTAATGCATAAGTAAGGAAGGGAGGGTCACACGTCAGTCTCAGAGAATATAATTGTATAGTTTACTTTCTGGCTTCTATATCCACATAGACCCACTCGTGTATGCATACCCCATAAATAACGGGATTTGGTCAAAAAATATACCATAATGTCTCCTTATACTTTTCTGTGTTCAGTCTTGGTCTCCAGTGGCTATGGCAGATGGGATAGTGCCACCATCTTACCATAACAAGACAAATAAGGAAAATGACACTTGGAATTGCCTGGATTGGACTGTTACCTTCCCACTTTAATCTTCTAATTGATTTCAACTCTCACAACTAATAACATTCAATTGACTTAAAATACACTCATCCTATAGCTCTTTTGAGAAGGAATGTGTTCCTTATCTCCATTACCTTTGCACCTCTGAGGCCATCTCTTATCGCTCTTACTTCTTCACCTGAGACCCTTGTATTGTGGTTGAGTCAACTAGGCAGCACTTGCACAAGCCTTAGGTGATGTCGACTTTTTGTTAGCAAATTCCTGCCAGCCATACTGCGTACCTAACAAACCCCTCTCCTCCTCATGGACTGACATACATACCCACTCAACACACAAATACACAAACCCATGCATGCACATTGTCCCCCAAGCCACCCAGAACTATGACCAATCACACAGCATCTGCACATGAAAATGAACTCTCTGTATGCCAGCACAGCTCCCACATATATTTATGCATCTGTTTTATAAACAGCTAAACCTTGCTAATTCGCAAGCCTCTTTGGCTGGCAGATTACTGGAGTGTACAGATTAGAACTAAAACAAATGATTACAAAGTCAAGGATAGCCCATTGCCAAACACATTCTGTTCTTTTGCTTTGTGTTGTAGTTTTGCCTTAATTTATGGTAATCCAACCCACGCTGCAAGTTAATATACTGCTAGTTCATAAATGGAGTGCAATCCACGACTCCATGTTGGCGAGGAAGGAAGAGAATACCGCCAGGTTTTTAACGATGCTTTCAAAAATGAAAATTACAATTTTGCTACATATTAATGTGAGAAAGTTGAGAATCTTTACTCGACACATATATGGAATATGGGGACAAATATATAAACTCATAATGAAGCCCCAGTTCTACAAGAATTCTTTGAGCAGATGTTGAGTTTAATTTCTGTCATAGCATGTAGGAGTATGGTCTAATAAATTGGAATTTATAGGTCTCAGTAACTTCGTGTCCAAAGGCTGTATTCTCTGCACTCCTGTTCTTTACTCTCTCCCTAGCATTCCATGCTGAAATTGGTCCCTCAACCCGTCCTTCTGCTCTTGTTTCTTCTTCCTTGATAGGGCCTGACCAATCTCTTTCACTACATGACCAAGATAATTTAGTACAAACTCCTTAACTTGGAGTTCCAAGAGGAGCTCATACCAGTCACCTTTTCCTGCAATTTACATTCAGGCTTGTATATACCTGCATCCAGAAACACACTCTAAATAGTCTCCTTTCTTTAATTTCCTGATTATTCTCCACTGACTTCAAATCAGTTTTTTTCAATCTGATTATGTTTCTTGAGTAGAATCTAGTAATAAATTTATCTGTCCCATGTATAGATTTTTGATAAAAATGCATTTGTACTCACTGGAAAACAATCCCCATCGCTTCTGAATCCCAAAACAACCTATAATAGAATTTTAATTTTTTGTATTGAGTTACAATATCATATACAATAGTACCTAGATCATAAGTGTCCAGTTAGTTGTACTTTCAGAATTCAAATACAATTGTGTAACCAGCCAACAAGTTCAAGAAAAAGAATATTAGTAATACTACTTATGTATCCCTCATGGTCACTCATAGTTATGACTAGTCACCCCAAGAGGTAACAGAACAAAAAATTATCCTGTCTTCTATTCCCACCAATGAATTTGCCTGTTCTAGAAATCTCTCTCTCTCTCTCCCTCTCTATCTGTATGTATATATATGATAATATGATATACATATATATCATATATATGAAATAGTACATTTCTTGTGTCCTGAGCTTTTCAGTTAACACATATTTGAAAGTCAATCACTTGTTGCATACAATTATATGCCATTAATTCTCATTGTTGTGTAATATCCCATTGTATAGATGAACAATAATTCATTTCTTCCTCTGTTTTCTGGGTTTAGTTCACCAGAAACTGTGTTATGATACTATGAACAGCTCTGCTAGGAATACTTTTGCGTATGTCTTTGGTGAAGATACGTATGGATTTCTATTGGAAAAATCTAGAAGTAAAATAGTTGAATTCTACAGTGCGTACATGCTCACCTCTGGTGGATTTTGCACCATCACCAACACTGTGAGTAATCATGGTGGTCCTACTCATGCACCAACCCACAGCTTTTATCATCTTTTTATAATTATGATGACAATTTTAGCTATTTTAGTGAGCATATTGAGGTATCACATTTTGATTAGTTCATATTCCTTGACTGGCCATATTTTAAATGCATTTATTCATCATTTGGGTATCTTCCTTTGTAAAGTGCTTAATGATAATGAAATTAAACATCTTTACTTCCATTTATTGGTTATTTAAATATCCTTCAAAGAATTACTGTTCAAGTTTTTATATACTTTCTACTACATTCTCTGCCTTTTCTCTTTGATCAGTTGGAGTTTTTAGTATATTCTGAATAGAAAATCTTCCTGGGTATTGAATAACTTCTCCCAATCTACGGTTGCTTTTCCCTCTCTCTTAATGACTTATTGTGTTGATACATAACAAAATATCAAACATAATGCAATTCAATTATAATTTTTTATAGTTAGTGCTTCATCTAAAATAGCATTGCTTAATTCCAAGTCAAGATGTTTTTAAGTTCTTTTTTATCTAATTTGATCCTCAGATCGTATTTCCTAAGTAGGCAGAGGAGATGCCTACATATGCCCATGTTACAAAAGAACATGGATTCAGAGGGAAGACTAAGTAGAAGAGTTCTCAAGGCCAGGTCTTGTGTCTCCAGCAGTTAGCCTCTGAAAATGCTGGAATCAAAATTGCATCTAAATTTCTGGAGATTCTTGAAATTGGTTCACTGTTCATGCCAAACTACACAAATCCCTGGCCTAACAGGAAGTTGTGTGGGTAATATAATTCCAAGGAGAAGGTGGTGGTGATGGAAATTTACTGTAAATGATTAATATTAAAATATGACAAATGATTAATATTAAAATATGACAATGTTCTCATTTCCTAAACCTAGGATCTCTTCTCCTTGACAATGGTAAAATGTTTTTAAGAAAAAGCAGAAGTCCACTTCTCTTCCCCCATTGAATGAGGCAAAAAGGAGACAGATCCTCCTGGTTTGAGTTCCCATTCCATGTAATCAATTACACATAATAAGGAGATGACAAAAGTTAAAAGAAGCAGCATGAGATACCGAAAATAAAGTAGAGTGAAGAAGGATAGCCCAGAGGGAACAATGAGGAGAGAGGGATAAAAGACATTTAAAGTAGCAAGTCAGGGAAAGAAAAATGAAGTGATTCAAAATTAAGATAGAAAAGATAGGAAGATACTGAGAAAGGAAGGTAAGACAGGAAAGGAATGATTAAAAAAAGAACTTTGGTATCTGTTAGACTATGCTGTTGCTTATGTTCATGCTCAATCCCTTCAATTTTAATCTGTTAAAAACTGAGATAATAATACATGTGACAACTATTAGAATAAGATAAGATAATATAGGAAACTGTATTTGCTTAACCATTGCTCCCACATGGTGACTAAAATATAAAATGCTGTTAGACATGACTATGTAGAAGAGTTTCAGATGTAGTCAAATCATGACTTAGGACAACTACTGCTTATACCCACTACCTACCAAATAAAATACTAAGCTTTGCTATTAACAGAAATTGATTTGCTGACTCACTGTAGAGATGAGTCTCAGGGTATCTGGACTCTCCATGCTGAGCTTCAGGGATGATGAATAATTTCAGATTGATCTCCAAGTTCAAAAAAACCAGCTGAGTTTCATTAACACTTTTAGAAATAAGATTATATGTTAGCCAGAAAGATAATTACTTTTAATAAAAACATATAGGAAGATGTCATAATCACCAGGTATAAAATAATAATACCCCATACCAAAAACACATAAAAAGAAGACCAAAGTATTGCAATTTCCTTCTGCAAGCTTTTTGAAGGAAATTTCAATTAGGGACACAAGCATGCACACACATACACACATACCATAAACACAAACAAAATATATAATTCTAGGAGAAATACCTTCTCTTATAAGGTACTTAATATAAATCTAAACTTTAGGAAACCTGTTAGGAGCAAATATAGGGAATTCTTCTCAATCACATTGTTTTATTTGCTAAGACTGCCACCCTTAATTCCACTTGAGATCGCTCATTTTTCTTTTTCTTTCTCTTCATCTCATTACTTTAAAATTGAATGTTCCTGTCCCTTCGAAATCTGTATGTGGAAATCCTAATCCCCAAAGGAATGGTATTAGGAGATGGGGCCTTTGGGAGGTGATTAGGCCACTGGTGCTCTTCCACAAAGACTCCCTATCCCCTTCTACCATGGGACGACACCACGAGAAGGAGCTGTTTTGAACAAGATTGTAGGCTTTCACTACATCGATGTGGGACTGAACCAAGATACTAGTACCTTGATCTTTGACCTCCTAGCCTTCAGAACTGTGGGAAATAAAATTCTGTTACTTATAAACCACCCAGTCTGTGGTATTTGGGGATAGTTATCCTAAAGAAGTGCTATATATTTCTGTTATGCAAGATTCCACAATCATACTTAGAGGTGTGACTGGAGGTATGAACCTCAATGAAACAGGCTGGAAAGTCAAAGATTGCCATCCTAGAAGCTGTATTCTATTTGGAGTCCAGGGAAGTGCTTTCCATGTGAGTCTAAGGAATAATGCATTGCTAGATGTGCCCCCACAGACCTATGGGGAACCTTGTAATGATGGCGCTCTGCCCAGAGTGAAGCCATCGGGAGGGTCTGACCTCAGTGCCAGGCTCTTGTTAATCTCTACAGTGACACCTCATAAAGTACTACCTACAGTGCTCATTCTCAGTGCCATCCTGGCTTCCTGCTCCCCTCCATGCGGATAGCAACAGAGAAGAATGCTGGCTCCATTCAGCTCCCCCTAGAAATTCCAACAACTGACTGATTTGCAAAGGCCTGTGGGGCTGAAATTGAAGTTACCTTGGAAACGTCTCAATGATGAATGGGAAGGACTTGAGTGGAAATTTGGGGACAGAAGCACAGTATTTGCTTAAGTATTTCTTGTCTGTCTGCTTTGTGCTTTTTTGAATACACAGTGCTCTCCCTCCCAAAGCTATAGGGGGCCCATACACACAACCAAACCTCCTTCATGCAGACGTACAGCATACTATTGTCTACTCCAGACAAAAGTATGACATAATAAAACTCTTTAACGGTGTCTTTTTCTATAAAAGCATGTGGTGTGTAAGAGGCTGTAACTTAACTCCTTGTCACATACTTTGAGATCATTTACTTTGTTCTAAAAAAGCTTTACACATTTTAAGCAAGCATCATGCCTCTCCATGTAGAATGACAGTCACTATTTCTGATGCTACAATAAAGTACACACTGTATTGTCTACAAGGGAAACTAACAGCAACTTACTCAAAAGATGGGAACAGAGTGGGGTCAACTGTAGACAAAAGAGATTAAACGATTCAGAAACATCATTTTCCAAGTGCCAAAAAAAAAAAAAAAATCTCCTAAATCTCAGGTGGTGAAAATCAGAAACATATCCCAATGGAGTCCTTAAGGATTTGCCAAGCATAGCAGCACAGAAGACTCGCTAATGTAAGGTAGCTTTCTACTGACCACTGTCTTTTAACCCTGGAGGCTACACCCTCTAAGCAATCACACACCGTGACAACTTTCTTGCGGAGATGTTAACATCCACATAATACCTTCTGTTAGAATTGCCTCTATAAAGGTTCTACTTTCTAGAATAAGTGTTTCTAGATTATCAATTCACTTGTCTTCGCTATCAAAATGGAAGCATTGCCTCTTTTTGATTAACTTTCACCAGGAAGGTGGGATGTGAGAAACTTAGGCTGGGGTGGGCACTTTAGGAAGTAGCAAAAGGTTAATGAAGTACAATTAGTGTTGAAGGCAGATTTAAGATTGCCCCCAGGCCTTCCTTGGAACATTTTAAATATTATGAAAGGATCATGCTTATCTGAGCCTTTCTTCACACAGCTGATACCAGAGAAGTCATGTGGGGTTAATTTCACTTCTGCCAGTAATTAGTTTCCCTTATCAATACTCTCTAACTAAGCATCCTTATACCACATTTAGGTATTATCTGTCCCTAGTTTGGGGTCCCGGTGAGTGAGTGGACCTGTGCTTTGTAGCATTTTGAATATCACTTTCATAAATGGATTCTCAGCCAATAATTTCTACCCATCTTTGTCTGTGATCCAAATAGTGAGAGGCCTCCAGCTCTGGACAACTTGTCACCCTAGGCTTTTTTCACCACATAATACATGCAGCTTATTTTAATCATTCTTTTACTTGTCCTTCTCTGGTGAAAGTCTATGTACATGTTCCTGAGGGAAGAAATGCTCTCAATCCTTGACCCCATGGTATGATACAATATTGCTTGGCATGCTACGATATAGTAGAACATGTAATATGATAGATAATGGGATATTATAGTCTATTACAAATCACATTATACAGTAACTTTTACTTAATCCATCTACTCACCAGACTGTGAACTAACTAAAAGAATTAGGTTTTATTCACTTAGACTCATTTAAACTCATGCCAAAAATGAGAGGTACTTACACCTATCACATTTCACAAGACATCTTATGCTTTAAAATATACCTAGCAAATAGTTAAAGCCAAAAAAGTAGATCTCTGTTACTTTATCCATTCATTTACTTGTTGGTTCATTTACTATGTAGTTATCAAGCCTCTACTATATGCCAGACATCGTGAATATTATTCATCTTATTTAATCTACTCTGTTCAGGGCCTTTCAATATTATGATGTAATTATTGACTATAAAATAAGTATTTAGAAGAGAAAGAAACCCTCAAACATTTAAACTATCTCATTAACAATGATAAGTATGGCAATTCACTATTAAAGTCAAAGCATGAAAAACAAACTTTATCCTGAAAACCTAATTTTCCTTTTTTTTTTCTGACCAACTCCATTGTGTTATACACAGATGTTCCTGAAGTGAAAGCCATCAGTGTGGTCACAGTTAAAAAGAAAGGTCTTTCCTACCCAGATTTCACTGAGATTGGAGCTTGTTCTACTGTTACCAAGGGCAATAGCACTATGTCATGATTGGAGAAAGACACTTGTCATAGTGTCCTTCAGCGTAAGAGAACACTTTTGTCTAATCTTGGCTGACTTTCTACGCCTGCCTACATAGATATGAAGGTATGCCTGCTAAGGAGGAGGCTTTGCAAATGCCTCACAACTTGGACATTTAGGCCACCTTCTAAAGAGGAGCAGGGTCCCTACTGAGGTTCAGGTGCACAGGATGAGTCTTGATTCTCAAGTAAGACAGTGTTGCAGCAGCAGAATTTACATATAGTTTTCTAACCCCTCCAGTGGGGAAAAAAAAAAAAAAAAAGCCAGAATAATCTGTCTCTCAGTGGCCATCTCTCGGCTCAGAGAAAGTTTCACAGCACACAGGTTTCTCACTGATTGTGTCAGATTAAAGCAGGCTAACCAGAACTGACAGCCATTCACTCAAATCTAAGTGTTGGGAAAAATCAAAGCCAGAGCTTCTTTTCCTTTCCTCTAAGCAGTACAGACTTCCCTACAGTTTTTGATACTTTAGAAGTGGAAGGAAAAGTAACCTTATCAATGATCAGTGAAATGATGATGAATGCATCTCTTCGGAGTTTTGAAACCTTCAATGTCTCCACCCCGCCTACATGACACAGGCCAGGAACCTGCAGCAAATCTCAGTCTGGGGCTGTCTGCAATCCAATTCACGGTGGCCCCTAAATCCAATATGAAGCACATGAGTCATCTCTCTGGAATGTGTCTCATCCTCTGTTCCTTATAATTTTCTAGGTTTTATTTAACTTTCAAAGTCCCTCTCAAGTCCTACCTTCCTGAGGTCACTCCACTGACCTCACTGGACTCTGTTCCCTAAGGAGCTACGTTACATGTAAACTACACAGCTGCCAATGCCAAGCACCAGGTTTCATGGGTCCGTGCTCCTCCCAAAGAAAGCACAGATCTCTCAAGGATAGGAGACAAATAGACCAAAACAGGTAGCTTAATAAAACCGAAATGTATTCTCTGACTGTCATGGAGGAATGAAGTCTAAGATGAAGTTCTCAGCAGCCATGCTCTCTCTGAAGGCTCACAGGAAGGATCTATTCTGTGCTGTTCTCCTGGCCTTTGGTATTGCCTGCAGTCCTGATGTTCCTTCTCTTGTAGCCTTATCACTCCATAGTCTACCTCCATTTTCACAGGACCATCTTCCCGGTGTCCTCTTCTCTTCTTACAAGGACATCAGTCATTCTGGATTTAAGGCCAACCCTAATTGGGTATTACCTCATTTTAACTTAACCAATTGCATAGGCAAAGACTGTTTCCAAATAAGTTCACATTCTGAGGTTCTGGGTCCACATACATTTTGGGGAAATACTATCCCACCCAGAAAAGAGATACATTCCTATCCTAATTTTGCTGCTGGATGTCTTCCATCCATTAGCAGAATTTAATGACTCAGCTGACAAAGATGACATGGAATTGGTAGAACTTGCTTTGTATGAGGTGCTATGCTGTTCTCTGCAGGGAACCTTTTCTGCTTAGATTCAGCCACAGAAAGACAATAAAAATACTCCTCCAGCAAGTCTCGTTCTTCTAAGTAAAAGTCAATCACTTTGTTGGGGCAACTGCTTTTGACCTGCTCTTCTGGGAGGCCACTGGTAGGCACAATGGAGGTCACTTAAGCAAAGCATTAGTGTAAGAGATCAGGAATAATTAAGGCAGGGAGGGTGGGGAGAGGAAGCAATCATAGCAAGACTCATCTTAAAGCATGGGAAATGTCAAGTTGGATTCATTCTGTGTAAAGGTCAGCCTGAACATGCCAACCTTTTTAAATTTCATTTGAAGGACTCTGTTTAAAATACCATGCTACAAATTTTCTAAAAAACCATTCACTCTGGGAAAAGCTTTAATCAAGCCACAGAAGACAGAACTACCACATTGGAGAGCAAAAATTACTTTAAAAAAAAAAAAAAAAGATATATATATATATATATATATATATATACATATATCTAAATCCCTGAATATTCAGAGAAACAAATGAGGTAGCACACAAAATTTCTAGGTCTCCAGAAGCATACTCTGGTAGAAAGGAAGTAAGCAAATAATAAATAAAGCCTCTTTAGCCTTAGAGTCAGGAAACTTGCTTTTCAGGTCTAGCTTGTTTTTTGCTGGTTTTGTGACATTCAGCAACTTCAGATATTTTATCTTTCTCTGATGCGGAGTAATACCTGGCTTACAAACTATAAATGATTGCCTTGAGAAACAAAATAAGATCTTGTGAGTGAAATATTTTGAGAAATCATTAATCATTCCACAAATGTGTGTGATCATTTTGAGACCTTCAGAGAGGCAGTTATAGGTTATCGTAATGATTACCGAACTTACAATCAAATATTGTCTGCCATTTTGAAATAAAACAAAATTTGTTCTTGAATATGGTCCTAAGAGATCACCCCAAACTGGTTGCCTAGGAGAAGAGGCATTTAACTAAAGGTTACACAAAATTGAAAACCACAATCAGACATTTAAAAATAGAATTTTAAAAGTGATCTAGTCAGCAAACCAACAAACATGCTGATTAAAGGTGTTTAATCTCTGTGACTAGAAGGAGAAACAAAACTGGGGGAAAAAATTAGTACCCCTGTCTTAGAATGCAGCCTTGTGCTATAAAGGATAAGCAAAAAGTCAATGGAGAATAGTGTCATGGATAAATAAGACCTGCGTGACTTGCATCCACGAGATCCCTCTGGATGCAGTGGTCAGGGAAGCATTGTGGAGGAACAGGTGATGACCTAGACCTTAAGGGATGTCTGCACTACAATATAGAGTCTATAAATAGTCTATTTAAATGTCATGGATGGAGTGGAGGTTTGAAGGTAGGAGAGTGAAGGAAGGGAAGAGATAAAAAAGATACTTTTGTTTTGATCCAGGATATTGCCATTTAAAGTACTCCTTTGTTACTGAGTTTATTACCCATAATATATCCAATCTGACTGGCCCCTCATGTCAGAATGAAACAAAAGGAATTTTAGAAAATTAGCCAGCTTTAATTAAAGATAACATCTTCTGTTACGTTCATTACAAACAGGAAGGAAGATGAGGCTATAAAGACTGAACCCACTTATCATTAAGGATTCACAGACACTTGGTCAGAGTCCTCACATTTATAGACAAATGAATCCATTTCCTTTAATGTCCTAAAAATACAATCTAGACATACTCAAAATTCTTGTTTGATACATGCGTGTGGACAGACACAATTTCAATGTATGTAGACACTACTACATCATTATCTATTAGGAAGAGAGAAAAGAAAAAATATCTTTATGAGGAAGGAAGTATTAAAAAACCAGAATGGAATTTCAAACTGCAAAATGGATTATTTTTTTTTCTTTTTTTGGAAGATTGAACAGAAGAAAAGGATCAGCCCGAAATTAGTTAGATTGGAACAATGCTTTATAAAAAGTGACCTATCGGAAGATGGGAAGATCATGTCCCTTCAAGAAGAGACAATCAGCTTTTGTATGCTGTGTCAGAGTAAAAGCTGCTTCCAGTGGAGAGGAGCACAGCCCAGCACTTGCTTTTGAGTGGAGATGGTAAAAATGACAGAATGATGAACTTTAATGGGCTATCAGATATTTTTAAATAGCATTTTCCATTTTCAATGTGGATCTAAATCCAATGCTTATAGAATGAGAGCTAAAAGCTTCAGTTCAAACCAGCAAGGCCGTTACCAGTACCTGCACCGAAAGCTCTCTGACAAGAATACACTTGATTTTCAACAAGCAAGAGACTAGTTATTCCATTTAGGGAAATGACATCCTGATGACCTAAAATTACCCTCGCAGTGTCTGCAGGATGTAGCTTCAGCGAGTATCTATTCCAGTTGCACAGAACAGCTTCGCTAAGCCTTTTAGAGAACTTTCTCTAGGCTGATCCTGCCTTCCCTGGCTCCTTCAGTGAAGGTCACATGAAATCTGTCAATACCGTGCTTCCCAGACACCCAGGCTGGTGATTTCCTCATTTAGGAAGAGTTGATGAACGCTTGCTGTGTACCAGGCTCTGTGCTAGACTCTGGTGACACAGAAATTAAAGACAACAGTGCCTGCTCCTAAGGTCTTCCTGCTCTTGAGGAAGACAGTCAAGTAAACGTATCATCAGAGAGGACTCGCTAAATTCCTGAAAGGGTGGTTGACATGTTTTGTTTTATTTTTGTCAGAGGCATCAGAGAGGTGATTTAGCAAGGGCTATTTAGTACAGGGGTTAGCAAATCTGGCTATTGGTTTCTTTTATATATATATATATATATATATGTATACATACACACAGATACATATAGAGAGAAAGCGAAAGAGAGAAAGAGAGAGCGCACATTGCATTTTTTATGTTTATGTATTTATTTTTATTGCGGTAACTTTGTTTTACACGTTAAAATAAACTTCTGTGTGTAGGTTGCCCAGATTGGTTGACTTTTGCAATCTGCACCCTCTCCTTTTGCATTCACTCCCTAACATTGCAATTTGGCCCAGGCCCCTCCCTGTCTGATAATGATGCTCCCAAGTTCACCAGGATGACTCAAACTTCCAAACTCATGGCCAATTCATTCTGATCATCCAACTTTTCAAATGCAGTTATTTTGTGTTACCCACTAAGGTTCTGAATTATCTTCCATGTGTTCCCAGGCCAGGGCATTATCTTGATTTTTTGCCATATGGCCTTGAAAATGTCATCTACATTTTGTTGAGTCTTTTTTTCCATTGCTTGGTCCTTCATGTGCTTTCCTGATATAATTTCATCACTCAGGTCCTCGAACAAGACAAAACATTCAATTCTTTTCCATTTTTATAATTCAGTTTTAATTCTATTCTGGAAATGTTACCAATCTTCCATTCAAGATGGCACACAGATCCTGTATATCTGCACCATAGTAAATTTCATTGACATTAATAATATTTTATAAAATATGTATATTTTAGAAAGAAATGTTAATGTGATCAGTATTAATGTAACCAAACAGGGAAGGGTGTCATTCACCTATTCAAGATTGTGAGAATTTCTTTCTAAGATGTCACATAGGCTTGAATGACTAGACAAAAAAAATTACTTACTAGTCTAAAATTCAATATTGGAAGGTGATACCTAGTTCTCTGAAATGCAGAACTGGGGGTTCGAGGACTGAGAGGACCTGGGAAAGTTGAATGTAACATACTGAAATTAGTTGGGCTAGTAACACCTCTCCACAATTGATAAAAGGTGGCTTATTCACAGATCCTTTTCAGGAATACCCCTCCCAGCTCTAGACAGCATGTGCCTCAAGTATAGTGAATGAGTCCCATGGTGTGCCAGCCATTTATAGCTACGGTAATTTTGTGTGACAAAAACCCACAAGATCTTAATAGACTACAATATCAAGGACTTATTCTTGTCTTTATGGGTAAGTTACAGCTTTTCAGTGGGATAGATTGGCTTAACTGCAAGTCAGATTCAGGTTGTCTCAGACGTCTTCTCTCTATAGGACAATAGACACCTGAGGAGTACGCATCTGTGTAGGTTCACAGGACTACAGGATGATGAGCCCAAACAGAATCTTCCTTAAGGTCCCAACTGGAAACTGGCACAGTCACAACTAAATGCACTCCACTGACTTCAAGTCCTAGTGTTAGGCCTGGTTAGGCTGAGGTGACTAGGACCCATAACGAATAAGAATAAAGATGTCAGCAAAGGCAGGACAAGGACTGGAGGGGGTGGAATAAAATCCTAAACTTATGAATGATTTTAGGAATATAAAAATTGTCTTTATAAATTGGTATTGGTCTTGGGTAAAATTACATTTAGTTTTCTACATTTTTCCCTTCTTGTAAGTTTTAGAATTAAACATCCATAACTTTTTGTAATATAGCTTTTGTCACTGAATCTTGAGTTTTTCATTCTGGCTTTCCATTTGATATTGTCATCATAGCATATTGTACACATTTTTTTTCCATCTATGCTGATGTAAATTCTCCTATCGTGTGTGTGTGTGAGAGTGTGTAGAGAGAGAGAGAGAGGAGACATCATCATCATCATAATCAAATTAACAGTAAGGTTCTTTTCTGTCCAAATATTTCATGATGATTAAAAAACTCAAATCTTATACTTTAATCCTGCATCTCTTCGTACCCCTCCATTCTCCAACTCCACCCCTAGATCCTACTTTGCTTTACCTGTATATTCTCCAGTACTTTGATGCCTCCTCTGAGGGTAAATATGGACCTAATCACTTAGGTGCAGATTAATCATTATGTGCAGAAAAGCAGAAGACTTTCTGATAGTATCCATCAGAGATGGTGGAGAAGGAAAGATAACATTCTTAGCTAATGGTTTGACCCTTCTGCCATCCTAGAACTTGTTCAAGCCACTTTCCCTCACTAGTTCTCTGATAATTTTCAAAGTCAAATGCAAACCATTTTTTAAAACGCCATTTTCTTTCTACCTTAGCCTGCTACATCAAAAGAAATGTTTGAGAATGTGCTTTGAAAAATAAAGTGTTACACATGTATGGTGTGTGATTATTAAAACAAATGTAATAAAACCAAGGACAACTGTTTTGAAAGTAAATATGACTGTCTCTCGGGAGAGAAGAACAGAAAGATACGAAGAAGTTTTCCATTTGCCTCTGCCTCCATGAAATGGCTTTAAACATTGCATAATGATTAGACAATAAGTACAGCTCCTAAAAGATAGAAAATGCTCCCCATCTTACCTCAACAAACACTCATGACAAGGAATCCAGATCAGAAACAGGCAAAAGGGAAAAGGGATCAGCAGCTACAAAAGGAGATATATTTGGAGTAACATTTCCGCTTTTGTCAGCCTCACTCAGACTTCAGGTTGGAGCAGATGGAATTATAAAAGAATGTACCCTCTGTTTAAGTAGGGAGATTTGTGGGAGCAATGCAACACCCATGAATTCCACGGTGTGGAATTCTGGGGTGATTCTCCATCTGATCCCATCTAATAATACAGGGCATATCTTGTAATGTCATTCATATTCTAGAAGTGGGGAGCAAAAAAGAAATCATTGCAAAGACTAAACCTAAAGCCTAGGAGCCAATTTCTCGTAACAATAGCTAGCAATAAATCTTCCTAAAATCCCTTTTCAGGAATTGTCAGAACAGATACCACTGTATTAAGGCCAGACTAAAAGCCTGATGGGAACTTCCATGCTATGGATAAAACCCCTAATAAAAGCAGTCCACGGATATTTCTGTGAGTGATTCAGAAAGCACACTCACTAACTCAGAGAATTTTCTAGAAATATACTCCTTCTGCTGAAGCATATCCTATATTGGCATTTTTATGAATTATTCTTGACATTTTGCCAGTACTTCTGTCAACTTTCAAGGGATACAGAAATAGTAGTTTTTGCTTTTTTTTTTAAAGCAAAACGTAAAAAAAAAGTCTGATTGCAAAACTAGTGGGTAGCTTAAAAAAAATAAAGCAAAACACAGAGATGATCATTAGGAAACAAATGTCCAGGAAAACCTCCGGTGATGAAACCACTTCATCTGGACTCTGACTGAAAGAGCCAACTTGGATTACATTCGGGGATTCTTCAGTGAGTAGGAGTCATAATACTTTGAGTTACTGACTGTGTCAGTGAGAAGACCCTCATGTATATCTATACTCATTCATTCAATAAATGTTTTTAACACATATGATGTCAAATATCACTACTAAACCCTTAAGAGAGCTGCTATTATGGTTTTATAAAATAGTAGCAATTGTTCTAAAAAGCAAAGGTTCTAACTGGTTGGATTTTATTCTTTTTGCATCTGAATTCCCTTTCAAGATGATAATTTTCAGAGCAATTTTAGGTGCACAGCAAAACTGAGTAGAAGAACCAGAGATTCCCCATATTGTCCATGTGTGCATATGTGTATAGCCTCTCCTATTATCAATATCCCCCACAAGAGTGCTGCATTTCTTATAACCAATGAACCTGCACTGACATCATCACCACACAGAACCTATAGCTTGCATCATGGTTCATTCCTGTTGTTGAAGAGCCAGTGGGCTTGGGGAAATGTGTAATGATGACATGTGTTCACCATTCTAATACATTACACAGGAGTTTCACTGCCCTTGAATCTGTGTTCTCTCCATTCAAACAAATCAATCTATTCTGATAATCAATGATCATTGGCTGTAGTCATAGTTTTACTTTTTCAGAATGGAAATCAGAGTATATAGCTTTTACAAACAGACTTTTTCACTGAGTTATATGCCGTAGGATTACTCCAAGTCTTCCTGTGGTTTGATAGTTCATTTCTCTTTATTGCTGAATAATATCCTCTTGGCTGGATGAAACATATTCATCCATTGCCTACATCATGAGGGACATCTTCGTTGCTTCCAAATTTTGACAATTATGAATAAAACTGCATAAACATCTCTGTAGGTTCTTGTGTGAAGAAAGTTTTCAATTTCCTTGGGACAACTAAAGGCACATGATTGCTGGGTGTTCCACTAAGAGTATTTTTAGTTGTTTAAGGTACTGCCAAGCTGTCTTCCAAAGTGGCTACACCATTTTGCATCCACCCAGCAATGAACAAGAGTTTCTGTTGCTCCACATTCTCACTAGAATTTAGGATTGTCAGTGTGCCAGATTTTGCTTACTCTAATAGTTTTGTGGTGGTACAATGCAGCTGTAATTTTCATTTTCCTGATGACATATGATGTGTCTCATATTTTTCACACACTTGTCATCAATATATCTTCTTTGTTCAGGTGTCTGTCAAGGCCTTTGTTCCATTTACTAGGTTGTTTATTTATTCTGCTGTTGAGTTTAAGAATTCTTTGAACATTTTAAATAATAGGCTCTTAGTAGAGGCATCTTTTGGAAATATTTTCTCACACTCTCTGGCTTGTCTTCTCACTCTCTTTTTTCTAAGATGAAATATTATATAGATAGTCAATAGAAAACAAAAAAATAAAGCAGAATGTCAAGCTTTAAAGTGCAAGTAAAAAGTCCGTTCACAAGTGTCAAACTTCCCATCCCACCCACTACTTCCTGTGGAAACTATTTATGGAGAAATATTTAAGGAATGTTAGTTCAGACAACATTTCACCCAGATTTGAAAGGGGCTTTCAGTATTGTCATAACATGAGTATCTTTTCACACTTGCATCCTTTCTTTTTATTCACATTATCCCTATATTCTTCTGGAAAACAATATCCCTGTCTTTATCATTCAATCCATCAACTAGATAGAAAAAAGATAAAATCCATGTTTTGTTTTTAAGTTACACCCATAAGCAAATGCAAAAGAGACACAGGATTCTGGAATATCAGAAAATCCTTAAGAGAGAGCATGTTTTGACTAAGAAGTCAAGAAATGAGCAGACTGAAGGATGTGTTATTTCTTTGTAGCAAGGGACTTGAAACAGATCACCCTAAATCTTGGTATCCTATAGACATCCTGCTCTGGTTTGAAGATTAGCAGAGGACAGTGATAATCTTGGAGGTAGAAGAGAAGGTCTTGCCTTTCTTCTAATCCTTTTTCCCTTTTCTTAATCAAAGAAGAATCATTACTCCCTGAGTGTCAACTTTTCCCCTAATGAAAAATTCCCTTATCACCTAGAAGAATGTAGTTTGGGAAGGTAATTCAGATGTAAGGTTATCTATAAACATATCTTCTCTGTTGAAGAAATCCATCTCTACTTTCATAATAAAGATGAGTCATACCCTCATATGAAGACCTGCATCCTCTCTCCTTGAGGCCCCATTTCCTATGTCTCGGTACAGGATACGAATCTTTGGTCTGTCTCATTTAACTCAGAATGTACAGCCATATAAATTCCCCACATGTATGCCATTACATATGATCTCTTCTTTGACTAATATTTGTCTGACATTAATTTACTTGTTTATTGAGTCCTTGAAGAAACTCAGAAGGATGGGGAAATTTTTCCTCTCCCGAAAGTATGTTGGAGACTGAGGTCCTTGAGAAGTTACAACACAAACAATGGATAAAGATTTGGGCATCAAAGAGAGTCCTTCTTCAGCTGACAGTAGATGAACCAAGAGGCTGATCCAGGGGACCCTCTTAGACTCCTCATATTCTGATCTCACTCTTATTTCTATAAAGTCAACAGCAACCACACAAAAACTGCCTAATACTCACCCATCACAAACTTCAAAGCATGGGCATGAGAGAATGTATGAGCAAAAGCAGGATGCTTGAGGTTTCTTAGTCTCACATTTGGAATGCTTGGAGGGCAGGAGGTGAATCTAACACTAATGATAATGATGTCCCCACGGAGTTCACTGAGATGGTGGCCATGGAGCCCAGCTGCCTGGGCACAACTGCCCCAAGTGTGTCTGCTTCACAGTCTGCTGGGGGTGCCCTGCTCTTGCCCCCGCCACCTGATAATGTCTGTGGGAGCAAAGAAGAGGAAAGAGACTTAGGCAAGGGTACAGGATCCCCTGCCATCACATTTCTTAGGACTGATCCCATGCTTAGCCACCTACACTGTCAAAGGCCTTAGCTAAAGAAAGACGGCTCTTGGGCAGAGCCTGTCAGCAGGAGGTTTGTCCAAGGAAGAAAGATAAAGAGAATTCTCTCTCAGAATCATCTTTCTTTCTCTGCCTCAGTAACAGCGAGAAGAATTCCAAAAATGACTGGCTGAGTAAATTGTTTTTGGAATAAATGTGTTCTCTCCCACGGTGCTCCTCCTCCTCCTTTATGTTCCCTGGCCTCCTCCCTTGCCTCCTGTCTCCTCCCATCCCTCTTCAAGCCTGAAGATCTCTCTTCTCTCTTCCAGGTAATATGTATCTCCTGACAAAGATCTGGAAAGACACACAGGTTTCCCTAACACACCAGGATACAGCATTCGGCTTTCCAGGTCAGAGGTAGATATGGTTACAATCAGAAACGAAGTTCATCTGCAGATTCACAAACTGAGCAGCATGGAGGGGTCACTCTCAGGTTACTGACCCAACAGCATGATCTGTCTTGTCTCCTGAGGCTTTTCCTCAGATAGCAGCTTGAAGTCCTCTGCACTTTACTGTACAATCCCATTCTGAGAGACTACTCAGCTTCCAGCCGATTCACATTCCACAGCATGAAGTAGCAGCCTTGCCGCGATGACATGCTTTGTGACGGTGGGGTCAGACCACCTCCAGGTTCTCTGTCTTCCTTCTAGGCTGTGGCTCCTCTCAGAAAGCATTCACTGCATCTCTTAAAACACCTTTCTATCAGCTGAACCCATCCTGCAACCCAACCTTCCATAAACCTGCCTCTCTCCAATCCTGGTTGAAGTCATCCTGAGACACAGGTTTATCTGAAAGCCACTGTTGTGACTTTCCTTTCCACCAGGGAAATACTGCATCTTATACAGCAGAGTGACCACTAAATTAATGAGCAGAGTCTGCACTATTTTATGACATCAACCAGTGCTTCAACTTTCTGTATAAAAGCTGAGGTTTCTACAATTCATTTTGATTACGACACTATCTACGAGGAATCCCCATCAGATTCCACAAATTGAAGGAGCTCTGTTCTATAAGACAGTCCCACTGCAGATCCCTGTCCCAGATTGTCACCTGTACTGCTGAATTACCAGCTATATTATATATGTATTATATATATATATATTCATGGGTTCCCATGCTCTCTCCTCAGGCAAAAAAGTTTGCTAGAACAATTCACAAAACTCAAGAAAACACTGTGTAATGTTAATGGCTCCTGTATACAGGATACAATTCAGAAACAATCAATCAGAAGAGATGCTAAGGGCGAGGTTTGGGGGAAGAGTGCTCCATGCCCTCTCTGACACACCATCCTTCCAGCACCTCATTGTGTTCACCAACCTATCCTGAGTATGTTTTCCAGAGCCTTCATTATGTAGGCATAATTGATTAAATCATTAGCCATTGTTGGGTGAGTTCAACATCCAGCCCCTCTCCCCTTCTAGAAATCACAGAAAGCACCAACCCTCTAATCCTAGTTTGGTCCTTCTGATGATCATCCCTCATTCTGGAGCTTTCTAGGACCCCCAACCCCCAGTCATCTCATTAGCGTGCAAAAGGTACCCAATACTCTAGCTACCCTATGGGTATTAGTTGCTGTGTGACAGGTATTGGGGACAAAGACCAAGAGTATATTTCATAGGAAATCATACGCAGGAAATAATACAATGAATAAAGCAGCATTTCTGCCCAATTAATGAATACAGAAAACCAAGGACAGAGGATGGTATTGCAGGCCCCCAGCCTCTCTCTACCATAGACATTAATGTTTCTTAACAAGCAGCCTCAGTGCCAGTTAACTCAAAACCTCAGAACCTACCACATGTGGGACTCATTCTTCAGAGACCTCTCCTATCTCTGTTGCTCAATATGATTGAAATAGATTGAATTTTATTTCCTAAACCATTCTTTTTAGTTCCTATTTCCTGTAGCTCTACTTATACATAGCTATGTGATTTGTTACTCCATTTAGATGAAAAGCAAAGGCAGGGATATGTGCAATTCTCTGTCTTTCCACCGCCATTCCCAGCACCCAGTGCAGTGCCTTTCCATATTTTAATAAATATTTGCCCATTAATTGATAGATTTATGAAATAATTATTCCTGGTAATAATAATACAGATGATGATAAAAAACAATACTCTTTAAAGAACATTTATAACTTTCTAGGAACTTTAGTGATATTCTACACTTAATCATTTATCAAAACACCTCTGAAAGAGAATTAACGTATTTTCTACACATACACAGGAGAAAACTGAAGTTTATTGCAAAGAAGAAATCACTCTCAGGGTCAAGCACAGAAGAAGAAGGAAAATTGTCTCCTGAATATTGGTCAAAGCAGAATTCTAAAGGCATTATTAATAAGATTTTCAACCTTTTACTGAGATGACTGAAATTTCCCAAAAAAATTGATCCTGTCCATGAACTCACCTAGATATTTTTGGGTAACGAGTCAAGATCTGCAATGTTCTTATTCAGAAGCACATAGATTTTTAGTAAAAGTAATTTGTATATCACATAATTCATGAGTGAAAAGGACTGTAGAAGGGAATCTACTGCAACTCAACTTGTTTACTTTAGCATCCAATTGATATCTTTCAAATCCTTTAAGCAAAATTGATTTAGAATTTCAATGGATGACATACTGCAACAGTCCCGGGGAAGAAACATGCCATTTGGGCCACACCCTGGTGACCTAGCAGGTTGATCCACACAGTTCATACATATTCTAAGGTTCTGGATTCAAGACCTGGAGCCAGAGAAACGACCAAGATGAAAAACTAAATAAAATAAATGAAGTGCTTCTCCCTTCTCTCTTCTTGCTTGCCTGCCTCCCCAACATCTTTCCTGCTTGAATCTTTCCTTTAAAGGAAGGAAGGAAGGAAGGAAGGAAGGAAGGGAGGGAGGAAGGAAGAGATTAACAGACACCATTCTGGTAGAATGAGTTGAATTCTGATCTAAACTCCATTATATGCAAGCCCCCTGGTAACTAGACTATATCTACTGATTCTCAATTACTGAATCACCTTTTTGGAGATCTTAGTATTTCTTAATGGTCTCTAGGTCATGCCTGGTCTTCCTTTTGATCACAGTTATGTGTGTCTCTATAGCTTGTCAAGATCTACAATTTGTTCATAATTGAATAAGAAATGGAACACAAATTGGAAATTTGATACAGAAGGCATAATTTCTTTCTGCTGCACTACGAAATACAGTAAAATGTTCTTGGCCAATGGACAAGCTTCTCCTTCAATTAAGCACTTGATAACAGATGGGGATGTCTGTGATAAGTAGCAGCAACACATGAGCTACTTCAGACTACCAGATAGTATTATATGATCAAAACTTACTTGACAAGAGCAAATGAAGTACCATTGTTTGGATAGTTTTCTACCTGAATTTAATTATCTATGGGACCTATTCATGGCACCATAATTTTGGAGAACTTACCCTGAAAAATAGTGGGGTAAAGTTACACAAATATTTCTGGGGGAGTAGGAAAAATTAGCCTATAGTTAATATTACCAAAACAAAAGCAAAAAACAAAAAAAATAAACAAAAAAACTCTCAAATAAATAAATAAATCTAAACATAAAAAGGAATCAGAAAAACTCTTGAACTTGGGTTCATTATGTAAAGTCATATCAAACTTCCATTTTGACCAAGATATAAGTGTGGATGGACCTCTCTTTCTCTATTTTTTGACAACGTCTTCTTGTTTTCGTTCAAGACTGCTTTAATATCCATAGTATATTTTCTCCAGTGAGTGATCAGAAGGCAAATGGCTATTTCTGAAGAAAAGAGGTACACACTATCTTGGCATGGAAGTGGACCCACTCCCAGCAACCACAATGATACTTGTTTACCCAAGGTATTCAACCCCCACATCACACTTAATGTCTTGAAGTACCAGATGACAGTTCTTCACATCAGCACCACAAATTAAATATTTTCAGTCAACTTCTGCAGATTCTACTGCTTCCTTCTGATCTGCTGTATCTGTAGATTCAGTGCTACAGATTTTGAGTGAATGGATATACTTTCAGCTTCTTACACACATTGAGTGAAACAAACAGAAAATAAAAACAGAAACGAAAAAAAACAGATTTAAGAGGAAGAAATGCTGTAACAATACAAAAGTATATACTTAGCATTCCTGTTAAACTGAACTCTGCATTTAGGTTAAAAAATAGGAAATTAATAGTTACTTAGAAGAAGACTACGTGCCCTACATATTCATATTACTCTCCCTCCCAGACAGAACCACTATCCTAAGTTTGTGTTATTTTTTATAGCGCCAATACGCATGCACAAGCATACCCCTAAAGCATATCTTCTTTCCTTTGCATTCTTTTTGAGTTTTTGACTAATGTGATATACTCAGAATACTATCTGTATTCTGTACTAACTGTCTTATGTATTTAGATATCAAATAAATGTTTCTCAATATTATGTTTGTGAAATTCATCTTTGAGAATGTGTGTGTAATTTATATATCACAAATTATGTGGCCTTTTTATCCTTGATGGTCACTTGACTTCTTTTCAATTTTTTGTAAGTTTGAAAATACTATGGCATCTCATCTCTTGGTATACATGAAAATTCTATGTAACATGTATCATAAGATGGAATAGTTAAAATACATGGCATGCAAATATAGAAATGAAAATAAAAAGTACTCCAAAAAAAAGTACCAACTTAATTTCCTGTTAAGTAGGATATGAGACTCCTTTTTTTGAATGAAGTTTAATAACTAAAATAGATAGATATAATAGCTTTGTAAATCTACTACACTAAAAGGGTAACTCATTTTAAGCTATCATCTCCATATTACAAAGAGCATTGAACAACTTTTAATAGACTTGATAGTCATTAAGTTTTCCTTCCTTTAGAGTTATCTTATAATGATTGCTTACTTTTCCTTACAAATTTATAAAATCATTATTTTGATACTAACCCTTTATTAACTGAAAATAAGTCCTAGATTATGTGGTTTGCATTTTTACTCTCTATATGAAACATTTTAATATTGTCATCTGAGGCTTACCTTTTTTAATCCTACTTTAAAAACATTCCATGCATGAAGTCATAAAGATTTTCTTCTAAAGTTCGAAAGTTTTTCCTTTCACACTTTACTCTTTAATACAATTGATATTATTTTTGCATGATATTGTGATGTAAGAGATAGAGATGCATTTATTTTTCCATTTGTAAAACCATTTTTATTTGTATCCTTTGGTACACAGACCTTTTTGCCACAATGCCAAGAACAGGGTCCCAGTGCTACATTTTTTCATATCAAGACTCCACATATATGTAGATGTATGTCTGGGAGTCATAGTCTGTAGCATTTGTCTGTCCAGTTCAAATATCTTATTTCCTACTTTACAGAGAAAATTGAAATTATCAGAATTCAATGTCCAGAGATTCTTGCCCCAAGTCTACCCTCCCTAGATGCTGCAGGTAAAACAGAACACCATGTCCATCTTTGCTTACTATATTAGATATAGATTCTTTCTGTGCTGTTTGTGTTTGTGTATGCAGACTCAACCACTTTCTTTTATTTAAGGAAATTGTACCAGTAATCTCCACCTTCTCTTTCTCTTAATTCATCAAATTTCCCTTCTCCAAAGAGTCATTCTCATCAGCACATGAACATACTTTCTCTTTCCTTCCTTAGAAGAAGAAACAAATGAAATGAAATCCCTATCTTGAACACTTCCACTTTCTCTGCTCCTGTTAATATGAAAACTCAAAGAAAGATTTTATTAAGCTCACTGTTTTAATAATTCTCTTCCTATTCTCTATTAAATAGATGCTACTTCGACATTCAATTCTATCATTCTACAGAATCTACTTTCAAAGATGAACAAATCTTGGTAAATTTAACTAATTTTAGATCTGGGCCAAGCTGATCACTCTGTCCTTGAAACACCATCCCAGATGGCCGCCAGAACACCAGGCTTTGCTGGCGCTTGTCCTACATCAATGACTACTCCTGAACTATCATTTTCTGTAGCCCCTCCTCCTCTCATTGCTGAAGTCTTAAAATTGGACATCAAGGACTAGAGTCAGCCTGCACATTTTGCTTCGTGAATTATATGCAAATTATCAAGAGAGATTATTGGCTCCATTTTCAAACATATTCAGAATCTGACCAACTCTTTTGACCCCCACAGTTCTCATCCTAGTTTAAGTTGCCATCACGTGTTCCCTGGATTATTACATTAACCTGTCACTTTTTTCAACCTTTTTCTCTGATGAGCTGTAATCAACAAAATAACCTTGATGATCTTCTTAACATTAAGTCACATTCTGTGTTCCTATCTCCTTTCTCTGACTTCATCTCTGCCTCTCTATCCTCTCCCCACTCCACTTTCCTGAAAGCACTTGCTTTAGTACTTCTCACTTAATTTTTTTATTTTATTGAGTAACTTTATAAATCCTGATGTGTAGTTTCCCCACATGTGCAGTTTCTTCCTTTCTCAGATATTTGTCAACACACCCAGCAAATCACCGTTGTTTGTCACCAATGTTCAGTGGGCTCTGCCACTACTTGCTCTGCCCCCAGCCACCTGTCCCATTCCCTACCTGTAACTGATTTCTGTAAGTGTGCAAGTGTAGGTTTTGTTTCATCTGTTCATTTGTTTTGTCTCTTCACATTCCACCTATGAGTGAGATCTTCTTTTGACTCACTTTACTTAGCATAACCATCTATAGAGCCACCCATGTTGATTCAAATGACAGGGTTTCGTCTCTTCTAAGAGATGTACACTATTCTATTGTATAAACATACATCTTCTTTATTCATTTATCTGACGCTGAGCACTGAAGTAGTTTTCCAGTTCTAGGTACAGTGACTAGAGCTGCAATAAACATGGGTTCATAAATCTCTATAAAATGGTGTTTTTGTATCTTTTGGGTAAACACCCGTAAGTGGAATGGTGGGATGATATAGAATTTCAATCCTCAACTTTTTGAGGAATCTCCATACTGTTTTCTATTGTTTCCACCAATTTGCACTCCCACCAAAGTGTGAAAGTGTTCTCTTTTCTCCACATTCAAGCCAACATATCTAGCTCTCCCACTTGACTGGGGCAAGGATTTTTATTTATTTTGTAGGGCTATTTCTTGTTTTTAAGAAATTAGGAAATGAATTATAGCAAATTGTATATGATTTTCCTCCTTTAATAAGCAAACATGCTAAATTATAGTACATATTTTCTAATGTTCAAAAAAATGTAGGCAGTTCTGGAATAAACCCAACATTTAATAATACATTTTCTGATGTACATATGCATTCTATTTTAATGTAATTTGGGAATATTGTATCTATAAATATCAATAAGGCTGTCCTGTTGGTTCCTTTAGTAGGTTGTTTTTGCTAGATTTTTGTGTCAAAGTTATGGTAAACTATAACATGAATTGGAGAAAATTCCCCCATTTCTATTTTCTGAAAAAGTTTATGACAGATCAGAATTATGTGCTTAATGGATATTTGGTAGAATTAGCCTATAAAACAATAAGTTTTCTTTGGGGAAAGATTTAATATAACTTTACTCAGTGATTTTAAGGGTTGATATTTTCTGTTTCTTTTAAATCTAATTTTGCTACTTTCATTTTTCAAGGAATTTATTCACTGTAAATATGCTTTGATTGTGCTACATCTGTGATTATAGCCCATATTTTGTGCCTAATATTGTTGGGATTTTCTATCTGGAAAATGAAATTATCCATTTGGTTGGCTGTTCAGAAAGAACATACCTTGTCTTAAAAAAAATCCTTTCTTCACTATATATTTTATCTCAAATTATTTTTATCTCATAAATTATTTTTAGAAATATTTTCATCTTAAATTTGTATTTATTTAGTAGGCACAATTCTAAAAATAACCATCAGCTTTCATGCCCTAAACCCTAAAACTAGTAAACATGATGAAATAGAAGTCCCATAATTATGCAGTGCTATGCAGCACAGGTGAATTTAAGATAGGGAGATTATCTGAATGTGTGTAATATAGTCCCATAAGCCTTTTAAAGGTAAAGACTGCTACCAGAAGAAATAGAGATTAGAAACATGACAGGAACTTGATTTTCTATTGCTGGCATTAGAAACGTAGCTAACCTTCTCAGTGAAATAAACTGGTTTCTGAATTCTGGCCATGAGTATGTGAGTGAAGATGCTGTTGGTGATTTTTAGGTCACTCCCTAAAGACAAGAGTCTTGTCCTGGAATTTCTCATTCCCACATATTTCTGTGGGTTAGATACAGAGAGTACTTACCCTTGAAAAGAAGAATGGAGAATAACAGATACTCCTTTCAATTTCTAAACCACTTATTTCCAGATCTTCATTAGAGAGATATAAACTATTTTTCTAAGTCATTGCATTTCATAATATCTTGATCATAAAACCTTGTATCCTAATCATTACAATGAGAAATTTCTCACATGATCATCTATATATTTTAACTACTCTTTCCAATTTTCTATCTCCTGTCTTTCTGTATCTTATTATATTGCCAATTTATATTGTCTTATCTAACATCCAGTTCATGAATTCCTTCTTTAGCTATGTCTAAGTTAATATTTGTAATATTCATTACATATTTACTTTGAATCTTTGTGTTTAAACTTGCAACTGTTTCTTCCACAAACATACTGTTTGCTGTTAAATTTTAATTGCATGTGTCCATTCATCATATTTTCAATATTTTATTGCCTTAAAAATAACAGATCTACTAAGAATTTCCAAATTGGTAGTCTTTGATGTTCTGATTATGCAGTTATTTCTGTTATCTCTTGCACATGGTGGTTAGTGTCATGCTTTCTTTAATAATTTTTTGTTATAAATACATATCTCTTGGAAGTCTATCTGTGAGAATTTGTTGTGATGATATCTAGGTTTAAATGTTATTCCAGAGAGGAGGGTCATTTGTTTCTCACTACTGCCTGGAGGACTACCACTTAAGAGTCACTTTAAACTACACTTTCTTTGGAAAGTGTGTTGGGTGGTATACAGAGTATAACTGATAACTCCCAGAACTCCAAGAGAAAATTTGTAGTTTGGAATTCATGGCATTAAATAATGTTTTTTTTTTGTTTTTTTTTTTAAATAAATGACCATGGAGATAGTATTTCAACAGGGGAACATGTCGACACATATCATACTGCATGGTGCACTTTATACTTTTTATTTTTCCATTGAGAGCGTTACTCTTCATTACACTTAGATTCATGTAATTATTCCAACTTTTCACTTGTTAGAATCAAGAATAAACAGAATTCCCCATGAGAAAACCAGTGTTTTCTTTCTCTCCCAATTTGGCTTTTTTATATTTTACACTTTTTACTTTTCTACTAATTCAACAACGCTTTGAAAAACATATATTTAAGTGTGACTTACTACAGGGTGCTTTTTGTATATCTAAACATCCAGCTTCCAGATAAGCTTCAGTCTCTCCAGAGATACATCATTACATTAAACTATATAATGAAGTTGGGTTTTGGTGTGTACATACATATATATACATATATATATATATATGTATATATATGCCACTCCAGTGCCTATAATAACCCCTAATATAAAAGAACCTTAATACCATCTCTCAAATTAAGAATATATACTCTACCACATATATTAAACATAACTATTTATACACATCTGTACACATATATACATGATTATATATGTATTACATGTACACAAATGTAGACATGAATCAAACTTTTATCATTTCAGTTTGATTCAGTTTTACAAACTATCTAATCAGTGCCATACCATTGTACTTTTAATATGTGGCAAACATAATGCTAAGATTAATGTTGCATCATAATAAATTAAGAAATTAATTGTATTGAGTGCTATATAAAAAGGTAAAGGTGAATCCTTTGAATAAAATTGGTTATTAAAATGACATACAGAGCAGACAAATACACACTTTTAAAATTCTGAATTATTATATATATATATATATATATGCAGAGAGAGAGAGAGAGAGAGAGAGAGAGAGAGTCACTGAATGTTAAACTTAATTTTAGGTTGTCATTCAAGTTTGCATCCTTAACGCATCATTTCTCTGGTGGCTTTGAAAGGTGCTGTATTAGAGATTGTCACTTGGAAGTTGGAGGCACCTGGAGTTACTGCAGTATGACTGACATGAGCATTGAACAATCCTCTGTAGCCTCTGCCAGCACGCCTTTATTCCAAGTAAAGGGAGTAGATTAGATAATTGGATGGTTCAGCAAGAATTTTTGTATGTGTATTTGATGGAAGCAAAAACAAGTGTTCAAGAATGCAAATTTGGGGATGAATCGTGTTTCATATGGAAAGAACACTGGAATTGGGGTTTAGAGACTTAAGGCTTAAACCCAGCTTATCTTCTTACTAAGTTCTAAAATACTATTATCAGATATTTCTCAAATTTATACATCTCTCTGAAGATCAAGGAAAGTCTAGAATAAGTCACTTCTCTTTTGTGGAATACAGTGTAAGGCAGACTCTGCTGAATTTTTTAACATTTGTAATGATGTCTATCCTCAAGTGTTCCCCAAATTGTTTGGTAATATAAGGAAAGATAGAGCTCTACATAGAAAAAATACTATTATATTTTATCACTTCAAGGAAGAAATTCTAGGGATCCATTAGAAACATTTAAGATTTATCCACATTATTTTCAAAAGTAGCCTGATGTATATGTTCTTGAACTTTGAATGGCACTAACTAGTTGAAGTTTGGTGTTCTGTTTTCTAAATCTGACACCTGTGTTTTTCACCATCACTTGCCTCTGATTAGATTCCATATATTCTCTTTATACATCTTGCCAATTGTGTTCGGTCTATAACACCTACAGATCAACAGAAAAGGACAGTACATATTCTTAACATATACCAGCCTTAGTCCTTCCAACAGTTTTATCAGTGCATCAACCCTGGCCTTTGTTTGCCATTCAAAGGAAAACACTGACAAAGAAGATTACAAATTGCCAATATCAGAAATAAAACATGATTAATAGCGAACTCACTAATATTAAAATGATTCCAAATAAATGTTATAAACAATTCTATGCCCATTAATTCCATAATGTGGAAAATGTTGACCAACTCCTTAAAAGTTACAAACTGCCAAAACTTACAAAGGCTCCGTTATTCTCAGTATATCGGGTGAGGCAACCAATAGCGTAGCATCATCATATCCCACTCATCAAAGAAAATAAGAGTTTGTGGTAGTGTAATGCCAATTAACAATGAGTTTAGATGACTTCTAGTCACTACTTTTCAATTATCATGTTGGTTCAGTTTTATATTTATCCCTAGTAACTGAAGCTGTCTCTGTGCCTCAATTTTGGCAAATACTAGCATGGCCTTAGACAATACTAACCTTCTCATCATCATCCTCTCATGAAATTGAATGACAGTCTCTGTGCACTTAGCTGTTGAAGTTCTACCATAGAAAATCAATGAACCCAATCCAAGGTATAACCTCACTCCAACAGCTCTGCCTCCCCCACCATGTTAATGTTCTAAATACTAAATCCCACCACCATATGCAAAACACCATAAGTGATGAGTTTCTTGAGTTCCTCCTTGAAAAGCAAAACTTCCATCTAGATTAATACTTTCTCTAAATCCTTGTCTTCCTTCACCAGTTTTCTTTCTCATGGCATCATGAAAATCTCTAGATAGTGCCTATGTAATTATGTAATGTCTCCTTTTCCATCTGAAGGTATGGCAGGAGTCAAAATCATTTAACATGTCAGTCAGTGGGAGGTATGTCATAGCTATCAAGAAGAACACAACACTGGAGACACATTGGCTTAGAAATCTAGTTCTGCAAATATGATGACCTTGAGCCATCACTCACTCCTTTTACTTCAAGTTTAACCTAAGGATACAACTATAATCTTCATAGGGATACTGTAAATATTAAACATAACATATAAAAATATAATACAGAATCTGTCATACCAAAAACAATAAATATAAATTAAAATAAAATCTGAACTAATATTTGCTAACAGTTACAGATAATAATGGTATGTGTACGGGAAGAACTTTATATAATTCCTGTTCCTTAATATTGCTTTTGTCATCCTCTCTTCCATATTTAAAATTACAAAGGTTCTTAGGAACCAGCTCTTGCCCTTTTCTTAAGGAATGGGTAATGGTTTGCTCATCATTTTGTATTGAAATGAGTTATAGTTAGTCATCAGGTATACAATTCCAGGAAAAAATCTGTGAGTCTGGAAGGTAGGGTTGGGAGTGTTAAGGACTAAAGTATTCCTCTCTCCTGTGTGGAGCTTTAAAAGCAGGAGACAGGTTCTGTTCTTTGCTGGATCTGATGCAAGAGAAGAATAGAAAACAGCTGTGAGTCCAAGAGAGAAGCAAGTGCTTTAGTCATGAGTGCTAAGTCACAAATTAAAGAAAACAGCAGAAAATGAATCCTCAAAGTAATAACCATTAAATAGAACTCTAAAATATATTAGCCAATTATACTTTTCTCAAGCAGCCTGAGCAACTTCTCCAAATATTCTTGTCAACACAATCAGGTATTCTCAGAAAAACAGCTGAGCCACAGCCAACATACCTCTGAGTGTGACGTGCTGAAAATTCTAGGATTCAGGCCAAGACTGACTTTAACCAGGAAACTAATTTTAATTTTAAAATGGATATCACATAAGGATAAAGAAAGAGAACTTAGATTGAACAGTTGAAAATGAAATAGGATGTGGAAGTCTTTTAGAAAGTTGGCAGAGTGGAATTCACTTTGATTTCTTACAGACCAATTGCCCACACTGAGAGTTTTCCATGGTGCAATGCCCTGAGGCTCAGAGCCTCCCTGTGCCTGACTGCGTCTTGGTTCCATCCTACAACAATCTTCACTGGGGCTAAAGCATAAAGCTGCCTCATGGATTGCTCTTCTGCATGGGCCTTCTCTCAACAGGCTGAGTCTGATATTGTCAGAGAATAGATTATTAATACCAGATGTGTATCAGGATCTCATTATTGGGAACTATCTAAAATCTTTGCCCCAGTTCCACAGTCATATATTGACATCATTAATTCCAATGCTAAACACTATCCTAGCCCTGAATCAATCTTTTCCTATGGTGGGGAGAACTGGTAAGCTCCCTATCTGGGAGCTGAGAGTCCAACATCCAATCAACCTAGCATCCGTTTTGGCTTTGCACTACACCCTTGAACCAAGAAGAGCTCGGCATTATTCTTTGTGAGCCGAGTTTGTCTCATCTCTTTCAGTTCCATTTTCGGTGATGTGGGTCCATTTCTCTCCAGCTCATGACTTTCCACACCCACCAATCTAACTGTAGAAACTGTTGTGCTCTTCCACCTTAGGCCACTCTCTGGCTCCACCCCTGACCTTATGTCAAGTCAGTCACACCCTAAGAAGTATATACTAGAAAACAATACCAGCAGCAGATCAAAGATGCATGTTTCTAGTTTCCAACTACTCTACTTCTTTCATGTCCTATTTGCATGCACACTTTCTGACTCATTTATTTTATCTTACAGATCTTCTTAGAGCATCATTGCACACCTCAGCCCTGTCATGGCATCATACTGAGAAAACCAGCTCATAAGAGACATTAAGAAATGACATCTTTTACTCCATGACATCACTTTCCTTTCCCTTCATTTCTTATTTAGGATCTACAGTCTGTGCCCAACACTCACATAGTACACCCTTGCTTTGTATTTTTCTGAAGGTCCAGTTCATCTCGTAAGTGATAAAAGCTTCTCCCCTTCTTTCACTCATTTCATAATGCAGGAAGACAAGTATCCCTGCCTTCCATCTAATACCTCTACCTTCTGCAAGGAACTATGCTTACGACTCTGCAGAAACATAAAACAGTTTGCTTAGGAATGATTTATAAGTCTCATTTTAAGGGTTAAATCAAAGGCACTTGGAGAGTCTGGGTTAAAGGGGCATGTGCATAGAGAAAGTACTCCAGGTGTAAAGTGACAAGTGGATGGTGCAGATGCAAAAGGCTAGGGAAGAGACCTGGATACTTAGATGCTTCTTTTTCTACCTAAAGTCTACCATGAGTGACAATACTGCAGAATCGTGCAACCAAATAACCATGGGAGTTTGGGACACATAAGCAGAATGGAATGTGTTTAAAAAGGGATATCAAAGATTGCTCTCATCCTTAGAACAGTTAGCAGCCACTCATGCTTCCTATTCCTCCTCTGAGAATTGGATCCTGAAGCATAACCAATGGATTGAAATTGTCATGACCCAATGTCAGAATAGATCAGAGGGTCTTTTGTGCCTTTACCATTTCTGTACAAATCTCAGATTCTCCTTTAATAGAATCCTCTTCTTACGTTTCAGTGCCCTGTATTAGATGGTGAATCCATTGAGAGCAGGCAGTGTGTCTCAATGACCTATGCAAAGCAGGCAGCAAGGACACTGTGTGATGCCAGATAGGTGTTCAATAAGTGATCACTGACTGAATGAATAGAAGGGCAAAGAATGTGGTATCTTATTGTACTAAGTCCGCATGACTGGAAGTTTATACTTGGTCCACAATGTTATACTGGCTTGGAAAGATCTCTTTCTTCCTAAAAAAAATTCAGTATTGAAAACAGTCATAATTACTGAGATTACTAAAGCTTTCAGTTCTCCCAAAGAATACTTTATAAGCCAATGCAATATTTTCCTACTATGTGTGAGTGTTTAAGAGTTTACCAGGATCCATTGGGGAAGTTTACTTGATAACCCATAGGAGGATGGCCCCACTGATTACCGTCATCATCAGAAAATTGGTGACTTTGAATGAGATAAAATTTTCATTTCTTCAACACCTGCTCCCTTTTAGGCACTTGCTAAGCACTTTACAAATAAGAACTCATTTAATTTTATTCCAAACCCTGAAATACAAGTATCATTATCTGTTTGTGGATGATGAGATCAGGGCACAGAGAGATTTTAATAACATGCTCACAATCACACAACCAATGAATGAAAGAGTCAGACTATTTTTAATGGTCTGTGCTTACTAGACTCTCCCTTCTCAAAGAACAGACTGAAAGTTCTGAATGGCTATCAGTGTAAACATGTTCTCTGCTCATAATATATTACTTTAGATAGAGAATATTTTCTTTTGAATATGGGAATTGAATACATTGTTTTGATCAAGGGCTTGAAGTCACTAAAAATACTCTCAGATACAGTCATGACTGGACATGAGATGAGTAATGGTTACAATAAGAGTTGGGAAGGTGAGTCATGGTTAGGCCTTCTGGCATGTGATGATACGTATCAACTGGGCACTCAATGGTTTAGGGCTGATCAGGTGGGAATAACAACACAATAGTAACATCAACATATGTACTATATGCTCTATTTATTCTTCCATTTACGAAATATTTTCAGAATACCTACCGACTACATGTCAGACACTGCGTGAGTTTCTTGAGATATGTTTTATTTATTCAACCTCCTGAATGTTTCTTTTTAATTATTGTTGCTTCCCACGCCCATTGTTTTTGACATGGTCTGGGTCCTTGGCCACTGTTTCCTGGGCAAAACTCTTCTGAGATGCTTCTTAACCTCTTAATTAGCCTTCAACCTCTAGTCTTTGTCCTTGTGGTTTAATTTCTGTATCACTGTCAGAAATAATTAGTGAATATTGACAAAGATAGCATCCTTGAACATTTTTGAAAACAAGCTTCTCTGAATCTTCTTTTTGAGTAGATCTGGACTGTGGGCTCTTGGCTAAGTAGTCTAGTTTCAGCTAGAATCTGTCACATTTAGAGAGAATCCCTTATCCCCAATATCTGATCAAATTCCCTTTCTTTATGCTAGATATTCTGTGATCTGGATCTGTCTTCAGCAGTAATCCTGTTCAGTGGGTCTAGTAAGAATCCTCATAGCCTTGATATATGCTCTTAGTTATTTTCTGTTCACTGCCCGCTACTCAGCTGCTTGACCATATCTCTACTTATTCTTGCTTGTATTCAGAATTGAGCCTAATCTGTCTCCCCTACAACAAAAACCCTATTGCAGTAGTCCTTCTTGAATAAAGTCTTCCTTGTAATCTTTAATAAGTGTCATAAATAATATCATATCCTTAAAAATAGTATCCATTACTCTTTGAGTATTACTTTCAGCCTTTTACGTTTGAGGAATCCTAACATCATGGTTCCTCATAATCAGTCATCCATATCTCCAAGATGGATCTACCTGAAACCCTTCTCAGTTTGTTTGGTTAACTTTCTTCCTTCTTCTCCACCCATTCTTCACTCATACTACGTCAAGTTGGATTGTAACAGTGACTTAATTGTCACTTTCCCAATGAACCTCTGACATTTTTAAAGATTTGAAAGTATCCATCTTTGTTTCCATAGCACCGATCACAAAACTGGGAAAACTAATATCTATCAAATGTCTCATAACTATTGAGACATGAATTTCACCATTAATATCTGTCAATTTGAAGTGAATTTGTAAGCTCTGCAAAAATGGAGGTATTTGGTGGCACTGTTGCTGAATATTATATGAATTTTCACAAGGTCATGTGAAATGCATGATTATTCAATGCACTTATTTCAATTGGTTACACTCTACACTATCAAGATGCTCTAGAGTATTCTGCATGAAGCTGCAGACATGCAAACATATGAGAGAGACTTAATAATGAATTTCTACCCTCATTCCTTAGGCTGTTCTCTTTTCTGACTTTGCTACTTCCTTCTACCTCTCACTTCTTACTCTCTTACATCTTTATTTATTTATTTTTTGCCCGGTTAAAGATGGCATGACTATTTGATTATTATGATAGAATTTTCCGTAGATTCACCATCAGAATGATTTAACTGACATTTAACATATTATCAAGGAAGTAGGACATTGCTTGAAGGTCATAGTTTAGATCTAAAGCTTAAAGGTTTTCATAATGTTTAGTAAAGGTATCATAAATGTCATCCCTCTCCAGAACTAGCACTCCCATAGTCAATGACAATCAGATTTATTCAGGACTTTTAGCTTTACCATTCAGCATTTGTCAAAAAAGCGTAGTTTCTAGGAAGTTATTTTGTTCAGTTCCTTGCTTCTTTAGCTAATGTTCTCAGACACATGATACCCATAATAATACTTGCCATGTGATTAGCTGCCTGGACCCTATACCTCTTCTCAGATGGATTGGGAAAATAAACCAGATCATCCTTTCTCATTCACAGGCAGTGTCTCAATTTCCCAAAGGCAAACATTCACAGCATAATACTAAGTTGGAATTTAAAGCAGAAGGAGAAGCTTGTTGGGGCAAAACTGACTTCTTAGTCTAAACCTGACTAAGCAGCATTGTGCACTCTCTCCATTAAAGGACGGTTTGGATGAACTCTCAGAGACAAATGAGATTACAAATTAAAACTACTCACTAAAGGGGTATGCTGACTGGCAACACTGACCAAAGACTCCTGCTTATATTATGTCCAAGAGACATCTCTATCTGAATGCTGTCAGATTCAGGCAGGGTATAGAAAAAGGTGAGAATAACTACAAAGATCTACCTGAGTTCTCCCACCAGAGCCTGCTCATTTCCACATTAACATCTCCATAAGAGAGAGTTTTCCTATAGGTCTAGGATAACACAAGAAAGCAAATTCTGAGTATGACATAGTAAGTGAAATGGAAAATAATGAAATACACACATGCCTTTGCAATGCATCATATTTACAAAAACAAAGCCATCAAGATACAATAAATTAGTCTTGATGAGATTTGTAATGAGGCATTAATGATAAGCTAAGTAAACTGGAGAAATGCTAAAAAAATATATTGTGGCATAAAAAATCTGATCATAGTCCATGTTTTATGCAAATAATCAGAAAATAATTATTTTTAAACAAACAAAAATGTGAAGCCTAAAGAAACTACACAAAGCAGAGTGAACAGTTTTGATTACCTAGCAGAGTTCAAAGCTATTATGCCCTAAATAGAAATTATAATGACTGAAAAGAAAACATTTTTTTCGTTGTTCTTTTGGTACTAAAATCCATTGATTCTGTTTTTATCGCCAGTGAAAATTAAAGACTTTTAGTATAAATGAAGTCATATTTAGCTTTTTAAAATTCCAGGGCAGTGTGGCGTTTAATGAACTCCTTGGGTTCTGGAGAAAGCTGCTCATTACAAGAGCTAATAGAAGGGGAAAAATTATTCCTATTATTGGTTCAGTGGTATGCCCAGAGATATCATTTCACAGAACTGTCAGAACTGTTGATAAAGTTCCTCAGAAGATCACAGAGGATCAATTTTTAGGAAAATGCTCTCTTTCATTTTAAAAATACCAAAGTTATTTTATTTTTGTGACTTTATGGAATGACACTGGGCAGTAAAACTCAGCTCATGAAGCACATGGTTGGAAGAGCAGGTTGTTGTTTGCTGGGAGAGTCTGCCCCAAGTGCCACGGTCCTGTTTGGATGCACAGACATTAGATTAGTGGAACTACTCTGAGATGAATTACGTGAAGACTCCATATGTGTTGGTGAGAAGAACAAAGGCAGCATAACCACTCTCCATCAAGGTACTGCCTTCAGGAGGGTCTCCACTCCACCCCACAGAGCGCATGAACATTAATGTGACACCCACGTAAAGCCTGGCATTAGCTTCTTCTTTTCCCCTAACACTGAGGAAGGAACACAAATGAGAGTGGGAAGCTGGGAAGTTATAGTGCAAGGACAAATAAACATTGGTCAACGATCTTCCTACATCACTGCCGTTGTTCCATGTAGCTGAACTCATGAGCTTTTCCAGAAACAAAATTCTGGAATTGTAAGAGCTTTATACACGTGTAAATCCTGTGTGTATGTTTGAGTGCCTCCAGCATTTCATTTCTGGGCATGTTTTGCTGACTCTATAGTCAGTCTAAACTTCTGTGATTCACATTCAAACCCAATGAAAAAGGGAAAGGTTTAGAAGTTTATTTTGGCACCCTGAGACTCAACCCTCTCTAATCAACCAATCTGGCCTCATCTCTCAGGTCCGCAGGCATCCTTGTGAGATTTGGCAATGTTGTGCTACCAACTGAGCTGAAAATGCTATAAGAATATAAGAATCACTTTCTATTTCTCTCTCTCTCTCTCTCTGTATTTTCATAGGATTTTTGCAACTTTTGTCACTTCTATCACAGATTATAATGAAAGACAAAATGCAGACTGTAGGTGAGGTGAAGAAACTGAAGGAGTGAAATACGTGAGTCTAAAAAACTGAGGAAGTGTCTACAAAGAACATGAATTTGGCAGGCCTCCTGTTTCTATTAAATTAGATAAGTGAAATGGGTACATGAGAAAATAGAGTGGTGTTAGATAAACACAGTGAGTGACCTTGCCCTCAGATGCTCAGAGAAGGTCCCTGTGCTGGAGGTCACGAAGACTGCCCTCGCTCCACTGATTTGTTGCAGGTATTCACAGGATTCCTCTATAGTCGCACACATAGCTAAGTTACATCAAAAGTGAGCAGATGAAGAGCAAATGAAAAGTAGGCAGCTGGGGAGAGAAGTTGTATGGGTGAAGGCCAGAGGAAATCAAATACCACCTTCCAAGATTCTTCTCCCATCAGAGTCCCAAAGTCCCCCAACGATGAGCTGTGACGACACATGAGAAGCATTGTCTACAGGGACATAGGATAGAAAAGAGTCCAAGGTGTTTACTGGAGATGGGTTACATTGCCCCTTTAAACTAACATGTTTCAAAATTTCTGACCCCCAGAAGCAAACAAGATTGTTCATAGACACAATCTCAGTAACAGTGAGTCATTCTCTTGAAATACAGGGAAAGTCTACTAGCCATGTTCCCAGACACCAGGCAGGATTCCACCTTATAAGCAGAGCTTTCTAAGGACAGGTGGTCTCAGGCCTATCATTTCACTAATCTCTGCACAGCCCCTCGTTGTCTCAGGCTTGTTTGGCACCATCTTTTGTGCAGAACTTTAAGGAGACGGTATCTTTAGATAGCTTTCTATTCTCATTTGGAAAATAAAATTTCCATTCATTATACAAGTGCTTTAAGGAAATCAGAATTCAGGACTCATAGAAGAGTCAGTGTTTATAATAGGAACTTCTCTTCAGATAAATGTGGCTCTTCAGGTGTTTCAGGTATAATTTGAAACCTTTTGATAAAAAGGTTTGTATGATGTAGTCAAAGAATTCATTCCAGGGGGACCGGTGGAATTCCAACAACGTGGACTCATCTTCTCACATGTCTGTGTTATGTGTCTGGAGTTTTCCCCATGATGACCTGCGGCAGACCATCTGAAGGAACTCCCTAATCATTTCCACTCATCTTTTGGGCATCAGGAATCAGAAGAGAGGAACAAGATGCTAGTGTCACAAACATAACTTCCATTCCTTCTTCTGAAGGCAAACGACTTTCATTAACCCTCCCTTGTCACCTACCATCTATCGATCCAAACTCCATTTTCTTTTTCATAATTTTTAAAATATTTTATATTTTCTGTTTACTTACTCCTATTTCTAAATTAACAGATTGCCATAAACCTCTTCTAAGTAGCCCTCCCTAACTGCGATTACGAGCTCCCTTTCTCTTCTGAGTGGCTCACTTCCCTGAGCTTCAGGGAGGTTGCTGACAATGGGTCACCTTAAGAGGCCACCATTTTGGTACATGCATGAAATCCTCAAGCAAATTTGAAACACTACAGGACAGACTCTCCTACACACATCAACACGCTGTCCTGAGTCACCTGCCTTTTGTCCATCATTTTGCACATACATCACACAAACTTATCACAAGAGAAAGAGAAAAACAAGGAAGTGGACCGCAGGAGAGCATGGGCGGATACCACACACACTCAACACAACGTGTACAAATTGGAACAAGGACGAATGAATAGCAGATTAACACAGCAGAAAATGGCTTCTCTAGGGCAGCTTGAAAATCTTAGTTTGTGGGCAAAATCTGAGAATTCTGAAAAACAAAAGTTGGTAAGGAGCCAAGACAAGAAAAATGATATCCCAATATCACTGACTGACTAGTGAAACATAATTGTTTCATGCTCCTCAGGAGAGGAAGGAGGGAGGGAGGGAGGCATTCCATTTTCCACTAAACTTGGGAAATGCTGCTTACTGCAATCCCTTTTTACAGCTATCTTGGGAATTATAATTTTGAAACACCCAGAAAATCTGAAATAAAGGTCAAATCTATTTGACTAGAAATACACTATTTGTTTCATTCTGTGCTTTCTTTGTTTTTGTTACAGAAATTGATATTCCCTAGGTATGGGTCCCGCAGCGCTTGCTTTGGGAAGCAGGGTTGCCCACACATGCTTGGAAACACTCTGTTCTTGCTTCTCTATGAAATGGCAATTTATCTGCTGACTTCTGTCCATCTAAAAGATATGACTTCATGAATTTTATCTCAGACTCCAACTACTGCTCAATATGTAGCTATTTTAAGAATGAAATCAACGGCCTAACATCATGAATACAGCTACAGGAAAGAGATTAGATTCTATATTTGGACAATCTGCATACAAGGATGGGAGAAGAGCAACCTCAATAAGAAAAACAAATAGATTCATGAGATTCTGTTGAAGGACTAGGAAGTTTTACAGTGAAAACCCCTGAAGTGATTAATAGAGAACAGGGGGCAGTTCGTCAGATATCACTATGTCCCAGGCTGTGTCATCACAGTCTGACCTAGAGTTCTTTCCCTAGCTTCGTGATTATTCACGGTGAAATCAAGTCTAAGTTACTTAATTTAACTCTCTTTGGGCTTTTGCTCTGTAACAGGAGGACAGCAGCGCATGCCCATCAGGGGCATGGGAATAACATTAGCATAAATGATTTCAAGCTCACTGCAGATATGAAGCACTAGTGATCTGTGCTAAGAAGACTGCTTTGTCTTCATGCTCCATTTATCCTTTCCACTCCTGGGGGAGACCTGTGCTTGTCCCAGGGCTGTAGGAAAAGGCCTGTCTACTGAGAGGGCAGTCTCTCCTCGTGTGTGGCCAATCAAATGTCATGTCTAAGTAGAATTCTGGCCATCGTAACTGAGCATTAAGTAAAAACAGGTCTCCCAGATAACCATTTGTTTTTCTAGTCTCTCAGATAGCTATTCATTTTGTCAGAGATTTCAAAAAGTTTCATGGCCTTACTGCTGTTAGACCAATGGGATCATCTCAATGCTTTTCTGACATGGAGGGAAACAGCTTTAGATTCTTAGGAGTTTTTGTTTTTCAGATAAGAAAATAAAAAGAACACAGAGGAATTAAGGGATCATTTCTGGAAAGACTCGAAAGTACTGGTCTCAGAGGGGGCTTCTGCAAAAGCGACACTCATCATGCACCATCTTCATGGAGTCTGCAGCGGCCTCTGCAGCTTTTGAACTGGACTGTCACAGCCCGTGGGTGAGAAGAGGAATCACAGCTCCTCACAAATGACATAAATATATATCAGATTCTCCATGCTCCATGGCCCTCTAGGACATAGATGCCACAACTCTCACCTGTCAAAGTCAGAACAGCTGAAAGAAGTCTTTTGAGAGCTTTAGTGGAACCACAGAATCCATATTTGGAGAGACTCTTAAAGGTTATCTGCGTAGCATTCACGCCAACGAACCCTCTATGGTGTCCTCTGTTTCATCCAGTCTTTGTCCCTGCTCTGACATTATCTTGCCATCAACAGAGTTGTATCACAGCTCTGCATGCCTAAGCCCTCTATAGGCAGTGGGCTTTTTACAGGTACACATCCTAGGTTTTCCTTCTGCAATCCTAGGAAACAGCCAATGTCTGACCCAGAGGACATGTCAGTCAATGATTTGACAGCCTCTGATCTCCCCCAAACTGAAACAAAAGCCTCTTCATGTTTTCCTTACTTTTACCTAATGGTTGTTCTTGCTTCAACCATTTTATCCACAAAGCAAACAAAGTAATTTCATAAATGCAAACCAGTGTGCCCAGTCCCTGCTCAAAACCTATATATTTTCCCAGATGTGCTAACAGAAAATGAAAATCTGTTACTATCAACTACAAGTCATGTTTTCCACCTAAGGCTGCCTCTTTTGCCTCCACACCCCTTTCCCATCACCCAGTAGTCAGAGGGGCTGCCCTCCTCCACAGAGAATGTGCTCCCCTCCTCTGGATCAGGGGCTTCCGGTTCCTGGCTCTCTCTGTCAGAAACTTCCTCCACGTCCTCACTGGACTGCATCCTTCTGCTCTTCAAATTCTTGCCTGTCAGCCTCTTTCCTCTGGAAAGAGGTACTCTGACCAGGGCAGTTTATATGCTTGACCACAGTTCTTTCTCGCTCTCGCACTTCAGCCTGTTTATCTCAGTGAAACGAGTTATTCTTTTGTTCATTTTCTTCTTTAATGTCTATCTCCCCAAACGGGTACAAACAGGATCTTGCCTGCTCACTCATGGACCTCTCAATCCAGGCCTTCACAATAACTCCCAGCTCATTGTGGGGGCTCATGTACTCTCCTCTCCACTGAAACAATGACTAAAGGAATTAATAATTCATTCAATGCTTAAATCCCTCTCAAAGACACTTACTCATCTCTTAACAAGTGTTATTCCTATTTTTCCTTGAGTAAAAGTGTGATTTTAAAAAAGCTCCGTAGTTCTCCATTTTCATATAGATTTTTATTACACCGATCTTCCCTCACACAGTTGATGGCTCTTTCTAAAGTGAAAGAATGAATATTCCCACCTCTTATAAACATGTAAAGCAAGTCTAGTCCCATTTCCCCATTAAATCTCTTTGATTATTGCCTTTGAATCCCCTTTATAGGTTCTTGTATTTGTATGTAGACTAAGAACATCAGGCCTTTCCTCCATTCTATATTAATTATTTTTAATTTTAATAAATAAATCTTTAAAAATGTCTGACTTTTCCTTCTGAATATATTCTAATTTATAGCTATTTCGCATAAACTATGGAGGTCTAAGTTAATTTAAAAATCACAGCTAAGAGCTCTTTTTTACCAGTATAGAATGATACTGTGTATATATGTGTATGCACATATGCAGGTATATATTTGATGTTATCTAATATCACTTGAATTTGGGGGTGCCTCTATCACAATAATCACACTGTTTGTGAACTAAAAATATCCCAAGCCCTTTTAATAGAACTGCAAGTCATGTGTGGTCGCCACCCTACAAGGTAGCTCCTAATGATCTCTGAGTGGTAGGATTCCCTACCACTCTGAAAGATGGTTGCTCTATGTGACCAGTACATATGGCACAAGTGATGGCATGGCATTTCTAAGGCAAGGTTATAAAAAGACATTTATGGTGTCTCCCATGTTTTTTCTTGCTCCGGAGGAAGCTAGGTTCTATAGTGTGAGGACACAGCATCCTCCTGGAGAGATCCAAATGGTTGTGGTCCCTTTGCCAATATTCTAGAATGCAACCTCATGAAAGACTCTAAACTGAAAAAAGAAACACAGCTAAACTTCTACTGGATTTCTACTCTCAGGAATGAAGTGAGAAAATAAATGTGCATGTTTCAAACTGCTAGTATTAGGATAATATGCTAGAGTCATGGAGAAGTAGCTCATTGTCTCCCTCACCCTGCATTCAAGCAATGTCTTTAGATCTAAATTTGGACGTGTGTGTGTGTGTGTGTGTGTGTGTGTGTGTGTGTCTGTGTGTGTGTGTGTATATATATGCTTACTAATTTTACATTTTAGATGTGCTTCTCTCCAGTTTGTTTATATACATTTTTCAGTAACTATTTATATAATCAACACTTTTAGTAATGACACGTTATTATCCAACCATATTAGGAGTCTGTTAACTTTCCAGTTACTATCACCATTCAAATTAATGACATAAACACTAAAATAAAAAGGTGCTGGGCAGCACCCTGGTGGCCTTCGCCAGTCTCTCCAGTTTCTACTCTTGCAAACTCTTTTTCAACAGACCTTCTACCAGCCAATAATAATCTTTATTTGTATAGCATCCATTTTGTGTATCTCTGCTTTATCTACAAGGACATGAAATCCTTGAGTTACGTGTCCTGGATTTTCTTACATTTTCAACTTTAGCCCTATTCAGTTTTCTGTTTTGCTTTCATTTGTTTTTAAAGTCTAGTTTGGTTATAATCACTGTATAGTGAGCCCATTTTGGCTCATTTTACTATTTTCTTTAAGGAGCTCAGAGGCCACTGTTATAGTTTCATAGTAATGTCATAAGTTGGTATCAGGTTCATACCTGTCTATCCCATATCTACCTTTTATTAAATATGAAATTGTCATTTTCCCAGATCTGTTCTGTGTTATCTCCTACATTCTGCAATGCTCGTTAAATATTACTGTTTACAGTTCAGAATTCAGTTCTTCCTGGGAATTGCTTCATGAATTGTGCAAAGGTCACCTGGCTTCCAAAGTTAGCTCCTTACATCTATGCACATTTATTTGAGTATTTTTCACTATATTGGATCAGTCCAGATTCCTTTATAGCACCAGCTTAACGGTATAAGAGCCAATAAATAAACAAGCTAACATGGAGAGCAACGCAAGGAAAGAGAAGAAACTACATGATTCCATACATACCACCGCCACAAACACTGAGGAGTCATACTTGTTCAATTAGTGGATTAATGAAATAATTAATGAATGGACATAGGTGTAAGGTATCCTCACCCAGAACATCCAATTCTGATAATTAACACTGAAATCCCAAACACGTTTTTTATTTTGGTGCATGTGCTCTACTTTAGTACCCTACAAGGGAGGTCCTAATTTATTGATTTTGCTACACGTTCTTCAGAATAAATTAAAGTTGTCTGCCAAGTTTTTAAATCAATAAGCATATTTTTTCTTCAATTACTTACTGTGCATTAAAAAGAAGACTGAAATACAGAAAAGTTTTGAAAATTAAAGAGCAGTTATAAAATATTTTCAGATACGACTCTATTTTCTATTATCAACTTTAAATAGACTATCGTGAAAGGAGTGTTCTTCCTGTCAGCAAAATAATACTGTTGCATGCAAGTAATAAGCCTGTCTGAAGATGTATAAAGTGAAGCATTATGCAATAAATGAGTCATCTTCAACTGGTGTAGAAGGATAAGAATAATAAGCAGAGCTGGGGTCATAGGAAAGTTATTTTTAAAAATTAAAGGTCTTACTCTTTGACTATACTGTAAACATATTCCAGATGTAACAGGAAGCTAAATTATCAAAAGGAAACAATACACATAGAAAGATCCACAAGTAACGAATGAAGGATATGAAAGAATAATTCTCCAAATAAAATCAGCACATTTTTACAAACACATTGAAAGAAAAAATGTTTACTGTCAAGAGGAATCAATTAAACAAATAGTATAATGATATATACTTAAAAATTACAACAAATTAGCAATGATTTAAATTTCAGAAGCATAGAGCAGTGCCAATTGGTGGAAGGTAAAAAAAAAAAGGCACATTTAAAGGAACATAAATGTGAATGTAAATTACTTTAGAACACTCTCAAAAAGACATCTGTCATATCTATTTTTAAAAAGCCTTAAAAATATTAATTTCCTTTAACTCACTAATTCCATTTCTGGAAATCTCACTCGAATGCTCTTGCCTTTTCTGAGTGTGAATGTCCTGGCAAACATCCATGTTTTTTCTACTGCCAGAATAATTTCATTCCCTGTGGAAGCTTACTGTCCTAGTGTGGGAATCCCTACATCTACCTTGTCCGTGATGATGCGATCTTGCAGGAGGGGAGGTCTCTGGTTAGCTGGAAGACAGTGCTCCTGTGTTCATGGCATGGGGTGTCAGGAGAGCAGCATATAGCAAGGAACTTCCTTTTCTACCAGGAGTAAAAGAGGCGCCCTTGATAGAGTGTGCAGCCCTGTCATCTTTAGGGCAATATAATCCTGAATAACAGACAAGCAAAGTCATGAGAAGAAAAGGGAGCTAAGGAAGGTAAAAGTGTCTGGGCTGGTGCTGCACAAGGCCAGGAAAAGCCAAGAAGATGGAATCATTCATGGAAAAGATTCAGGTCAAAACATTGCCCTCAAGTGGACAGATAACTTTTCAGGGCCAAGATTTCATCAGAGTAAGTTGATAGGGAAGAGTTATGTTCTAGGAGATGCTTTTCCAGACATTAAGTAAAGGATGTGATTCCCAGTTTCCCTGGTTAGAAGAGAAAAAGCTTAGAGGTTGCAGAAAAAACTTTACCCAGGCATGGAAATGATCAGAAGCAAAATAGAAGCTGCCTGTGCTTACATACACATAAACACACAGCCTACACACAGTTCTCCATTCTTCCTTGGTCCATCTTTCTGAACCCCAGAGACACAGAATTGAGCTTTTAATATTCATTAGACAATAACATGCTATAATTATCAATCCAAGTAAAACCACTGCTCTATTGTATTTGTATTATGTTTTATCTTGCATGTCCTATCACCAAACCCATTCCACTCTGCAATCCTTTAAGACTCCCTCTCATATAGTGGTTATGTTTTTTATGTTTGCCTTCCATAATTTTACTTTAATAGAGTTATTTCCTTGAAAAAGATATGAATCTGCTATTTCTTAACTTTAAAACTAATCTGAGGGTATTATAAAATATTACTTTTTCTAGAGATCTGTAGATAAATTGATATTATTTTGTTCTCTGTAATTTTCTGTATATTCACATTATTTTTAAAAAATACTATAAAATATATATGTATTATATGATACACATATATCATACATACATACACAATCAGGAAAAATTGTGGGCAAATATTTGATTAAGAAACTTTCTCATCTTAGAAATTTCCTTCCTTCCTCTTGAAGCTATAAGCCCCTATCTCATTCTTTAATTCAATATGGCATATAAGCCTCAACTGTCTGACTTCTGTTTGAGTTTGGATTTTTAGAGTTCCCATGTGAACAAAATTAAATTTGTTTTTCCCGTTATTGTGTCTCATGTCAATTCATTATTATACTAGCAAAGAACACAGAAGAAACAAAGGGGAAAGGTTTTCCTTCCCCACAAACAAATACATTCATTTCCAGTTTCTAAAACAGAAACATTCACAGAGTCTAAGAGTGGCAACTCTGCTCAGAGAAGCCTAAGGAAGGAAAAGCTCCAATTGACAAATCAGGAAATAAAACTCAACTCTTATGAAAACTAATCACTTTCTCAACTCAGATGTAAATCATGTAAATCAAGGATATATCATAAAATAATTATGGTTCTTTGGTAAATTATTATAGCAACAAAGGATGGCACATTTTAACAACCAAGGAAATTCTACCATCATAGGGCTAGTGATTTTTACAGCATGTGAAGGTTAACACCTTTAGGAGAATGTAACCCCCAAATTATGTAGCTCCTTAGGGAACATATTGGGTTATAACTTTAAAATATAGTCTCATGCAAACCAAAGGCGAAGAAAGCAAATTCCCCCAGAATAAGTGATCAAGTATTCTCTCTGGGCACTGTGTCCGCTGCCTACAGCCTCCTGATGGAGAGATGTCCAATGGATGGTTTCCAACATCAAATTAGCAAGCTCAAGGAAAATCCCTCCTAACTAGACCATCTCAGTAGTGGATGGAATGAAATTCTGCTGTGATTCTACCTGGTTTCACTTTTTAACTATAAAGTCTGATTTGCATATCTATGATCTGAATATGTTTTTTTGTGATATCGCAAATACTCCCAAAAAGAATGGTCAGAGCCAAGAGATCATTGACCTTGGAACAGGTCCTCTTCAAGTAATTATGCATGTGTTTTATTTTTAATTAATATTGTATTTCTTCCTATTGGTCAAAGAACAAGACATGTACATATGTTGTATGAAGGACACGGTACTGTGATAAAAGCTGTTTTGCACATGACAAACACAGCCTTTGTAAGCAGGGAAACTGGACAGTCATAGCCCACACACTGGACAAGGGGTTAATATCCAGAATATTTAGATAACTCATACAACACAACAAGAAAAAAGAAAACAATATTATAGAGGAAGAGGAAGAGGAAGAAGAAGAAAGAAAGCAAGAAACAAGTGTTGGCAAGGATGTGGAGAAAAAGGAACCCTCATACACTGTCGGTGTGAATGTAAACTGCTATAATCATTAATGGAAAACAAAATGGAGATTCAGATTCCTCAGAAATTTAAAAATCATACTGCTTTATGAACCAATAATTCCACTCCTATACACATATCTGAAGAATATAACAATGAAAATTTTAAAAGTATATACATCTCTATGTTTATTGCAGCACTACTCACTATAGTCAATATATGGAAATTATCTAAGTGCCCATTAGGAGATAGATAAAGATGTAGTGTACATATACAATAGAATATTACTCTGCTATAAAAATGCAATGCAATCTAGCTATTTGCAACAACATGGATGGAATCTCAGGAGATTATGCTGAGTGAAATAAGTCAGAAACACAAAGACAAATACCATATGATTTCACTCTCATATAGAATATAAAGAAAGCAAAGAAATACATAAAACAAAACAAAAGCTAACATCTAAATCCTGACAACAGAAAAATGATAACTAGAGGTGAAGGCTGCGGGATGGGAGAAACGGGTAGAGGGGTTACTGAATGGTGGTAGATATAATTAGAACTCTGGTGGCAGGCAGCGGTGAATATTATATATTTAAAGAGATGTGAAGCTATCCTCCTGAAATGTATACAGCATTCTAAATTAATGTTGCCTCAATCGAAAGAAAGAAAGAAAACAATGTTAATTACTAATAACTGATCAGATTGTTATAAATGAACAAAAAGATAAGAAGGAGATTTATGGAATACTTTGACCCCCATCATGTGAGTTCTAATCATGGTTAGACGTGGAAGGGGTTAGAAATATATTCCAAGACACTGAAACAGACAACTGAAAGAAGAGACAAAGTTTGGCACATGAAGAAGAGAAGGGGAAAGTTTCAAGAATTAGAAATAAAACTTGTAAAGTCTCAGAGGTCAAAGAAAATAAAACAGTTGTCCTGAGGATTCACAGATAGTGTACTGCCTATTTCAAAAAAGAAATCGATTCATTCATCTTTACCCAAAATTATTCCATCATATGCAAATTTTAATTGACTAGATCTGTACCTCAAGGATTAAATTTCTAACATCCAAAACTTTATGTTCAGATCAAACTCATTATTTTTAAAATCCAAAATAGCCTTTCTTATTATTCCTTCTTAAATTCATTTTATAATTTCCCTAACAAGAGCCCAGTTCTTCTATCTTAGCATAACTCCAGATCAACCACCTAGGATTATCCATTGGAGTTATCTGCATGAAGTAATTACTTTTTTTCTTTTAGCAACTATTTCATATTCCAAGATAAGTCTTTAGACTTTAAGGCACGTACTTAGTGTTCCATTTGCAAATTTTCTTTCAAGTTAAAAGTGAAGAGTCAGCAATTTACTTCACCGACTGAAAAAGAAACTTATAAAACCTTTCTACCTACAGATCTTTAGACATCTGCAAAATCTTGATTAATTCCTAAAGATGTCAAAAATGGCAGTAAAGTGTATGCCATTTGCTGAAGATTAAGAACCTTTGTCCAAGGCATTTGAATAATAGTTTTATGATAATGTACTATTGTGGTGAGTACAAGTCACATTGAATCATTTACTCCTGAGCTGAACACTGAGAGTATGTCCAAACTGCTGAAATCAGAGAAAAGTGACTTGTGAAGTGATATTGAACATACAGTATATTATTTCAAACTCCTCTGAAAACAAGAATGAAGAATTGGAATACAATAACCTAGAATCTATTTTATTTTTCATCAGTAATTCCTATTGTTTACGACACTGACATTTGAGTTTGGATTTGCAGGTGATCTTGTCTCACATAGCAGATGTCTTCCTAAAAAGATAAATAGAAAGGACTAAAAAAGAACTCACATTTTATACAAGCAAGGGAAATTTCCCATTAAAGGCATTTGATAGACACTCCTTTGCAAATGTAGGGACAGTCCTGATATGCAAATGACTCCGATTAATGGACTTTTTCATGAATTAATAATTACGCCCAACAGTAAAGAATATTCATTGATAGAAATGTTTCCAGTTTTAGAATTTACATAGACTTTCAAGAAAAATACACTTGTGAAAGAAGGAAGGAGGAAAATGACATCAGAGAGACGAAGAAAGTTAAGTTAAGGAAAAAAGAAATAGGGGTTGTCTCTAATATTCTGTTAATGTATTGAACTTTAACACACACACAGGGGTACAGTCTCAGAGCTGAGATAGCTTTGATCTGAAAATGACTTTGTCTAGAATCTGTGGGCACTCTCGCTTTTTCTCCAATAGTAACTTTTTTATGCTTGTTATAAAAAGCCCAATACACATCTTTGGTGGTTCAAGTTGTCTGAGCTAGACCAAGAGGTAGCATATGCAGGGTGAGGAAATAAAGAGTCATGAACTTTGTCTGAACTAACTTGGAATCACATAAAATCCAAGTCAAGCCTCATTCAAAGGCTCTAAAATCAGCCCATATGGTTGGAAAGAGCCATGGACCTTCCCTTGCCTTTCATTTCATTTTGCCGTGTTCTTGACAGCGGGCAACCCTCCGTGATCACATCATACTGATCATCTACGGTCATCACTCTCAGTGAGGAGCCCTACACTCTCCAGCCCTGTCAATGGGTCCCATGTTTTTAAGTAATCATCTCGTTATCCAAAGTAGATAAAGACATATCTATAATTTTCAGTTTCTAAAGTATGCACTGAGAAAATTCTTTTAAACAGGTCCTTAGTGCATTTAATGTCCACAAAACCTACAAATACTTTTTTTTCTTCTTCATTTTTCAGAAGAATCAGTTAAGGCCCTGAGAACTTAAATAACTTGTCCATAATTGCACAACTAGCTGGAAAAGCATGGTTTCAAACATGTTTTCCAAAATCCTTTATCTTTCTATGTTACAAATGTAAAAATAAGAGTTAATACTTGAATAAGCAAATGACCATATGCACATATGTATATACATATATGTACATATACACACACATGCATGCATACACACATGCATACAAATATACATGTATGGAATAAAAAACTCCCATGAACCATTTCAAGAAAAAATATAAAATTTTAGTTACCTGGGAAATAGTGGTCTCCCTTCCCAGTCCTATACTAGAAGCTGCCCAACCCAAGAGGTCAACAGAAAAAGGGTAGCATTTACAAACTTATCTATCTTCCACACAGGATAAACCCCTTCCTCATTTTTGGCCTCCTTCCCTAATCAACAGCAATCCCCAGGCCATCAATCCCTGATCTCTGGTTTGTATTTTTCACACTCTAGTCCCCTCCTGAACTGCACACACTTTTAAAGAGACCATATTTTATGATGTCCACTTTCCATATTAGGTCTCAGTAAAGGGATTTCCAGTGAGAAAGAGTCTCAATGAATATGTGCTAAATGCACAAACAGGCAAGCAGATAACATGCTCTTCCATCTCAGTGGGATCCTGTTTCCTTAGTGTTGCGCACTCAGAGAGGCTTCGCCTTGCAGGGCAGAGGGCACAGGCCCCACACTTTCTTATTGTATGTCCTTCTCTACCCCTAGCTCAACATTGAGTACAGTATAGAATGTTTTTTCTATGGATAAACTAAGTGCATTGTGGCCAATGAGTAGATTTCACATTCCAAGACAAGAAACAATACAATCAGAAAGAAGGTCAGAGCACAGCTGTCAGTCACCATGATCTCCTTTCTGAGCCTTTCCCCTCTGTCATATTCTCCAGGGGTGTAGTCTCCTACTCAGCCCCCTTGCCATATCAAATGTCACTCTGGGAAGGATCATTATTTGTGCTATGAGTGGAATTAGTGAGTGAGCTCTCTTTAGCAAGTTCTAGTCTCTGATCTGCAGGGAAAGAAGAAAGGTCTCCCCCGTACCCCCTAAAAGGAATTTCAGGATCTATTCAGCATATAAGGAAATACTCCGAGGGTTTGAATGGTCTTTTCTGAACCACATTTTAAAAAATGGCTAATTCTGATGCCAAGAAAGTAATCCTACCTGGTTGGTTCTAATGCTTAACCCTAAGCGAGACATAGTCTCTGATCTGTAATCACAGCATCATTTACATTGCATATGTCGTCAGTCACCAGCTACAGTCACCCACAATTCTTCGGCATTGAATTGACTAAAAGAGAGAAAAGTTGTCAGGCAGAGATGGTCTGAGGTAACCAAGCAAATGTGTCTCTATGTGGGCCATGGTGTTATTTATTTCGCTTTTTGTTTCTCTCAAGCAAGCCAGCACCCACCCTGAGTATGTGAAAGCAAGAGTGTACAAGTTTCAGGACTCAACAGTGAACAGAAGACAAAGGCCAGCACATATTTATCTCTAATGGGCTTTGTGAAGCTTAATTAACTCCTGCAGGAGGGGTTCTTAGTGATTTTTAGATTGCACATATTCTCAAAGGTCAAAGATTATGAAGATAGAAAGGAATAATGATTTACTACACATGCCTCAATCGGATCAGAGGGACACTTCTAATACTTTAAATCTTAGTTATTGTGTCGTTATTAAAATCCTGATATTGACTTAGCTCTTAGAAACAAATTCAAAATAGGTTTTTTGAGCAGGGACTTCGTTGTGAAAATGGTGATGGATACTCTGTAGGGCAAAGAGAAGTAGAGAGGAAAATCAATTGCACTTTCTGCATTTTGTTTACACAGAGGGGGCATGAGACCCATTTACATACATGTAACATCTGAGTCTGGATTTCAGAGACCATTCTCATCACACCAGTGAATTCACAATGGTTGCAGAAGAACCTGTGCCATCACAAAATTTTGTAAGTGCCTGCTGACATCGCTTTGTTTCCTGATTAGGCAGAAGGAGCATTCTGACAAGGATTTATATTTCTATTTTAATTGAGATCACTTTCTACAATAATTTGAGTCAAGAAAATAAAGTTTATTCATAGACATAAATACCTACACATGTCAAGCTCTGAGAAAAGAAGGGAAGGGAAGTCACAATCATCCCTCAACCCCTCCCAGTTCCCTACAAGACAGAGATCAGTATACTAAGACATGTAGCATGTGATAGAGGAATACAAACAGATTAAAAGCACACCTGAATGAGAGACTGGTGAGAAAGGGGTATGTTACTCAGAATAATGGGCATCTTCACTGATAATAAATGACTGAAATCATTCTAATCTGAATCGACTGATGTAAAAGTCTTAAGGTGAGAGAGAGAGCATGGGTCATTCTGGGAACTCTAGAAATTCTCTTAGACCAGCACTGAGCCTGTAGCAAAAGAAAAAGACCTGGAGAAACAAAAAGGGACCATCCACATGGTCTGGAGACTCCTTGGAGCCTTTTAAATATTTTAAACTTTGAAAGTAACTATTTAAAATAAAATTGCATTTTGAACACTAATGATGACTTTGAAGAGAGTTGTTGTAAGTGGAAAAGCCCAGGAGATATAGAGAGGTTAGGAGGTTAAGGTAAAGACCTTACTGAGGAAATAGACCTGTGACCTGAGACAGTATAAGACTGAAGGCAAAGGAGAGGGATAGGATTCAGGATATAAAATTAATGGAATTTCCTGCTCTACAAGGCAGAAAGGCAGATGGGAAGGCCAAAGATAAACCTACACTTTTGATTCACAACTTCTAATAGAGGGTGGTAGTGCCAATTCCTTGGGTCTGGGCACATAGTAAGGTGGGGGTCTTTCTTTTAAAGTTCAAAAGAAATGATTTTGAACTTTAAAAGAAATATGGAGCTGAAATGTGAATGTCACCAAATTCAATGCCCAACCTATGGACTTCTGGATCACAAAGATCTAACTAATCACAAAATAAGTTAAACATAATCACAGTTTTAAGTGGGACATTGCCTTTCTTTTATTTCATGTCTGTCCTGTCATTTTAATAAAAATGTCAGTTTTGCCCAACTTTTCATCAACCAGGACTGTCTTTAATGTGGAGTAAAAGGGTCAGTTGAGTTGCTCTGGGCCCAGTCTGTGGAGGGGGCCTGAGAGTAGCTGCCCATGTTAAAGATGGCCCTTGCGGTGCTGACTGCAGTGGCCTGTGTCTGTCACTGCTGTTCCTGCCCCTGTGAGGAAACAGCGGTCACGTAGGAAGAGCTTCCACCCCGCACACACCTGTATCTTCAAAGTGAGCGGAACATGCAGTGCAATAAAGCTGCAGGTAAATATTAGGTTTGCTTGGCTTTTGCTTTTTGTTGTTTTCAGGCACTAGGAGTGTTATCAGGTATTTCTGGCACTGGGATGGTTAAAACAGCATGTGTTTTAAGCAGGACATTTAGAGCAGGACTTACAGGGTTTCCAAATTGGATTTTTACCTAGGATGCCAAAATTCCTAGCACCGGTCCTGGCCATTTGCATAAAGTCCCACCAGATCACACAATGTTACTATGTGATTGCTGATGGACATCACATAGTACTTATTTATTGCTGACTTGTCTGCTCTGCTCCTGCTCAGATTGCTCCACCTCTTCCACTCCCCTTAGTTGCCAGTGCATAACTCCATGTTTTTGTCATCCTAATATCCTGCCTTCATCTAAAGGAAATATGGTAAGCCTAATAACAATCATTTACTGGCAACTGTTTAATAGTAGAGGTCCTCAGTTAGGTCTTGTTGTCACTTATCTTAAAATTCAATGACTGTACAGCTTATAATGTCCTTATTAGAGATTAGGTGATAGAACCAAGATTTAGTTTTTAATGGGCCTGAGATATTTTCAGTAATTCCAAAGTAAGTCTCAGTGGAAGTATTTTGCTTTGCTTTTATTAAAAAACAACATATTAATCTTAGCTTCAATTCACAACAGCTCTGTGAAGAAGACAGAGTGAAGTTATTTCTAGTTATAGTAGAGGGACCTCAGCATCTCAAAGGTTAGTGACTCAGCCAGGGTGACCCACAAGCAGAGTCCTTGCCTTTGGAGCTCAGTCTTTCCAGGGCTATTCTGGGACTCAACCCTCTTCCCCACCATCTGCAAAGGACATGCCCAATTTTGAGTTCAGTAGACACCTATGTCACTGGCCATTAGAACATAGCACTGGCACTATCTTCATTAATATTTTGACATGAAGAGTTCACTGTTCTGTTCAACCTTCTGACAAGGACGTGTCCTTATATTTTAAGGGAAAATTGCAAAATGCATAGAAAGAAATGTTATCAATGGTGCTTGAGAGCAGTTTTCTCCTCACATGCACTTTAGAGCCTGGTTCACCCACACGCTGCCCACACTGGGAACGTATTCTAATAAAAGAACATACATACTTTATGGAGGTAAGAACACTTGAAGCAGCATTTGCATCTGCTATAAGACTTACAATGTAATGGATTTCTAACTAATTAGCATAATTTCCCAGACTGAATTATGCCACATGTAGGAGTAGCTGGATATAAAAATAAATTTGATTATAATGTGCATAAATTGCTCATTTCTTACAGAATTATGGCTTCCTCTGAAGTGAATGCCCAACTTCCCCAAATTGTCAATGAAAATGTGTTTCCGAATGGCTGCTCTTTTAGGGGATGTGCTGTTTTCCGGGAGCTTGGCTACTCGTGGCAGCTGCTTTGCTGGAAGAGGACACGCACAGCGCGTCAGGCAATGAGTATGACCTACATTCAGGATGTTTATGAGTTCTGCAGAAATTTAGTAATTTCACTCACTGTTCTGTTCTTTGGCTGATGTGAGGAGTCTTGAGAACCTTTTTGGGAAAGAAGTCCCTAGATTCTAAAAGGAGTGTACAGTGCATGCAGAAGAACAAGATGAAAAGGTGTAAAAACTACCATGGCAGATTTCCTCCATTTCTGTGACAATCTTTGCTTTTTGCTTTCTTTTTTTTTTTGTTTTTGCTTTTAAATAGGACATAATTAATGACAAATTTGCTGGTCTAATTCACAGATCTGACATTATCATGATTTCTACACAATTATAAACAAGAGGAATAACCAAACGCTAAATGGCAGGCTTTGAGTAGTATAGCCTATTATTCAGAGGAAGAGAAATCCCTTCCTCTGAAGGCAAATATATTGACACTTCATCTGGGAAGGAGGATAGGAAAGATCTAGGTGGGTGAAATGCAGAAGGCATTCTACATCTCTAATCAATAAGAAGGTGTGTAAACAATCTTTCATCCACAGATTCCTCCATTCATTGTTAAGCTTCAATTGCATGTGAACTACAGTGATTTTATGTGTGTGATATGTCAGTATATTTCACATCCCATATGTGGTTTGTTAATAGGTGTTGTACACACATGAAAAAAGCACACCATTACCAACATGTTTAGGGAGAAATGGATAAACAAAGTTAAACTTGATTATTCCAAAACTTCTCAGTACTCAATCTTTTCCAAAAATTTTAATGAGGGAAAACTTTAAGTTTCAGTAGAAATGTAATAAATTTTCAAAAATCATACATAGATTCCATTTAGCCAAAAGACATTATAGAAGGGCAGTAGTGAGCATTTTACAATATTAAGAGAAGTTTGATAGCCCCTTCACTGATTGCAAATCACAATAATAAAACACCAACTGCCATTCACTGACAGCTTACTCTGACTGCCAGACATTGTGCTAGGTATATGACAAGCATTTTTGTGTAGCTTCCATCAAACTTTTTTTGTTTTCCTACTGCTACTTCTAGATACAGATGAGAAACTAAAGTGAAGAGACAGAAGTATCTTAGAGAAGGCCATGCAGTTTAACAGGCAAACCCTCTCTCATCTACCTCTGCATGTGGCATTTTGTTGAATCATATTTTGGGCATTATTTTTTGTTTTGTATATTATTTCCTTAGCATAGCATTTCCAAGAAGAAGGATGAATGTGGGCAAGAAAGTTTAACACAAGTGGTAGCTGATCATCAGTCACACACACCAGTTTACTAGGTGTTTAGATAGACAAGGTGATGCACTATTGACCTCCAATGGTGGATAGATGAAGAAGTTAAGGAAGCGTGTTCCTTTTTACCCTGTTACAGGGCATTACCTAAGGGTATGATTCAGAAAAAAATAAGGATTGCTCAAAAAAGAGGAAGACTTTGGATCCAGAAATAAGCAAGGTTTAACAACATTGAAAATCTTGTATTTACAAAACTAAGATTTTAGCTCTGCATTTAGAATTGCAGCCCCAAATGTGGAGTTAGTACAAAGCAGATTCTGGACTGATCTACTTGCTCACTCCTCTCTTCTCCAAACTATAAATAGTTGATCTTGTATTGGCAGATGTAAAATAAAGCTACGTTTTTATCCATCTCTCAGATCTCAGTTCTTGTAAATCGTAAATGACTTATAGGAGATCAAGATGAAGCTTGCGATTGGAGACCACAACGTAGGTTATACAGGGAGCTAAGGACTCACTGTGACCTAGAAAGACTAAAGTAAACAACCCATGTGACAAAATCAAGCACAGTTAATCAAAGGCCCCTTGTTATCACAAGATCAGAACCTCTTATTCTAAATTGGCTCTGGCAAGCACGAACAAATAGTAGGTCCTTTAGTGGGTCTCAGCAATAAAACCTAAAGGAAAGTTTGCCCTCAACCTGGAGTAGACAGTCACAACCACTGTGTAATTAGCAGTGACCAGTGGGTAGTTCAATTGCATTTTTTACCTGGTCTGAAGAAGCTGATTTGCCCTCATTCATCTAACCCAATGGGGAGTGTTGGACACAAAAAAAGCAACAGATTCCCAAATCCCATTTTCATTACTTGCTGTAGACCCCAGTGGCCAATTTCATCAGAGAGTTTGTTCCATTTGGGTGAGAATGCTTATTCAGAGTACCATGGAGAATTATTTCCAGAAATGTCAAAAAAAAAAAAGCATACTCTTGAAATGAAGCCTCCCCATTACTCACAGAAATTAAAAGCATTGCTTCTATTAGCTTTCTAGCTATCACTGATTTCATTTAAACCAAAATATTAGATTTAGTCTATTCACAATGCTATAATCACACATAGTTATCACTTTAAATTGTTGGTATTTCTACCTATTTCATTTTAGTACTTAATTTGTTTCCTTTTTTTAACATGTGACACCAGTATTTTAATTATACTCAGCTGAATGTATCTGAATGTTCTCAGCATGCTTCATTATTTATATTAGTAGAAAAGCACATAAAATCAAACTGCATGCTGACATTCTATAATTTGTACTTGCATAACTCTAAAATAGATTTCTATAGATGCAGCAACTATTCAGCAGTGGCTCAAGATATACTATGATTTTAAAATTTAACTGAATTTTAATGTATTTCCAAAATAAAATTTGTGTTTTCACTAGAAAATGTCTTATCTGATTATTCATATTCTACAATTATTAACTGCTCCTATTCTGCATTTGATTGAATTGTAAAAAGGTGAATTCTTTTCCTTCTTACCCCAGGCATTAAGCTGTAATTTCTGCACATTTTGAATTTTCCATATCTAAATTGGAAATTATGTTAGATCTACTGAAATATCAATATAAATAAAATATAAACCTTTTTTATTAGAAATGGACATTACCATTTAATTTAGTAAGGAGGTCTGTGGCCATGCTGCCTGTCTCACCATAAATTTTTCCTGAGTTAAGTAGATACTCTTTATCAAAAAGTTGGTTTAAACTCTCTCCTTTTTCATTGGAAATTAAGAATCAGAAGCCTCTGGAAGAATGAGGGGAGCCTGTGCCTTTCTTGCGTGTCTTCTCCTGAGGACTCAGCTGTGTTCTTGGGTTTTCTAAAACTACCTCTCTACCAACTTCGTTTGAGACTACAATTTCCCAAATAGATGATTTGGTTTTGTCTTTAAGCTTAATCTACATGTATAAAAGGCAGGTCAACAGCAGAGAAAGTTACCCACCTGTATGCTGCTTCTTTGGGTGTTTAGGGAGACAGAAGACATTGGTATACATCTTCCTGCTGAATAGAATCTTCTCCCATGTGCTACATAACAATGTGAAAGAAAGAGGACAGACAGTCCATTTAGTGATGGGTTTCAGTGATGAGATCAGTAAGTCCTTAAAGAATGAGCAAGCCTATAAAAGGTGCAATTAGAAATACAATGGCATTTCAGATGAAGAGCCTAAGCAATTTTCCAGAGAAAGATGAATGCATATTGCAAATTTGAAAAACCAGTGTAGATGGTAGAGGCATATTAAAATGAAGGTTTGGGTTAGTTAAAACTCCAAACAGCATACACATGCAATGAGAAATAATGCTTATTAACTCAGCATGGGGAGATCTTACATTGCAAAGGGGCATGGCCACAGCTACTTAATGGCAATGGGAGATTTTGATATTTGTGTTCAAGATGATAGAGATCAGGGAATGTGAACCTGGTAGTGTGTGCAAGATATTGAGGATATTCCTGGAGGTAGAGCAAGCAATTGTCAGACTATTAGAGCAACCCAGGAAATGGTTGATACAATTTAATCCAATTCAGCAATTTTGTGAATGCCCAAAATGAGAGGGCACAGTGAAGGTGTATGTGATAAGACATCCTTTATTGCTTCCTGTACTTAGTAAGTGATGGGAATAAAAAAGGAGGAGATGGACCAGGAGGGAGGGAGCAGCAAACAATGAGAGAAGAGGAGCTGGCAGAAAGTAAGGGAAGATGGGCATAAGGGAGGTAAGAAAAACTTTAATTAGGGGCAATAAATAACCTGGAAAAGTTTACAACATTTCCTAGAAAAAATATAAATAATGAAAATGAATTCATTTGATAGAGAATGTTGGTGCTTGTCAATCTGTGGTCTCTTCTTTCTGATCCTACACACAGACATGAGCAGAACAGGTACAGCACTTAGGCAACAGACAAGAATAACCTCCCTCATACAATTTTCTGTCTCCCCATGAGTTACTTTAATTTAGTAGACTATTTGAACTTACGGGAATGGAAAAGTGCAGCACTGAAGGAACATGGAGCTCTCGATGACTTGGAGAAACAGTCTTATCAACCCTGACATGCTGCATTAGACAGTGACTCGAATAATGATCCAATATTGATTGTGTTAAACTATTTGAGTACAATAGACTATTAAGATTCATATGGAAAAAATGGGTACAAGAACTACCAATCAAATAGACACTTATTTGAATGGTATTATAAGCATTTCTAAGCTTTCAGGTAACAGATAATTCCATATAATAATGAAAAAAACCTAAACATCCAATCAATTTTAGAAGTTACTGAAGTCTGACAATAAGTAGATATGTGAGTTATGAAATAACATAATCCACTAAAAGGGAGGCTCATAAACATATGTAGATAAAATTTTAGACATAAAATTTTAGGGACTATAATCCACAAAAATTGAAAAATTTAATCAAAGTGAGAAGGAATGTTCAAAATTTATAAAACTAATCATGTATTTTATTATCCTGTGACAGAATAAGAACTGTAATATCATGTTGAAGCCTAAAAAATATTTTTAAAAGTCAACATATATTTCTAACTTAAAAAATTCATCTAGTAAAATGAGAACAGAGGCCATTAATAAGAGGAAAAATATATAACTGATATTAGCAAATTCACAACAAAGGTACTCACATACATTAAAGTCTACAAGCTAAGGAGGCTTCTTATTACCATTACTATTCTATGATCTCATATATCTTCTAGATGCTTCCATGACCATTGTTTTTCCATAATCAAGTTAAATTTATAGGTTTAATAGAATTACAAAAATAAAAATAGAAATAACACAAGAAAAAAGATGAAATTTCAATATTTATGGATATGATTGGTAAGTTATGCAATACAAGATACCTGAGGATTATCTGAAAGCGTATTTCTGGAAATTCACTGCTTACACAAAAATAAGCACACACATACAAATATTTTCCAAATGGATACTCATAGAAATTTCTTGTATAAATGATTATACCTCTCCCAACTTATTTTTTTCTATTATTCAAAATAATTGTAGATTCTGCTTAATTTAATATTGAGATGAAGTGCCTACTCAGCAGGAAGGATGGACATGAACCAACACACAAAGTTATATCCAAACCAAAGTCCATGTAGGACACTGGAAATGTCACAGCATATATGAAAATACATTATATAATTTTAGAAATTAAAGTAACAAAGGTTCATTTAAAATAAGGAGAAAAATGTGACTTTTCCAATTATTATTGAAATAGATAATATTTAGAATGTGTGATAAAATAATGTCTCTATTACACACCTTATTCATGTACTAATTTCTAGTGGAGTAACAGATAAGTTGAAAAAAGTAAATTAATCAACCAATAGAAGAGCATTTACTGAAGTTAAATGAGTACTTCTATAATATTCAGGATGGAGTGACAAAAATAATAAATAACACTTTTTGAAACTTCTTCAAATTAAAAACATTATTGAAATGAAATGGAAAATATGAGTTTCTTGTAAAAAAAAAAAAAAAAAACAATTTAACAACATATATTCAATCCAGGGAGTGGTGATGTTAACACATTATTGTATTGTTAAAAAGACATATTGTTCAGTATTAAGAAAAACAAATAACCCTCAAGGATTAAAAAGGTTAGGAAATAGAAATAGGCATTTCAACACAGGACAATAAACATGAACAAATTGTACAAATGCAATCATAACAAAATGAATGCAAATTAAAACAATAATATGCCATTTTTCTCTATCAAACTGTCAAAGACAAAGAAAAGATAACTGCCAATATTGTCAAGGGCTGGAAGAAACAAACATTTCCACAGGAATGCAGGTGTAAAAATTGGCATATCCTTCTTTCATGACTATCCGCAACACATTTTAAACAGGACTAAGAATGTGTGGCTTTCTGATTAGCAGTTTATTACCTCAGGTGTCTAGCAGTACAGATATGAGTAATAATTTATATCTACTGTCACAAGGCTTTTTTTTTTTTTGCAACATTGCTTATATGACAAAAAAAGAAAAAAAAAAATTAAACCTTCAATGGTAATGTCACGGTGGTGGAATAAAGGTTGACATATAACATTAATATAATAATATATAAAGTATTGAATAGCATAGAAATATGCCATACGTATGCATCAGACTTGAGGTTATAGTTAATGCTTGTAACATAAAAATGAAGTACTCTCAATTTACATGGAAGTCACATATAGAAACACACATGTGTGTGCACACATGCATAAACACAGATACACAATTAAAAATATTTCTGGGAAGAGGGGACTTAAAAAATGAGTTAGCTTCTATTCTAAGGCACACAAAATAGTTTTGCATTTAGTAAACAAGTGTCATTTTAAGAAACAAAGAAGCCCAGAAAAGATGGTCTAAGGAAATAGCTACTATTTTCCTCGCCCATGGTAAAAGTGCCTGACTTGGGTAATGGAAATACCTAATTCATTTGTAGTCATGAGTCCTCCCTTTAACTGGATCAAAGTAGGCTGTACTCCACAGAAAACCACTCTCCCTCTCTAGGCCTCAATTTATTCCTTGGTAAAAGTAGAGGATTCAACTAGATGATCCTTGAAATATCCTATGAGATTCCATGATTATAAAATTATTTTTACACGCATGTATAATTTATGTGCATTGCTTTAAATGCTCTGTTTCTTCCTGACTTAAAATGTAAGCTCCTAGATCCTGATCATGGAAAAATCATGCTTCCTCTTTCCTTCTTACAATAAAACATCTGAGTAAGTAGGAGGCTCCCAAACATAGGGCACAAAACCTTTTGCACTGTTCTGGTCAGACAGAAAAGAGTGACACAGGATAAAAGAATCTGCATATCTCTGAATGGCTGGCTCAGGAACGGGTGTGATATGGAAAGAAAGGCAGAAGCACACAGGACCCAAAAGAGCTCTAAACAAGGTAAGAGTTGCGACCACATACTTTATCTGATAAACAGGGACCTTTTGAGGATGAAAAGGGACTTACTAACAATTATGCTAAAACAGGTAAAATGGGGCTCCTTTTGGAAAAAAGTAAGACTTGTGGTCATCCAAATATCAGCTCTGGAATGTAGAAAAATAATATTCTCCCTGAATAAAACTAAGTAGAGAGAAGGAAAGTTAAAAAAAAATGCGCTTGAGGAGAAACGTTTGAGAGAGGTCGACTGCAAAGAGGGAGATGCTGCCCTCTGAGCAAACTGGAAATCTGCCAACTTCCCAATGAAGGAACCCTTTCTGGTTTGTCCCATGTTCATTCTGAGCCTGTCTGCTGAGCATCAGTCACACTCCTGTAAAACTTTACAAGCCCAAGAATGATATGGCTCACCACGTCAGCACAGTTCCTGGTCACACTCCCAGCACCTAACAGTGGCTGAGGAGTCTGCAGCACAGTGGATGAAGAATTATTCTAGTTCAAGGACTTTCTCAAGATACAGGACTTTTAATAGTTCCAGGAAAATCCAAATATTTGGTCACCTAAGCAGCAACTCAGGATCTTCCTCTGATAAGAAGACTCAGTTTATTTCCCCTGCATTCCTTTTTATAGTGTGATGTTTGTCCTCTAAACTGTGCAAAACATACTTGAATATTCTTTTAATGAATGAATTGTGTTCCTCAAAAATTCATATGCTCATCTAAACCCTGGTACCTCAGAATGTGACTGGATTTGGAGATGGGGTTCTTAAAGAGGTATTTCAGGTTAAATTCGGTCATACCGGGTTACTGTTCAATACAACTGGTGTCCTCACAAGAAGAAACACAAGGGACATGCAGAGAAAAGGCCATGTGACACCAGAAGAACATGGTCATCAGTAGAGGATCTCAGAAGAAACCAAGCCTGCAGGCACTTTGATTTTGAACTTCTAGCCTCCAGAACTATGAGGAAATACATTTCTGCCATTTAAGTGCTCCAATTTGTAGCACTTTGCACTAGCAAACTAACACAAATACAGTATAAAAAGTGCTTTTGCCCTTATCACCATTGCCTAGGAAACTTGAAAATCTAAATTCTCCAGAGGAATGGCTTTCCTTGTTGTTGAAAATGTGACAATCCATCTTGTTTCAACATAATTTTTTTCCAGTAATTTGTATACTAGGAATAGCTATCCAGATATTTCATAGGATGTTAAATTGCATTCATTTCTCCTTCATTAAGGAGCCCGGCATGATTTGCATTCTGTCCATCTGTCCACATTTATTTCATCTCAGTGGAGCTGACCTGTCTCTTTCTGTTTAGTATGTATAATTGGTTTTGATGTCCATGTCAGATCAAGTTTAATTATCAGGTGGCCAATAGTCCCCAATGGCTTAGCTACTTCAAGTTTATTCACTTAGAATATATTGTTATTTAACAACACATCAGGACTGAAATTATCCTAGTTAGAGTCTGTCATTTAAATCTTTACAAATCATACACACAGTACATTATAGTTTTGTTCACTAATTACTAAGTACACTATGAAAAGGAAAATTAACATTTTGAAAGAAGCATTATACTCACAAAGAAGGAAAAATACCTTTTTCTGATTGGGAAGACTTTAAATTTAATGCTTTTACTCTTTAATATTTAAAACTCATATTGAAATAGAAACACATGTTCTCCGGTCTCAGGAGATGAGAGAAGCCCTGGCTTTACTGAGGACCACTATTAGACACAGGCCACCATCTCTAGTGTCCATGACTGGAGAGAGCTCTAGCCACTACTTCCACATCTAGTCACTTGGGTTTCAGCAGGTGGGGTCATCTCAGGCATCATTCCTGTTCATCTCACACCTGTGGTTCTCCTTCTCCCAGTTCACTGTGTTGTCGCTGAAGAGGCTTCTCTTTCTTTCATATGAGAATGTTCTCTGAAAAGAGCAAGGATTTGGAAAATATGTCTTCAGCTATACAGTGGGGCCATGGAGGCTTCTGTTATTGAAATGTAATTTCCAAAATTCCCTCCCCCAAATTAGAAGGGGGTTAAACACTGGTGGGCTGGTTTTAAGATGGAATTGAATCCCTCTCTGATAGCCAGATGGCATGGATGTGAGTGATCTCACACAATGCAGAACATCAACCCGGCACAGCTTACACCCTTGACAACATGCTGGGAATTAACTTAGCTAACATTTTAAGAATAATCACCTAAAAAAAATTGACAAAGAAAACTATCAAGGTTAGATGTCACGTATATTCTGAACTGTCCAAGTAGACAAGACATCAACCACAGAGTCCGATGACCATGAGAGGGGACTTCACTGGCTGAGTAATGAAGACACTAGTGCACGACACAGGGTCAGAGTTGCAGACGCAGGACAAGAACAGAGGAAAGGAAGACAAAGAGAGCGCTTTTGAAATCTTGATAAAATGAGCAATTCTCAGGAGAATCAGGGAAGTGGCTCTTTTTGGATATCACCATCCAAAGCTCAGCTCTAATGCAAGTTGTCCTCAAAACATGGCACTGAGGCAATTAAGCCAGTGAGTGACAGCCTGCACCCAGGAGCCACTGGGTGAGGCCTGTCTGGTCCACAGCTGTGACGTTAGGGTCGTTTCTTCTGATGCAGGACTTGGTTCTAGTGTCTCTTGACTTGAAGGCAATGACATAAGAAAATATAAATGCGATTCAACAATTAATTCCCCTTGAACAATTCAAGACAACATGCTGACTCTCTTCTGGACAACATTTATAATCACATACCACTGTTCTTCAAATCAGAGCTTCCATTCTCTTTTACATTTTTAAAGTCTTACTCTATATTTCCTTAGAATGATCTCACAGAATTTCCTATAGTTTCTGTTGATTTGATTTTCTTTTTCTTTATTCTTTGCATATTTTGTTATAAGAGCATTTCAGAATACCCACTTTGTGTGACACCAAGAGATGGAATAAATTGGTCTTAAATGGAAATGAAAATCTCCCATATTTCACATTTGTGTGGGCAAATAATGTTATCGTCAGTTTATTATAAGTTATTCCTTACTTATAACAAGCCTTGCTTTAAAATCACTCAACCCAGTGAAAGACATATTTTATTGGCCCATGTGATTTCTGTTTTGATGTCTCCTAAGAATATCTGCTAAAATATAATCATGGCCATTACTTTAGGATGGGTATCAAGTACATATATTTGGCTACAGTGTAAACAAAGGAAATCCCCAGAATACATGACTTAAACAAGAAACAAGACAGCAATCATTTTACTCTTTTGTCAGAGGAGGTCAGAGATAGGAGGGTTTGCACAGCTGTGAGTGTGGACGTTGGCCACTTCCAGTGCGACTTTGGCAGAGGCATTTGTCCTCCTGTTCCAAGAAGGGACATGAGCGCTCAGGGCCATACCCACAGCAGGCTAGATGGAGGAAGAAAGAAAAGCATGGCCCCTCTCCTTCCCTCTCAGGGGACTTCCCAGAAATGCCATTCAACCACGTCTACTCACATCTTACGTACACAATTTGGTCTCAGGGTCACATGTCCATGCAAGGGAGGTTTGGAAATGCAGTTTTCAGTACACACAATTGTAGCCAGCACACTGTCACTGTTACATTTTTCATGCAAAATCAAGAGAAGTGCTCTTGAGAGGTGATAGTTTCTGAGAGATGAGATTTGCAGGGATGTCTGGTGTTGTGGTGAACCAGTCGTGGTGAACCAGGATGCCAGGAGCAGAGGGTTGGACCAGTACAAATAAGAAGAGTAGGTAGCTATGCGCATAACAAATATCCTCTGAAGAAAGAAATGAATGCCAAAGCAATGCCCTCCTTGTAAATTCAATAGATAAGGAGCATTGGACTTGACCCTGCTGCTGCATGAACTCCATGACCCCTCTTCCCTCTGAGATTGGGACATGCCATGAGGTCTGGCTGAACTATTATTAGACCTGGAATCAGCCACAACTCTGCTCCTCCTTGCTAAGTGACCTTGAGTTATTTACTTTTATTGAGACATGGTTTCCTCATTTATGACACAGGCATAAAATGCTTTCCTATTGATCTATTCATTCATTCAACAGATCTTTACTGATTGACTAGGAGGTACTATCCCTGTGCTGGATACCAGAGAACTAGGCAAACCGCTGGAGCGGGGCAGAGAAGAGGGATATTTAAATGATTCCGCAGTAAATATATTTTTGAAAACTATTATAAAGGAAATGCAGGATCCTGAAATAAATAATGAAAGTTCTTGACACAATTCACATGGCATTGTCAGGGCCATATGTGCTGTGTGGTTATTACAATGCCTGATAGCTCGTGAGTGTTCAGTGTGTGTCAGACTCTTTCCTGCTCTTCTGAAGCTGGAGTGAAAACATACACAGGTGAATAAAGCTCAGCGTTATCTCTGAGGCAGTAAGCAATGACAAAATGTACCGCCTGCAATTGTCTTCAATGTATTCAGTTGAAGGATCGACTCTATTTGGAAGAGGAAGCGGAATTAGGAGGTTCTGAAATAGAATGTCACATTTATATACTTGGTGGCCAACAGGTAAGTCCACTGCCTCCAGCTGGCATTGTCCACATACAAATCAAGGACCCAGATTCATGACCCAAGACCAGGATGAACAACTAAATAGACGACTTCTTCCTCCTCTCTCTTCCTCTCTGCCTGCCTCCTTGCCTTCATCCTTGTCTGTACCCTTCCTTAAAAAAAAAAAAAAAGAATGAAGTGAATAAAGTGAGAAGGGAAGCAGAGGAATTTTTTTTTTTTTTTTTCAAGAGAAGGAACAGCCAAAGATGTCATAGACGTACTGTGTCCTGGCCCTCCATAGAAATGACAGGTAAGGCCATGATAACTGTCCTCTCTCTAGCCTCTTCAACCTCAGGATTCTGTGTCCCCTTCATCCCTTAATGTATTTCTCTCTTTTCCTACAAGGACTCAGTGCACTTAAATTTCTATGTCCCTACTCTTTTCAGAAAACAAAGAAATCTGACTGAATCCATTCACACTGTAAAACACACGATATACTAAGTTGAGAACTCTTTAATGAAGCAATCTAATAAGTGCTATAAAATCCAAACAGAGGGTCTAACAATGTTATTTTGAAATTAAGTGTGGGAAACTTCAAGCCAATTATAAACAAAATATTATTATTGTATTTGTTTAGTCTTTCCTGAAAACATTGCAAATCCCACATCTTATTTAAAGCAAAACATAAGAAACATTTATCAGCTGAATAAAAATCAGACAGTTCAATTATAGTTATAGAACCTAATAAAATGTTGAAACTATTCACTTAAGTAATTAAACCTAATTTCTTAAACCTAAATTAAGTAGTGTAGGGGAATCAGTATGTGGCTGTGTTTTATTTTTGGAAAATTATGAGAGTTAAGAAGTATTAAATGGTTTATTAAAATCAAAGTTTATGGAGCGTCCTGGTGAAGCAGCAGTTAGGTCAGTTGCCTCTGAAGGATGCAGGGTTGGAGTCCCAGGTCCAGCACAAACAACCAGTGTGAACAACTAAAATGGAAATAAAGTAAAATACTTCTTCCTCCTCTCACTCCCTGCCTATCTGCCTACTCACCTTCTTTCCTGCCTGTGCCTTTCGTTAACAGCAAAAAAAAAAAAAAATTATATGCAGAATTCCAATAATTTTGTGAGGAAAATATGAAGAAAAAAAAAAGGTCTCTGAAAAAGAAATTAAATTCCAGGTCATGACCCCTTAAGATTAAAGAGTGGCGGAAGCTCTGGGATTTAATCAACAGGAAGGTGGAAGAGATGTCTGGAGGACAATGGGCCGCTGTCTGTGCCTCAGGAATCACCTGTACATTGACCTTGTCCTGGTGTATAGTACGTTCACCTGCACCCTTGCTTACAAACCCCCTTAGACTTTAAGAGGGTGTTCCTAACATTAGTTGAATGTATACTGGACGCAAAACACATCAGGCCCCAGGGACCCTCACACAGGTCACTGTTCCACCCAAATACCTTGAGCACGCAGCCCAGTGAATTAGCACTAGAACCCATTTGACTCTATTTCAGATGTTGTTCGCAGAATCTGAATTGGTGCTGTGGTGACAACCCACTGATGAGGCGATTTGAGTAACCTTTCAAGAAGTGGGTATGTACTGGATAGAGGAAGCAACTATCACTTTAATAATGTCCCAGAAATTCCACAGCACCAACAGTTTGTGCTCCAGATGGCATGAGGCCACCCAAGCAAAAGGCATGTTTTCCGCCATGCTTGTCTGGTATAAGCCCCTTTACTGAGTTTCTTAGTGAGTACAACAGATAACGACACACCGTTTCCACAGGCCAAGAACAGCTGGGCATAATCACTACTGCTAAAAAATTTCTCTTGTCTCAGATCCTCCTTAATCCTCATTGACATCAGAGTAAGTAATCCTTTCTTTAAATAAAAGTGAAAATATCCAAAAGTGTAACAGAGTAGTGGTGTTAAGTGCTATGAATATATAGGTAATGATGGCGTGAGAAGAATATATAAAAGTCCCCATTCTTTCACTATTATTTTTGGTGTTCTCTATGGCTGTACCTTCGCCACTGAGCCACAGGATTGTGTCCCCTTGATAGAATTAATGACTTGACTTCTACAGAAGTGGATTTATTTTATTCGTCTATCTGTTGGCTTCTTTCTCTGATGGACAATATGGGCGGACTACAGTCATTCATTAGGGCATAAAGGATAATAATTTTGATGAAATCAAATAGCATATCTTAGTTAAAGATTCCCTGTTAGTAGACTTTTATATACTATCCACTGATTATGGGCTATTTTCTTGTGAGATATTATCCAGGAATTACATTGTGAGAATGCCAGGATGATGCACAAGGCATTTTATCACTAACTCTTCTCTCTTTTTAAAACCATCTGAACTCGGGTGCCTTCGCTTGGTCATTTTTCAAAAACACATTGTTTTCTTAATTGGTATGCTAGCATTCTCCTGACACCATTCGTCCATTCAAAGGCATATTTGTTTTTCATATCAGAGATTTCTATTTTTATATCCATCAGATCTGATAACTTTGTGTTTTGCTATTATTGGTACATTCCGCTTGGTTTTGTTAGGCACCTCTAAAGCTTATGTTTTTAATCTTATTTTTTCTCTCTCTCTTATTTTTCCTATTTTTGTGGCTTCATTTTTTTTTTAAATAAAATGATTGTCATTGAATTTCTCTCTGCTAGTATTATAATTCAAATATTCTTGAATTTTAACTTGTATAAATTTTTTAAGCATACCTGGCTAATGAATTATTTATGGTCTACTTTTAAGCTGGGAGATTCATTTTTTTTTTTTTTTTTTACCAGATTGTTCAGCAAACTCTTGATGGATCTAATAGTGAATTTGTCATTTGTAGGTACTATGGTTCTAGCCTAGTGAGAGTCGCAGCAGAGGATTGCATTTCCTTCCAAAGGGCTGCTACCTTAGAAGAAAGCTTAAGAAAATCTGGAAAATATTACTAAAGTATTTCTGAAATATCAGCAAACTATTATCATTGAATTACCCCACTGTCAGCATGACCTGATATAAACTAAGGAAAACATTACTAAATAACAGTGTATCCTCAGGACATGGGTGGAAATCAAACATCAATTTGGGAACCAATATCAATTTGAGAACAAGAAACATTCTGTATCACACATTAGTTATAATTCAAGAATGGATTAGAGCAAAGCTTGACTTGGAAATAAATCCCATAATCTACAAACCAACTTTAGAGATCCTCTGAAATCTATTTTAAAGAAACAAAAGAGGCACTGACACTGGTCAACATGCAAAAGTGACACAATATTCAAAGAAAAAGTATGCAAATGATAAACTCAAATAATCGTTGGAAGTATCAAATGTATAATAAGAAATGCAGACAAATAATACAAAGAATAGTGAAAGGAAAAAGTCAAGCATTAGGTCATGTGGGAAAGGAAGTGACTTTAATTCGTGAGTAACACAAGTTACTCTTAAAAATTATAGAATTAATTATAATTGAACACACTGCTTAAGTGTCTCTGCCTTAGTTTCCTATAGGATGTGAAGCAAAATACAAAAGAAGAAATCATTGTTACATTAAACAACATTGTTTCTCTAGTCACCTGGTCTCTGTTAGTCACATTTTACAGCTGCATTAGGGCATTCTCATTGCACACGATAAATACATATCTTACTAAGACTGCTTTCATGTACTTTACCTTTCTGTTGCTAGTGCTGCAGTTCCTTTTTTTTCTAGCAGATTATCGCTTTGGAAAATGCTTAAAGTCTTATAATCTTCCCAATACACTAAACTTATTGCAAAGCTCAATACATTTTAACTCATTTTTATATTAAGTTGTTAGTTTCCATTTAAGTCTTCCTTTTAATATTAGTCTTTATTAGCTTTACTGTGTTTTATTCTAATAACTATAATTTAAAATAAATATAAATAAGAATGATGAAAATTAAAAAATGAATGTATGTATTTATATGCGAAAGTAAAAAAAATGATTCATGATACAACAAACATCGAATTTATCATTTCAAATAAATAATGTCTATTTTTTATAAAGAAAGCTTGTTGTCAATAATGGTGAAACATTACCAAATGATTTTGCATTAGATTATTTTTCTGCTTTTAAACTTATTATTAAATTAGAGACTTATCTCAATTTGTCATGTTGCATTGAAGCATTTTTGATACCAAGCATAGTACCATTAAAACCCATTATTTTTATTTGCCTGTTTTTCATAAGTGAACAAAACTACTTCTCTTTTTATTTGGAAAATATAAATAGATGAAAATGTCAAAATAAAAGAAAGTTAAAATGCCCTATTGTAAAACTATTTCACCAACTCAAAGAACTATCCAGGATCTGAGTTAGTTAACTATTACTTTCTCAAACAGTCCTGCACTATTATTACTAAAGACATTTTTTTAATTCTAAAGAAAAGTGTCTCTTTAACCTTGTTATTATATATGGATATGTGCTGTGTTTTCCTTTGTGGTGTTGGGGGGTGTGTGTGTGTGTGTGTGTGTGTGTGTGTGTGTGTGTGTGTGATATGTGATACATATATGTAGAGAGAGCACGCAACCCATATTCTCTGGCATTCTTGTTGACTAACAAAACTTCTATCAACTTTTATGTTTCTGAAGGTCCTGCAGAAATTGAGATCACAATTTATACTGAAAGCTTTATTTTCTGTTCTTTATATGTCTTCTTACTTAAACTGATCTCCATCTCCAATTTTATCTTTCCAAGTGGATATTCTCTAGTATCAACTTGACACTCTGCAATGTTCCTATTAGCAGCTCATTCCAAAAAGATACAGAATTTATAGATTTGAAGTCAATCAGACACCTGCAGTTTTCTGTGTTATTTACTTTGTTCTTTGGGGGTGATATCTAAGAGTTGGAAATAGATCCCTTTCACTTACTGGATATTTCTATAACCATGAAAATGGGCATGAGAATCAGAAAACCATCTCATGAGTAAACAGGGCCAGTAAGATGGTGTGATGGAACTTGCAGGAGGATGAGTGAGAGCCAAGAAGGCAGGGAGGGCTCTGTTGCATGTGGATTAAAGCCATACTCCAGGGTACAAGACAAACGCAGGGTTTGCAAAAGTTCAAGGAGGAAAAACACTGAGACACCCTTGTGCTATTGTTTTCATTCAAAGCGATTTTCCTCTTAAATTTAATTACTTCATATTTGTAAAAGATACCGAGGAGAGAAAAGTAAAATGTAAGTCCATATAAATAGGAACACTGGCCAAAAGGTAGAAAAGAGGGGAGAGAAGAAAGCAAGAATCAGCCCCAAAAGAAAAGAGCAAAGAAGTAGCTGAATTGAACTGACCTACTGAAACTGAACAAAATATCTGTTCATTCTCCTCCTGCAGTAGGATGCATTTCCTCTGGGCAGGAGATTTGTCCATCTGTTCACTGCTGTATGGCCACTTGGGCCCAGCACCTGGCGGAGCATGTATGTGTCATCCTTTTAGCAAATAGGAACTGAACACCTGCTGTCTTGGGAACTGTTCTCTAAAGGCCCAAGCTATGCATCAGTCAATGAAATAAACACTCTTGGCCGTGGGCTTTATATTCTAAAGCTAGGAGACACACAATAACCATAAATGAAGTATACTTTATGTCAAAAGGTACACACTCTGGTGGAGCTGTGGTTGGGTCAGCCACCTCTGAAGGAGCTCAGTCCACGTACATTCCAAGGACCCGGGTTTGAGTCCCAAGTCCAGGGGGAAAAACAATGTGAACAACTAAATAAAAACAAAATTTTAAAAAGTAGGTAAGAGGTGCAATGGAAAATTTAGGTTAAAAGGGTATGTGAATGCCAAGAATGAATGATACAATTAAAAGGAGCATTCAAAGAAAATCTGAATAGGAAGGTGACATTTGGACAAAGACTTGAAGGTATAGAGGGAGGAAGCATTGTAATTATCTGAAGAAACTTTAATTAACCATCTTTTTAGGATACAAGTTTCCAACGTTAATTTGATCCATCATTATAAAATAATATATCCTTATAAAACAGAACATGGAATGTTTTAAAACACTTTTTAAAAAGTGAGTACAGATATACTAAAACCTGTCTTAGCCTCTAGTCCTTTTCTTTGTGAAAATTAATGAACATTTTATAAGTGCACATTCTCATCTGTGCAAAAGACTTTAAAATTATATATATACACATATATATATACACACACGTATAAATACATAATACATGAAACACTCTCCTCAGTTTTGTACATAGTACACATTAAATAAAAGTGAGTTACTCATCCACACAACAAATATTTATAGAATAATAATAATGATCATGAATCAAAAAAATTAATTATTTTCAAAGCATGTTGACCTGTTTTCCTTTCCAATAGAAAAAATTTAAATAGCTATAGAATTACCTAGGCTCCTAACATGACTATTATCTAACTGAAGATCCAATCTCTGATCTGTTTTAAATGTGCTTTTCAGGAGCTTATCATTATTTAAGCTTATTTTTATTCTAATATCATTTCAATTCAGATACAGTATTATCCATGAAAAAGACACCCACTAATTAATTCATTCATTCAGTCAGTTTTCATTCATTTGCCCATATAGGCTGAGTGACCTGCACTTCAACAGATAACTTTAGGGCATCTATCCTCATCCCACAGTTTCTAAGATAGTCACTTTTCCATTTTCCTGGAAGTTACTGCCCATACTCTTCTAACTTGGAAGATTAAATTTCCAAGTGTGAATGTTCCAGTGGACAAAGGCTTTTGTGACCTGGCCTGGAATGTCCACAGGCTCACCACTGTCACAGCCCATTAGTCACTACTCACCCAGATTCCAGAGAAGGGCAATTATACTCCTTTCTTAAAGTGGGAGTATCATAGAATTATGCTTTAAAACTGCCAGCCTGACATCTGGACATACATTATTTATACTCCTCTCACATACAAAATCCACTCACCCCCTGAGAATGGGAGAACTCTTGGCACAGCACAACTTCATTCAAACCTCTGTGCTAAGAGAAGACTGAACTCCAGCAGCATAAGCTGTGTCTCTGGGATGACCCTATCCTTCCATTTAAATGCCTTCCTGAGAAAGGCTGTCCAGAGAATTTACTGTCTGTTCTAGTCAATGCCAGAAAATAGGCCTCTAACCTCTTTCTCTTTTAGAAATTATATAAGGGACTTAAAATTATGATATACATACATATAATATATATACACATAGACATTATATACATATATAACAGACATATCCATTTATTATGTATTTGTAGAATTTTCTTCCTACAACTCAAAAATATCTTTCTCGGAGAACTAAAATATGCTTCTTTAAAATGCAAAATGATAGGGCATCACTTTCCCAATTTCTGTGGGAGGATACAACTCAAATTCTAGTAAGTACCAGCTTGGCAGACATAGTTGACCATTTACACTGACCAAATCTTTGTAAGTTATCACTTGCCCACCCCCCCACCAACCCCTCCATCCTATTCTTGATTAAGATGAAGTTATACTTCATGGGAGTTATTTGCTCTGACTCTTAGTTCTACATATAGGATTTCTGGTTTCAAGTCCTGAGGATTCTTGGTTTCATTCTCTGGATCAATATTTTTTTTTTTTCACAAAAAATGTGAAAAATGTTTGCCACCAAGTAGTTTTCTGCCTTCTTCCTATCTGTAAAAAGTTGAGAGATGATGTCAAAATTCTTCTTTTGCATCTTAGTCTGTCTTTGTAGCTTTTGGTCCAAACAACAATCACAAAAAAATGATACCCTTAAAAACTTTGTGGATTTTCTATGTATCAATTTATAATCCATTTCATCAAAAAAACCAAACAATCATATAGCCATAATTGTCTAACAGTTAAGTACTAATATTACTTTGGGTCTCCTGTGAGGTTGCTATGGTATTTAGTGTTCTTTAAAAGTTAAAAGCAGCTAAGTAAGAAATATCCTATATATTATTAAGAGGCAATTAATTTAACTGAAAAGGTTTATGAAGCATCTCCTTAAATCTTTCTGAGACTTTAACAAATGATTTGCAATTATATCTTTGGCTCATTTTAGTCCTAAGAAGTATTTCTGACAGCATCATGCATTTTCCTTACCCCTGGCTCCTTTCTTACTTTGAAAACAGCAACAAATTTGGGGCCCCTGAAACTCTGTCTTTCTGGTTAACAGACAAGAGTCTGAGAAGTTAAAAAGCTTAACAAGTTGAAAATGAACATCTTCTCTTAGACCCTTAAAAGAAGGAGGCAAACCTCTACCCTAAAATTTGAAAGAGTACAACAGGTAAATATAGAGAAAGACAATTTACAGCACAAATTCCACAACTTTAAACTTCAGTGGGAGCCAGCACTAAAGTAGAGAAACCCTGACTATAATTGACAAAATCCTGGAGGCCCATTATGAACAAGACTGAGATATACAATCTCCTGAGGCTCCTAGTCATGGGGCGGGCACATGTCAATGAGTTTTACCTCCTGGAGTTTTACCAGATTTTCACAGTGAGTGTCAAAGAAAAATCACATCAGACTACTGGAAAGAGAAGGAATCAAGAATCATTCTACAAGTGACAAAACACTTTTCTTAAGGTCCATCTTTAGGAGTAACTATGCAACCAAAACTTGACGAGACAGTGTGCTTTTTCACAACTTAACTGAGGAATGGAAAATACCCAACTCTAGTGGACTCTAGTCATCCTAGCCCTTCTAAGTATGAAGGCGACTGAGAAACACATGTGAAGCACACAATACAGTATTACAAGTTCACAGAAAAACATATGCCCAATTATAGGACAATAGAATATTTCCCAGCCCCAGTGCCCTAAAGATATATTTATAGTATTTCCTTTTACCCAATATAGCATCACTTCCCAGCTATGAATAAAAAATTACATGATATACAAAAGGACCAAAAACGTTTGAAGCACTACAGCAGGTATAGGATCCAGACTCAGGTAAGAAAGGGAGGCTGAAATTCACTGATTGGGAATTTGAAATGATTATGACTAACATGATAGGGACGCCAATGGATAAATTTAGAGAACATAAAAGAAGAGATGGACAATGTAAATACAGAGATAGAAATTTTAAAAAGGAACTGAAATAAAATTTAAGAGATTTTCTTCTATAAAACTGTACAAAAAAAGGGAGGTATTACACTCTGATTTCAAGCTATACTACAAAGCAACAATAATCAAATCAGCATGGTATTAGGAAAATTGTAAAAAACAGACACAGAGATCAAGAGAACAGAAGTGAGAACCCATAAATAAGCTCACAAATATATGAACAACCTGTATATAACAAAGAATCCAAAAACATATAAAAAAGAGAGTTTCTTCAATAAATGATGGTGGAAAAATGAGACAGTCACATGCAAAAGAACAAAAATAGACTATTATGTAACACCATACAAATTATTTTTTTCAAAATAGACTAAAACTTGGATGTAAGATCTAAAAAATAAATTCACAGAATATGTAGGCAATACATCCCTTGACACTGGTCTAAGAGACATTTTTGTGAAATTTAATGTAAGGGAAACAATAGCCAAAGCAAACAAATGAAATGACATTAAAGTGAAAAGCTTCTCTGCAGCAAAAGAAATAATCATTGAAACAAAAGGACATCCTAACAAATGGAAGATATTTGCATATCAAACATCTAACATGGGGTAAATACAAAAATATGTATAAAGATACATAAACCTAAACTATAGAGAAGCTAACAATCCAATAAAAAAAGGAATAGACACTTCATCAAGGAAGATATACAGATGGTCAGTAGGCACATGAAAATATGTTTTACATCTCTTATTAGGAAAATACAAGTCAAAATAACAATGAGGTCTTGCATCTTGAGAACTATTATATGAAAGTATTGAAATAATGCTGGCATGAATGTGGAGAAAAGGGATTCATTTTACACTGTTCATGGGATTGCAAATTGATGCAGCCATATGGAAGACAGTGGAGATTCCCCCCAAAATTGAAAACACTAATCCCATGTGATACTACTATCCCACTTCTGACCATTTACTCTAAAGCTACAAAAGTATGAGTCCAAAAATATATATATGTATCCCCACATTTATTGAAAAATTATTTTTAATATCCAAGAGCTAGAAATAATCTAAGTGCCATCAACAGATAGATAAAGATGCAGTACATATATACAATGACTTTCACACTACTAGCTAAAAAGATGAAATCCCACCATTTGCAATAATATGGATGCACTTAGAGGATTTTATGGTGAAAAGGGGAAATATAAACATCATCTGATTTCACTCATATATGGTATATAGAGAAACCAAACAAACAAATGAATCAAATCAAGCAAAAATAGACATTTAGTCTTTATAACCAAATTAATCATTACCAGAAGGAAAAGAGGGGAGTGGAAAAATGGGTTAAAGGAGTCAATTATATGGTGAAGACTAGCATTGGACTGTTGGTGCTGAACTTAATGTATTAAATACAAATATTATTTTTATGACAAGTCACATCTTAAACTTATATAATGTTATAATGCAATGTTCCTTCAATATTTTTTATTTTTAAATCATAACAAAAATGAAGACTGTCTTTGAAGTTCTTATCAGTAGAGTGCACACAACTGTGGAGAGCATCTCTGAGCTTGAGAATATCTTAATAGAAATCTACAAAATGGATAAGAAAGAGAACAAAGACTGAAAAAAAGAAAACAGAACAGAATATCTAGAAACTGTGGAGCAACTAAAAAAGGTTTAACAAATGCATAGGGTAAGAAAGAGAAAGGAACAGAAAAGAATTTTTTGAGATAATAATAACTGAAAATTTCCCTGAATTAGTATCAGATATTAATATCAGTTATTAAGTCACCTAAGAAAGCTTAAAAAATAGAAAATATTATAAATGTTTGAAAAAACACCTAGGAATATCATATTTAAACTATGAAAATTCAAACAGAAGAAAAATCCTACAAGAAGACAAAGAGAAAAATAATACCTTATCTTTAGAGGAGGAAATAACTATTACATCCATCTTCCCATCAGAAACCATGGAAGCAAGAAGACAATGGACTAAAATATTTAAACTTTTGACATTAAAAAAAAAAAAAAAAACACTTTACATTAAAAGACCAATCTATATATTAAAACGAACAGATAAAGAAAGATATACCATGCTAACTATAATCAAGAGAAAGTTGGAGTAGTTACATTATTTCAAAGAGAGCAGACCTCAAAAGTTATGGGAAGTTATCACAGGTAAATATGGTAATTACATAATGACAAGGAGCAAATTTTTCAGGAATACGTAATAATCTTTTAGTTGACTATGCCTAACAACACAACATAAAAAAATGGGAAGCAGCAGGCCCTGATAGAGTAGTGGTTTGGTTCACTGCCTCAGGCCGAGATCCACATACATCCCAAGGAACTGGATTCATATTACAGAGCCAGGGGGAACAACCAAGATGAACAAGTATACAAATAAAGTTCTTCTTCCTCTTCTCTCTTCCTACCTGCCTTCCTCTGCTCACCGTTTCACCTGCCAAAATGAATCATTTTGATCTGAGAATCTGACACTGATCTATCAGAAACAGAGAGATACAGCAGATATAAATCACAGACATAATAAATTAATGGGATGTAACAAACATCTATAGATGACTTCAACCAACAATTACAAAATACATGCTATTCTCAAACTAACATGGAGAACACTAAGAGAAACTACATTTTGGGCTATAAATAACAATTTCATAAGTTCAGAAAAGAAGAAGTCATTTAATATCTGCTCTGAGACCTCAATAAAATTAAACTACAAATTAATAACAGAAAGATAACTAGGAAATCTAAATATACATGAAAATTAAAAATCATACTTCTAAATACACATGGGCCAAAGAAGAAAGCTCAAGATAAATTTTTTAATAATTTGAATAAAAAAATGAAAACTATATTAAAATTGAAATTGGTAATACATGGAAAACAGTGCTTAGAGGAAAATCTATCTTATTGAATACATAATTAGGAAAAATTTAAATCAACAGTCTGTATTTCCACTGGAGAAAGTAGAAAGCACAACAGAAGGACAAGGAGAGAGATAGTAAGAATTAGAGCAGATATCAATGAACTGTAAGAACTGCAGGAAATCACTAGAGATAAGACTATAAAACCCAGATCTTATTCTTTGAAAAGATCAATTTTATTGATCAGTTTTTGCCAAGCTAATTAAAAAGGAAAGAGTATATAAATCACTTATATCAGAAATGAAAGATGAGACTATATTACAGAGCCCATGGACATTAAAAGAATTAAGGAATACTATGAAAAAAATGCAATAGCCACAAACTTGATAATACAGATAAAATGGATCAGTTCTTTGGATGACACACCTGCTAAAGCTCAAACAAGAAGAAATCTATTAAAGCAACATAATCAATAATTAATAAACCTCCAAACCAGAAAGCACTAGGCCTACAAAGATTCCTGGATAAATTCTATGAAAAATTTAAGAAAGAAATTTTACCGATTATTGATAATCTCATTCAGACAGCAGCAGAGAACACACTTCCTAACTCAGTCTATAAAGCTAGCAGCAAATACCATAGCCAGACAAAAAACATGACAAGAAAACTACTAAACAATATCTCTAATGAACATAGCTGCAGAAATCCTCAACAAAATATTATCAAATTAAATCCAACAGTGTTTAAAAGTATTATATACAACAACTAAGTGGAATTTGTCCCAGATATATAAGACTGGTTCAGTGTTTGAAATCAATTAATGCTAACAATCACATCAATAGGCTAAAAACCAAGAGTCATATAATCATATAGAGGCAGAATAAACATTTGACAAAATTCAACACTCATTTATAATAGAAATTCTCAATAAACTTAGAACAGAGGAGGGCTTCTTCAATCTGATAAAGAACATAAAGCTTGCATTGTATTTAATGATGAAAACCTTAAAAGATTTCTCACTAAAATCAGGAGAAAAACAAGGATGGTCACTACACCATTAATTTCCAATATTACATCAAAAGTCCTTGTTAAATCAATAAAGTAAATAAAGGTATACATTTTGAGATGGAAGACATAAAATTGTCTATGCTCACAGTTGACATGAAAGTCTATGTAGAAAATATCAAAACTAATCCTGGAACTAATAGTCATATAATAAAGTTGCTAGATAGAAGGTGACTATATTTAATATATAAAATATATTAAAATAAATTATACAATATATAAAATTTGTTTCCTATGTATCATCAACAAATTCAATTTCAATTTAAAAATATACCATTTGTATTAATGACTTCCAAAATAAAACACATAGGCATAAATCTAAAAAATATGTTAGATTTATATGAGGAAAACTACAAAACTCTGTTAAAACAAATCGACAGAGCTAAATTAATGGAGAAATAGTCCATGATCATGGTAAGAACTTTTAATGTTTTAAAGATGTCCATCCTTTCCAAGGACTGATTCAAGCTATATATTCAACACAAATGCAATAAAAAATACTTCATGCATTTAACCAGAGTTCCAAACTTTACTGGAATTGCCCCAGAATAGCAACATAATTTTCAATATTTAAGAGAAAGAACAAATTTGTAAGACTGATAATACCAAATTTCAAGACATTATGAAGAAATTAGGTCATAATTTAGTTATAATTACTATTATAAAGTAATAAAGATGGTTTGGTATTAGACCAATATAAATATAATTAACTGATCTTTGTTGACAAAGAAACAAAGGTAATATAATAAAGAAAAGGATGTCTTTTCCACAAACAAAACTACAGCAATGAACATCTGCCTGCAAAATACAGGATCTAGTTATAGATCTTATGCTGTTTACCAAGATTAAATAAAATGAATCACAGACCTAATGTCAAATGCAGAACTACAAGACTCCCAGAAGATGACATGGGAGAATATCTAGAATATCTTACTTTTGGCAATAATTTTCTAGGTACCAAAGTTATGATGCATACAAGAATAAAATGATAAGCTGAGCTTTATTAAAGTTAAAATTTTCTCTGTGAAAGATACTATCAAGAGAATGAAAAGACAAGACAAAGACTGTAAGGAAATATTTATGAAATATGTATTAGATTAAAGGAATATTAAGAAACTATCAAGATATCAAGAAACTACTAAAACCCAACAGCAAGGACACAAATAATCTGATTAAAAAGTCGACCAAAGACCTTATAAGATAAAACAACGAAAAAGATGACAAGCAAGCATAAGAGAAGATATCCCACAACATGCTATTAGGAAGTGCACATTTAGAAATACAAGGAGATGCTACTATAAGCCTGTTAGAATGACCCAAATCCAAAACACTGACACCACCAAACTTGATGAGGATATGGAGCTGCAGAAGCTTTTCCTTCTTTGCCGGGAGGAATACAAAATGTTACAGGCACTTTGTAAAACAATTTGGTGATTTCTTACAAAACTAAACATACAACTTGATATTTATTCAAAAGAGTTGGAAACATATATCCAGACATAAACTTGCCCATGAATATTTATAGTAGTTTTATTCATAATTATCAAAACTTGGAAGAAGCCAAGATGTCCTACTGTAGGCAGTGGTCAAATAAATGTGGTATATTCAGACAATGGAACATTGCTCAGTGACAAAAAGAAATGCACTACAGTCCTACTTGGGAGAAACCTTAAGCACATACTACTAAGTGCTAGAAGCCAATCTGGCACACTACTTGTATGATTCCAACAAGACGACATTCTGAAAAAGGGCCAGCTCTGGAGACTGGAAATATCAGTGATTGTAAGTGGTGAGGTCTGAGGGAGGAATGAATAAGCAAAACTCAGAGGATTTTTTAGGACCATAAAACTACTGTGTGTAACATTATAATGATGGATATGAGTTCATTATGTATTTATCCAATACACAGAATCTACAAAACCAGGAGTGAATCCTAATACAAACTATGAACTCTGGGTGATAATGATGTGCCAGTGTCACTTCATGTCACAAATGCACCTCTGTGGTTGATAACAGGAGGAGCTATACATTTCAATGGGCACAGATATAAGAAAATATCTAAATATTACACTCAATTTTGCTATGATCTTGAAACTATTCTAAATACTGTCTGTTTTTAAAAAATGCTGAGAGACAAAGGATGAAAATAGTTATATTTTTGAACCTAGTATATTCTGACTCCTTTATAAACTGTGCTTGAATAAATTCTAAAACTTTGCTTGGAAATATTATTTTGTCTTTGTTTTTTGCTTTGTTTTTGTTTTTTGCTCATTTCTCTGTTTCCTCTATTTCTGTTAAGTGCAGCTAAACAAAATCAGTGGGTCCTTTCAAAAACTGCCTGAAAATGTTCTTATCCAAATCCATTGGTTAATACAGGAGGTATTTTTTCACATCAAAATAGATGCTAGTTTTGCAATAATTTCTGATACTACATAAAAAGGGTCTTTTTATTTTTATACCCTCCAATAATAATTCTCTCTGTCCTGATAGCCCTGACTACTAATCTTTCTGAGATCCTTCTAGATTTTATGAGGTCTCAATTTCTTTCTTGTTTTAACAAACTTGTACAACCAATATGTAAGCATCTTTCATCTTATCAAGTGTTACTTTCAAAGTCAATACCATAAGTTTTAAGTTTTACAAGAGCACAACCCAACTTCTGGTACTAACTTTATGCTTTACATTTATAACAATTAATACCAGTGTAAAATAATTACTTAGCTTGGTCCAGATTTTATAGGACAGGAATTAGGACAAGATTAAAGGAGAAAGGTAGATTTCTTCTATATCATCGTTCTAGGTCCTCTTTCGGAAAGAAACAAAAATTGGATTGATGGGTCAGTTGATAAAATTAACTGAGGCTTTTTTCTGACATAGTTGGTGCCTTGGTTGAAATGATATAAATTACTGAATTGTCAATCAGAGCTACACATGTCTTCTCCAGTGGCTTGCCTCCTTCAGTCTAGACACCTGAGTGCCTGGACTTCTTACAAGGCAGCTTGAAACTCCAAGTGTGAATATCCCAGAAGAAGCAGAAGTACATCATCTCTTGTGATGAAGTCTTAGAAATCACATACCATCACTTCTACTTTCCTCTTTTGAAACTGTTGCAAATCCACCCAGATTCAAGAGGAGAGAATCCGATTAGCTCAACCATTTTTAGAAGTCACATGTAAAATAGGTGATATCATAGTGACGGTATTCGGGAAAAAAATTCAGTCACCCATCAATAAATTAGTCAAGTATGCACTTTAGCTATCAATTAAATTTCATATCATATTCATATTTCTCTTTCTCTCTCTCACACACACATCTACCATGCATTTAGCGTAATATAGGTTCCTTTGAGATATTAATATATTCACATTATTTTCAATAGATTTTTAGTTTAGTTTATATTTTCTCATGTGAAACAGTCAAGAAACATTTAAGGAAAATGAATTATAATATATAATGATAAATAATTTCAAAGTAGTAATTCAGAGTAGCTAAGAGCATGATAGTTTTTCTACATCTGTTAGGAAATGATGAATTTTTAATCAACTTGTTCAAACTCACAAAACTTCAGGGTCTCTCTGAAACAACTTTATTGACAAATGATTTCTAGGGACTGCATCCATTACCTATGTAATGAGCAAACTTTGATGAGTTTTGACAGGTAAATGTAATCATGAGACAAATGCACTATATACCCAATGAGACAATGTCATGACCATGACACAGAACATTACCCATCCCCCAGCACTGACATTTCCTCGTGCTTCTCTGCAATTAATCCTCAACCCCTAACTCTCAGCAACTACTCAGCTATTTCGATGACTAAATAGTAAGTGGAATTTTCTAGAAATTTTAATAAGTAGGATCTTACAGTGTTTTTTTGAAATTGGCTTTTTCAATTAGATTATTGAATTTTTAGACTCATCAGTATCATTGTGTGTATCAGTGTTTGCTTTTTATCGTTGAGTAGCATGCCACTGTGTGGAGATGACACAATTTGTTTATCCATTGACCTGCTGATGGACATCTGATATGCTTCCAGCTTGGGAATATTATGATTAAAGATTCTAGGATGCTCATATTTTAGGATATTTGGGGGTATATATACACAATCTTTTGTGTAAATATCTAGAGGTAGAATCGATGGATCTTATGGTAGATGTTTAACTTTTTAAGAAAAAAAATACCAAACTGCTTTCTAAAATGATTATACCATCTTTATTTACCCACCAAATGTAGATGAACATCCCAGTTGCTAAGAGTCTCAATATATGAACCTCTAACGTGAGAAATGTAGCTGATGACTTTTGAGAAAAATATGTAAAATAATATAAACAAATTGCTAGGATAGATTTATGTGCACATGATCAGGAGGTGAGGGTTATTTCTTTAATGAGAGAGTATGTGATACTCAGGAAAGAGAAATTTAAAGCAAGGAGAATGTAAATGGGATGGGAGAAATACGGATGTCTCCAAAGAGAGCTAGAAATTGAAATATTAATTGAATGATGTAGACAACATGGATTAGTGGAGAGGAAAAAATCACACATTCCCTAAAAACATTACTGTCAAAATAATTATTCAAGTAGAAATATATGAAAGGATAATAATAGTAAAGTCTTAACCATGGGTTCCTTTGGGAGAATGGGAAGTAGAAGTGGGAATAGCAACAGGATAAAGAGCAATTTTTGTCTTTTAATTCATTCATCCATTCATTCACTGATTATTAATAGAGAATTTGCTATGACAGTATGGAGGCAAATTAGTCACTGTTTCTGCCCTCTTAGAGCTCATACAAACCAAAAATAACATTTGCTGGGAAAGGTGGCACGGAGAGCATAAAAATGAGATTGAGACTGGTCAAGAAAAGTAGAATTAACTTTATAAGGTAGCCAGAGAGGATCTTTTGGATGAAGTGTTATGCAAGGTGACTTCTAAAGAGTTAATAAGATTCAACATGTAGGTGCTATAGGGAAGGTTAGAAGCAAAAAACAGGATATTTGCATTGATAAAAATTAGGATGAGAAAAAGTATGATATGTATTTAGATAATGAAGGAATGGCTTCCCGACAATTAGTAAAAAGCAGAAGACTGATACTAATTGAGGCTGGAGTAAAAGGCAGGAGCTAGGTAATAGACTTTTTTCTGGGATATAGGATAATGAAAGTGTTTTTTCTTAGCAATGGAAAGCCATTACAGATTCTTACACAAAGATATGTAACAATATGGATTATGCTGTGGAGGAATGAGTTTCTATGAGAACAATGAATGGGACAAAGAACTTAGTGGAAATAACAAAGTATTTGGAAACTATGGAGTTTTATACCATCCAAGAGATGTCAAAAATTATAGATAGGTAAAGAGAAGAAAAAATAACTATAAATTATTTATATCACATGCTGATGACAAGCAACTGGTAATGAGAATATAAACCTGTGAATAAGCTCAAGAAACATTTTACAGTTAATAACATATTGATGGAATAAATATGGGTGGTTAGGAAATGGAGTGATCAAGCTTATAGTATTGGTTTGGCCATCATGTTGAAAGTTGGCACTGTTCCTGGAATAAATGGTAAAGGATATTAGAACCCAGATATTCAAGATCAATGGTTTTATCAGGGAGATGATGACTGGATATCTTTGAGAACTAAGAGGAGGTAATTAAATATATATGTTGGAAGCTCAGACTTACATTATGAAATGTAGATATACACTGGAAATTCATCAGTATAAAGAGTAATACAATAGGACAATGATTCAAATGACTGAAAGAGGGAATGCAGAGTGAAGAAAATAGTGCTAAAAAAAATCTTTTTTAAACACTTAGAGATGGAAGAAGAGGAACAAGGAATAGAGGCACAGAAGTGGTGTCCAGAGATGTAGTAGGAAAATCTGAGAGACTCATCAAAAGTGCTAAGACTGGGGAACATTTTAAGAGAGCATCAAATCATGACAAGCTGAGTGAGGTGGGGACAGAGAAGAACTCTTGTGATGAGGAGGTCACTAATGATCATAAAAGATCATAAAAGATTTCAGAGCAGACTGTGGTGGAAGCCAGATTAGGTGAGTGATGCCTGTGAATGAGAAAGAGAATCCAAAGTGTCCACTCAAAGCCAAAGAGGCTCTGGACGTGAACACAGAGAAGCTGCAGCTAGACAGGGAACAATGTCTGGCAGTAGCTTATGTTTATTTTGTAGGGAGATATTAGTGCATATTAGCATGTTGGTGGAAAGGATCCGGGGAAGGGAGAAAGACTAGATGCAAAAGAGTAAGGAGAACTCTCCGGAGGCAAAGTCCTTAAAGGGTAGGAGAACTGGGAACCACAGTATACTGCCAACAGCTTCCTACTGCTTCTGTAGTTTTCCAGTGAGCCTGCACTGGGATTTCCACGGGAAATAACAAGGGCAAAACTGACCTGCAACTAAAAAGAAAAACAAACACCTCAGCAGGCATGAAAGTAAGCAGCAGTTTTGCCATTTGTATCCCTCATGGGGACTTTAAGAAAGGACTTTAGATGAATTACTATGAGGGGATACACATACTGTAAAATGTTTAGATACAAATATCAGAGTAATAGACAAAAATGGGGTAAGTTTGGAAATGATTATTTCAAAAATTATGCATAAAAGTCACTGAAAATGGGAATAAAATTTGAGTTAAACTTTCTGGTCATCAAAACAAAGGTTTAATTAAATATGCTAAATAATAAAATAAGCAGCTTTTAAAAAGATCTTTCTATAGAAGTAAGGGATAACATACTTACTCTGACAAATTAAAAAGATACATGTCTGAAGAACATCATGGCTAATGTCTTCTACAGAGGTCTTATGAAATATTCAGAGGTATTCTTTAAAGGGACATTTCTCAAACATTCTCAAAAAAAAAAAAAGTGAGACACAAGTTGCACCTCAACTTCTCAAATAGGTGAGAAGCTTACAATCTCATCCAGGTCTATGTCAGAAGGCCAACCTGGTGGTTCAGAATGGAAAAGAAAAGAAGAAAGTTGAACAAGAAAGGAGTGATTCATCTGCTCTTAAAACTTCTCCTCCTCCTTTTCTCTCTCTGAAGTATCAGTAGTTACCAAAGAGCCTGAGAAGCGAGGGAAGGTTATAACTGTGTTCACAAGGCTATGAGACAGTGATGGCACTTTCCTGAGCAAAGGAATGGTGATGTGAGATGCTCTGAGTGTGCATTGCTCACTCATGACCGGCTGCTGGAATAAGGAGTCCGCAGAGGCAGTGTGCCATCTTGGAGAGAAGAGCAGTAACCCAGGATTGTCACAAGGACCAGGAGTTGGTGATGACTTGGAAAACACAGGCATGAAGCTCAAGAGGGAGTTTCATGGACAGAACGAACAATATGGCTGGAGCAAATGTAGTAGTCAAAACGCCCTTCCGTAGGGCCTGACATCCAGAGAGAAGGAAAGCTAGAGGAAGGAAAAACAAAGCTGCCTTTTGTGTGGGAAGCTAAGGCTGTTGTGTTAGTTTCTTTGCACCTCTGAAGACTTTCTAATGATCTGCTACATAAAAAAAACTGACCTTTGTGATTAAAAAAAAAAGTTAAATAGCCCCTTCCTCATTCAATTCTGCCTTTGGTGTCACTTCCTTGAATAGCTCGAAGACAATTTAATCTGTTTTGGTTAATTAATTCAGGTTCAAAATACTAGGTGCGGTTGCTGCTCCCAATTAGTGAATCAGATAGACCAAGAGCTGGAGACTCTATTCTCTGTCCAGGTATGTTAGAGGGTACAATAATGGATATTTACAGGCGCTCATTTGAAGCACCTAATTTTCAAGGCACTTTCCCTTGATATAAAAGACAATTAAAGTTAAGCTATATCTGGTCCAAATTTAATTAATTTGGGGTCCTGGTTTCCCAGTGAAGGATTCAAACATATTTGACTACAAAACTGATACTTGAACAGATAAACGCATACTCTTTTTTCCCTTTTGAAATGTTAATGAAATTAAGAAAGGTCATAATGGTGAACTTTAACCTGTCTATAAGAATTCTGATGGTGAGGTAGAGAATGCTGATGATGACAATGATGATGATGACAAGGACAGCCACAGGGATGAAGGAAGCAGTGGCAAAAACTGACTTCAGAATGACAGAATCTAAGATTGAGGAATCAAGTGATGTTTAACAAATTGTATTGTCAGCAGTAACTCACATTAATGGAGTCATTATCAGAAAATTGCATATAATTCCTGTTATTGCAAGTCCTCGGCAAAATATGGCTGTTCTGCTAGGAGACTCAGAAGCTGCTTGTCCTGTGTAATTTTGGAAATTGCTCTCATATAGCTCCTGTGGATACAGAGGTCAAAGCAGGCCCCTCACCTGTGCCTGGGCTTCTCGGGACACATGCTTTGAGGAAGTCATCTGCCTGGGCTGGCTCTTATCCTCGAACAATAAATTCTCTCATTTATTTAGCACACCCAAATCTCTTCCCTGCATTTAACAGTGCAGATGGAGTAACATGCTCATTTTCCTCTAATTATGCTTTAGAAAACTGTTCCATTTCAAAATTATAATGTCAAAAATTACCTGCCTTCAGATCTTTAGAAGGAACACGGTCAACCCTCATAGGCTTCTTCCAAATGTCAGCACCAGGCTCTCCAGCTCTGCTCATCACACACTGGGCTATAGCGTCTCTTAGAAACTCTTTTCCCCCTCTTTCTGAGATAGTATCTCCCCTTTAGATAAATTCTGGTTGCAATATTTTACTAGTTTTAATCTTCCAGGAGGGAAACAGTAATGCCCTTTTCCCTGTCCTTCACACCGATCTGTCTTTGCTTCTCATTATACAGAGTCTGCTTAAGTCCTAGTGCCTGCTGCCAGCTCTATTAAACTGCAGAGAACTGCCAGGTCGCAATTTATGCTGCAATATCATAAAATTAACTTTCAGACAGAAATCCCTACCCCTTCCTTACTCATTTTTATACTTAAGAAATCCTGGTGATTCCTGTGAGAAGGATTAGTTGTCTTTTTCTCGGGGATTGATAAATTGGGCAGAATTTTGGTTTTAAGAAAAAGAGGACATAGAATAAAAGCTTAATCCAAATGTTCTTCCTAATGATTACAAAATTCGTCCTGCCTTATTGCAGTAGATGGAAAGTGGAAATGTGTGCGATGAAGCCCGTGCAGGGAAGCCTTGTCTTTTGCTCAATTTGGAATCAAAGTCCTCTGTTCTAGTGCAAGACCTGACTGTGCCTTAGCCACTCCTTTGGGACAGAGGAGGAACTGTTCTTCCAATAACTAGAACCTGGGTGCTGTACGTCTACGTGTCTACTTCCTATGACACTGGTGGAGAACTGTGCTGAATAGATGCGTCCCATCTTCCACTCCTCTGTCCCAGCAAATGGCAGGCTCCAGGCTGGCAATGGAATGAAGGAAGCCTAGACCTTGAACTTGACTGAAACTATGGTGACCCCATGAATGCCTGCTGGACTGGGATTCTAGGAGTGAAAAAGGGCAGATTCCGGATTTTACTTCTCCCACATGACATTTTTATCTTGTCCCTCAAAAAAGTACATGGAACCCTTTCCAATTGCTTTTACTCTTAAATAAAATATTATTTTTTCTGGATACTGAATGTAATATGTTGTTGTCATCAAAGGTTTTCAAGGAAGAAAATCCTTTTCTGTTATTACCGAAAACAGTAAGAACAAATGACACTTATAACTAATCATAATATTTCATACTTAGAGCTGTTCTTTGGCTATGAGTGAAAAATGGAATCATTTAATTGGACAAAGTTTTGTATAGACACTTCGTGATATTACAGGCTAGAATGGAGTAGGGAAACTTCATCTAAGATGTCAATGTTGCATTAGCATGCATTTCTTCTGATACAACAAGAATGTATAAGGTAAATGATGACAATTGCAAAACTGATACTATGTTTCCATATTATATCATTCTATTTCTTTTCCTGTATGGTATGAGGAAGCTAGTTGCACATAAAAATATTGAGTGGAATATTATTAAAGTTATGTTTCATATTGAAGCCAGACTTGGGAAGCAACACTTTTCTTACCTAGAATCTAAAAATAGAATGTGACGAAATTACTAACCTGCTTAGTAAGGAGTATTCTGTAATGTCGTGAGAAAGGCACATAAAACATTTACCCCATAACAAGGAAGAATAGACACCAAAGGACACTAATCATATGACCATTCTCATTAGCATAATATCACATTTAGCCAATAACTGCTAGTTTATGTACATAGTTTATGTATAAAAGTAAAGCATGCAAAATATACCATGAAAGGAATGAATTGGAGGAGTTGTAATGAGCATACAAATCCTGGCACCTATGAGCTGAGGCTATGACCCCAACTTAAAATAAACATAGCAGTGCGCATTAAGAAGAGTTCTCAAAAGGAACTGCTTGCGTCAGTCTTGTGCTATTCTTAACTGATTACACAAGCGTGTCCCTGAGCTGGGTTTTGATCTAACTGAGTCTAGGAAAAACAACTTCCACTGGGTGGCATGACTGAAGCTATTGAAAAACAGACGTAGGTAATATCTCATTAATTTTACTAAGTGTTTCTGAACAGGTTCCAAATCTGGTGTGAATTATAAAGACTCTATTGCAGTTGGAAGCCAGAAAATAAATATGTTTTCCGCCAAATGCACTTAAATAGTTAGCAAATTGCCAACCATTTAAATTATAGGTCCTTCAATATAATGAAGACAGCATGGCTACCTGAGAGCAGAAGCAATATGAGATTTTCTTACATTTACCACCAGTGTGCTGCAGTCACAGGCTAGGAGTATGTCATTTTAGGACAAGGGAGGAGATACATCAGTCAGTGTATGCTGAGCTCATTCTCCAGATAACAACTGTTCATCGCTCAAAGAATGTCTTTATTAACTGCCATGTGTATATAGGAACATTATATACACTTAAATCCAGAACATATGAATGGATACGATACGCATCTGTGTGTGTATTTCACAGACTTCATCCTACTCTTGAAAAGTGATTTGTGCTTCACCCATATATGTCCTTCCTTTTCTTGCACACAGGTTCTTTCCCATGCTGTTCCTGTGGCTTGAAATGAATGCCTTTTACCTTTTTCTCCCATCAAAAACTTCACTAATCCTTTAGCTTTATATAGACACTAGTTGTTTCATGCAGCTTTTCATACACCCCAGGTCCATTAAATCACTCCTAATTAGAAACTCCCACAGCCTACAGTAATGTTCCTCTCCTGGAGAACAGTGTTAATTCATTATTCTTGATATCAAAGCTCCTTTTCCTTTTATACATGTAGTCTCACAAATATAAGCAGTACATAGAACATAAGATCTCCAGCTTACTTATCTTGCAGTTTAACCAGTACCAAGCATAATGGCATGCATTTCCTAAGTCCAAATTATATGCTTGTTAGAATGAAATGATATTAAACCAGATTACTTTGCTTATGAAGAAAGACAAATTAATAAATCTGTTAAAGACTTTAGGAACCTCAGCACTCACAACAGTAAAATTACTACTTATACAAGGTCACCCTAATCAATCACAGCCACTATTGACAAAGTGCGTTTCTTCAGCCTGATTAACCAAAGTGAAATGTATTAACTTGAGAACATGCAAATATAATGTCATGTATCGGGGACATAATTTGGAAACTTTTATTTTAGACATTAACTGAGAGAGCAGAACACAAAGTTTGAGTTCTCTCACTGATGTGTTTGGTGAGACTGTTGACTTAGTCTGCTCTCTCACAATGTGTTGGGTGGATAGTTCACATCTTGTCCTTCAACTTCAATTTCCCTGAATCGTTATTTTTCTGACATTTATATAATGCATTGTTGCATTTCAGCAAAACAGGATTAAGAGTCTAAACCAGATAAGGAAATATGCATTTCGCCTCATTCCACCTTTAGCAGACTGTGTAGGACACCCTGCAGTGGGAAACTATTGAACTAAACCAGGTTACTCTATCCGTGCACCCATTGTTCATCACGGGAGTTTTAGCTATAGTTTCGAATTTCCCGGATAGCTAGGTTATTTAATATTTATTTTTTTAAAGTTTTTACAAAGTGGGTTTCCTCCAGGACCCCCATCCTTCCTGAAAAATGACTCACCAATGTGGTGTCCAGGATACACTATGTGATGTCTATTTTAGGTGGCAACTTGGTTGTGTCACAGGTTCTCCATTTAAGTTTTCTCACCAGGTGTGTCTGGAAGAGGAATTCTGGATAAGAGGAGCATTTGAATGAGTACTCTTGATAAAGTTGATTACATCCCCAGTGGGGATGGACATCATCAGTTCTTGATGGCCTAAATAGAATAAAAATGTGGCAGAAAGAGAAATTCATCGGTGTATGTATATATGCATCTGTATCTGTATGTATACATATATATATATACATGTGTATGTATTCAAATTTCAAACATATATCTGCAAATTTCAGTATATTGGAATCACCAACATAGGGTATTGATCCCTGTATATCACCTGTTCTTTCAATACATCCTTCCCATCTGTACACACGGTCACGTGAATGAATGTCTGCTCTGGAAACCTACCACTGCTAGTCACTCATTCACCAAAAGAATAATTCCTCTTCATCCCTCCGTACTTCCACCTCTATAAACATGTAACTCCTCCATGCCTTTTTGCACAAAAAACACTGGAATTTTAGAAAGGAAAACCCTCCTGCCTCCTGCACAAATCAGAGGGATGATTTCAAACAGCATAGCGGCGACATTATTTCATTAATTAATTCATCAGTGGGATAAAACGTCATTTCAACTTGTTTCTGAGATTCCAATCAAAGCTTAATTAGCATAAACATTTCAACACGTGTCCTATATTAGCAGCAGGCACCAGGAAATGAAGACTTCCAGCATGGAGGGGGAAGGAGCAGAAAAGGTCATCCTCGTAGCCAAATGGATATATTTTTGTTAAAAATGAAAATTCAAGAAAATGCTCCGATTTGATGAATCGAACAGCAAACCTTTGTAGGGACCCGGAGAATCTGTAGATTTGCCAACTTTTCATTCTACCAGCAGGGAAACCTTCATTAACAGTCAGACCTGTCCAAAGACTTGTGAGCTACTTCGGGGAGAGTGAGATGCCTGCCGTGGAAGGAACTTACAAAGTGGACGAAGAAACTGGGGCAAGCCTGAGAATCCCCGCTGGAGCCTTGTAGTGGATGTGGATGACAGATGGAGGCAAGAGAATCAGCTCTGTCTTTGAGGAGCTTTCCCAAGGTTAATCGGCCAGTGGCAGGGCGCGACCACATGTCAGAGGGTCTACAGAGTTGAACTGCTTTGATCACCACCTCCCCTGCACTAAAAAGATGACACTTTGCTGACATGAGGTAGGTTAGATAATTAACTGCTTACCTCATAGCCAACACAGACTCACAGAAATATTAAATACACTGGATGTCTGGGAGGAGCAGAGAATTAGTGAACCACACTCCTCCCAGGAATGGCAGAGAGGAAAGCCCATATTCACATCTCCCAATTTTCTTAAGGCCCAGCCCAGGCTTCCCCACGCCAATGCACAAAATGCCAAACACTCGGAGCTACAATTCTCCAGTGGCAGCAGGTGTCCCAACTCTGCCTCTTCAAGGGAAAGCTGAAAGGATGAATGACGGACATCTGGCTCCCAGTCCTGCTCTGCATTTGTAGTGACAGGGGAATCAGGACTCCCTTCCCCGCCTCAACTCCCTGGCCATGCCCTATCTCCCGTGGTTTTAGACGAGTTGGAAAGAAAAATGCTTCCCTTGTTTAGCACCTCCCCAGCCTGGGCTGTGGCTACCAATTTCACCTATTTTCCACTGAGCAATGACAGGTTGCCTTGGCTTCATTTCTGATTTTGATGCCCTCAGTTGCTGCCCATTTCCTATCTCTGTCAATGTAGAATTGTCTATTTTTATTTGAAGTTTTTAGAAGCACAGAAAAGCCTCAGCCTTTTCCTTCACATAACTGCTCCGACAGCTTTATGGATGGCTAGCCAGTTTCTTCCTGACCTCCCCCAGAGGTCTCATCAGCGCTAACCCAGTTTCCTCTCAATTCCATCTCTCCGGCTCTGGGAGAGCAGCAGACGGTGGTATCTGGCTCCACAATCCATAATGCTCAGCTTCAAAGTTCAGTGCCAAGTAAGATCGCACATTGTTGGATAACCTTTTGTACTGGCCCTTCAGCAGTAATTAAATCCTGCTCATTCCATGATGCCTGGAGAAAACCTAGGCCCTCCATTTATTTTCAAGTGTGATCATGAAGGAAATTCAGAAACAAAGGATCATGGCACAAGGGTTGGAGGCTTCATCTTCATTATCAGTTCAAGTCAGGGAACAGAGAGGGAAGGAGGTGGCCGAACTGAGGGAGACGTGTCAGAGTCCTTTGGGGGGGCTTCTGCTGAAGCAGAACTCAGAGCAGGATCATAGACTGTAAGGGGCCGAGCTACAAATCCTTCCAAAACCTTAAGTGATCAAGGGCGATCAGATAACATGGACAAAGAGGCCATGTGAGGCCCTGAGCTGACAAGTGTCTTGGGCTTTTCTCTGGTTAAAGAGCAGACAGCACTTACTAAGTGCCAGTGTGCACCCAAAAGTTCATTCATGATGCCTGCCATACCTTGAATACCTACATAGGATTGTCTTACATGAGAACTCGTCTTTTTTTATGTGACTGCATCTCTTTCTATTTTGTAAATAAACAGACTGAGAGGATTAAAAGACTTATCCAAACTTATGAATGATGGAGCTGTCAAGGGACTGGGTTCTTTTTATATAATAATATGAGCTCATTTTAATATCCCACCTTCCTGCTACCTACCCAAGAATCCATCCTTTCTGTGAGCATCTGGGCTGCCTACCTGCCTTTGCCAAACATGAGCACCTACCACCCTGAGTCTCACAAAATTTGATGAACCAGATACTGCAATCATCTCCAGTCTGGTCATGGCTCAGGAATCTATCCACCACAAAAGGGAGTTCTAGAGAAATAGAAAGCACAGAGCTTGCCCTTGGGAGCCTGATCACAATTTGGGGGTGATGGTTAAGGATTCAAGAAGAGCAAAGCAATACCTCAGGAAAAAGATGAATAGAAACTATCAGATGAGTTCTTGGAGAATTATTTTCCCAGGAGAAAAAAAACAAATGGAGTAAGAGTGTCCAAGGATATAGCATGGATTAAGGAATCTTGAATCATCTCTCAGGTTTTAGAGATGCAGAGAGGAAATGGCTGGGCTTTCAAAATACATAGAGCCACAAAGCTAAGGTTACAGAAGTAGGAAAATCATGCTTGAGAAGGACAATGAGGAAATTTATTTGACTGAAATATCAATGGTTAATGCTTGAAAACTAGTGAAAAAAGAAAATAAAAAATGCAATGACCTATCCAAACCAGAGGTCTCATCATTTTCTAATTGTACAATCAGTAAAAAGAACTTAGCGATTACATTGTTTGAACTGAGTATTTGTTCATTCCTAAATTATATGCATGCATCACTGTGCAAATAGTCTTATGCAAAATATATGTTAGAACATTTTCCAAGGATAAAAGATTAAACACAAAGATATTATACCATTTACTTTTTGCATGGATTTTGAATAGATTTGGGGGACTACACTTATTCTACCTTAGAACTAAATTACAGTGCAATATTCTTTTTTCCAAAATTACTGAGTTATAATTAACAAACATTGTATATATGTAAGATGTATATTGTGAAATGTACCCTCAGATATATTGTGAAATGATTATCATAATCCAGCTAATTAACATATATAACTCATCTCACATAGTTATCTTTTTGGATGTGTATGTGCTGAGAACACAAGACTTACTGTCTTGACAAGTTTCAAGCATAAAACACAGGTTAATTAACTATAGTCACCGTGCTGTACATTAGACTTCCAGAACTTATTCATCTACGTAACCGCAATTTTGTACACTCTGACCAATGTATTTCCATATCCTGTGTCCCTCAGCTCCTGGCATTCATCATTTTACTCCCCACCTTTAGGAGTTCCACTTGTTGAAATCCCGTATTTAAGTGAGATGATGAAGTAGTTGTCTTCTTGTGTACAGCTGATTTCAATTAGCATGATGTTCTCCATATTAATCCATGTTGCTCCACATGACACAATTTCCTTCATTTTAAGACAGAATACTCCTCCTTCATTTGTGTATGTATGTCTCATATTTTCTTGATCCATTCACGTATCAACAGGGTCTTTGGATGTTACCATTTCTTGTCTACTCTTAATAATGATGCAATGGACACAGGAATGTTCAATATTCTGATTTCATTGCCTTTGAATATATACAGGGAAAGAAGGTTGCTGGATCATATGATAATTCGACCTCTGAATTATTGTTTTGCATAATAGCTGCACCACTGTACTTTCAATAGTATTCCAGTAGTATTCAAGGGATGCTTTTTCTCCAACTAATTCAGCATCTTTTGCTTTCTTTCGTGATTTTGGCAACAGTCATTCTACAGTGTGAGATATACTTTATTGTGGTTTTGCACTGCATTTCTCTAATAGTATTCTGAACAGCTAATCATTGTCTTAAGTCATCTGAGAAATTTCCTTTCAGCTCCTTTGCAGATTTTAACATATTTTGCTTTTGTTGTTGTTTTATTGTATGTTTTATTGTTGCTACACTGATTGTATTCCTGTTACATTTGTGATATGAACCATGTATTCTATGCATTTTGCAAATATTTTCTCCCATTCTATAGGTTGTCTCTATACTCTGTTAATGGTTTCCTTTACCTGCAGGTTTAAAATTTGATTCAATCCAACTTGTCTATGTTTTGCTTTTATTGTCTGTGCTTTGGAATTCATATCAAAAAAGTCATTGCCCAAACCAAAGTTAAGATGCTTGCTCCCTTTGTTTTCTTCTAGTAGTTTTTATAGTTTCAGATCTTCTGTTTACAGCTTTAATCCATTTTTAGTTGGGTCTTGTACATGTAGTGAGAAAATGATCCAACTCCATTATTCCGCAAGAAGTGTTCCAGTTTCCCAAGACATTTATTGAAGAGATCAGCTTTCCCATTAGATGACCTTGGCACCACTGGAAAACATTAGCTCACCAGAAGAACTGTGAATTAAATTCTGGGCTCTATTCTGTTCCACTCATCTTAAGTAATATATATTGAAATAAAAAAATATGACACATCAGTTTGTTCCTCTTCCTCAAGATTGCTTTGGCTTTTCAGTCTCAACATGAGGATTGTTTTCTTGATGTCTGAAAAAATGCCACTGAAATTTTGATAGGGAGATCATTGAATCTGCTGATAATTTTGGTAATATAAACATTTTAATAACGAAGTTTTCCAAGCCATAAACAAGGGATACCTTTGCACTGATTCGTGCCTTCTTCACCTTTTTTTCATCATTTCATTTTAGTATTCAGCATACAGTTATTTCACCTCTTTGACTAACTTTATTCCTAACTGTCACACTCTTTTCGTTGCTATTATAAATGGGATTGCTTTCTTAATTTATTTTTTCAGACAATTTGTTACTAGAGTATGGATGGGATCATAAATTATTTTTGTGTCCTGCAATTTTCCTGAATTCATTTATTAATTTTGTCTTTTTTGGTGAATTATTTCGGGTCCTCTATATATAAAGTTATTTTATTTGCAAATAGAGACAATTTTGCTTATTCCTTTATGACTTTAATATGTCTATTTTCATTTTTCTCTTCATAATTACTCTGGTGAGAATTTGCTGAATGGCAGTGGTGTGAATACGTCTTCTTCTTGACCTTACAGGAAAAAAAATCGTTTTCTTCATAGGATACATTAGCTGAAGATTTATCATATATGTTATTTAATAAGTTATGATCTTTCTATCACCATTTTTTGAGAGTTTTTAATCATAAGAGGAGGACATTGGATTTTTCAAATTTTTTTCTGCATATGCATATTTTCTGCATATGTTACTTATATTTTTCTTCTTTCTGTTAATACGTATATCAAATTTATTGATTTGTATATGTTGAAACATCCTTGCATTGTAGAAGTAAATCCCATTTGATCATGCCAGCATTCTTTATTTTTAAGGAATTTAAAACTACACGTTTATTCTCCCAGCTTCTGTGGGTTGGAAGTCGGGATGCTGACTTAGCAGGGTCATGTGTGTGACCAATGATGGTGCAGCCCAAGGCTTGTTTCTCATCTGAAGACTCAAGTGAGGAAGCCCGTGCTTCCAAATGTACGTGGTTGCTACTAGGGCACAGTTCTTGGCTGGCCATTGGCCAGAAGTTGCCCTCAAGTTTTTGCCTTGCGTGGGTCTCTCCATGGCACAGCTCACACAAGGAAGCTGCTTCATTAACATCACCAGTGTCACAATAAGACAAATGTTACAAACATCCATAGTATCATCCTGGAAGTGACATTCCATCACCTTTGCCATAGTCTATTCTTAACTCTCCCATAAAAAAATGCTTCTTCCTCACTTCCTCTTCTCCCTTCCTTTTTCTCAAAAAAAATGTCACAGGTTTTTCCCATACTCCAAGGAAACAGATGACACAAGATGAGAATGCAAGGAAGAGGGAAAATTGGGGGACCATTCTAGAGACATTTAGTCCCAATATTATTCAAGGTCATCCATGAGATAGGTGACTGCTGGTCAAATTCCTCACTCTCAAAGTCTGTTTCCTATTACACCTGTTCCAGGGATGTTTGGTGCATAAGCACATAAACATGTCCTGCCTCAGGGCCTTTGTACTTTCTATTCCCTTGACTTTGAATGCTTACCACAGAGATGCAAACAGCTCTGTTTCTGCTAACTCCAAGGGTCTCTTCTCAGATACATCTCCTCCAAGAGAACTTTCCTGACTACAGTGGTCCCCATATCCTCTGACCCCTCTATGCTTTACTGGGTCCCCTGACTGACTGCCCCACTGGGATAGAAGGCTGGCAAGTTAGGAATCATGGTCAGCCCATGGAGTCTGCCTACCACTCTCAGCACTGGGTCTGGCATAGAGTAATGCTCCATCAATATTTATTGCATGAAGATAGGATTAAACCATCCACATTTTTGTTCTCTTCTCCTCCTCCCCACTTTTCATATTGTTGTCTTACTGTTTTTAAAAGTGGGTTCCTTTATACTTTATATAGCACCCTTTAGTTTTTTTGGTTTTCTTTTTTTGTATAGCAGGTATTGTGGTGATGAATTCCTTTAACTTTTGCATAATGGAAAAGCTTTTTGTCATTCCTTCAGCTCTGAATGATAATCTCGCAGGGTACAGTACCCTAGGTTGAAAATTATTTTCATTCAGCACTTTTAAATATATCATGCCATTCCCATCTGGCTTCTAGAGTTTTAGTTGAAAAATCCATTGATGATCTTATGGGGACTCCTTTGTATGTGACTCATTTTTCTCTGGGTGCTTTTAAAGTTCTTTATCATGTGCATTTGACATTTTGATGACAATGCATATCAGTGTAAGTCTTTTCAGGTTTCTTTTATTAGGAATGCTAGACTGGCCCAGGGACAAAGCAGCAGCGGCCATACCTGGGAAAGGTGGCTGACGTCAGACTAAGGGATTGAACTCCACACCTGGATTCACAGGACCAATCCCCAATTGCGATGTATGAAGCCCGCGAAATTCCTTTGCTTAAAGAGTGAACTTTTCTTTGTTCGGGGCGACTTCCCCGACCCTCGTTCTGTGGACTGGGGAACCTCGCGCGGGTGCACAAACCCCAATAAAGCCCTGGCTATTCGACTTTTTGTTTAATTGACTTTCTTTCCTTGTGGTGCCCAGAAAAAACCTTTCAAGAAACACTTTGAGTTTTTGGATGGAGGCTTGCTTCATTCAGGTTAGGGAAATTCTCAGCTATTAATTTGTCAAATACAGTTTTTATTCTCTTTTCTCTCCCCCTTCTAGGACCACTGTGATGTGAATGTTGTTTCTTTTGATGCTATTCCATAGGTCTTAAATGTTGCCCTCATTTCTTTGCATTCTTTTATCTCTTTGCTGGTTTGCTTGAGTGCACTGGAAGTGTCATCCATACTATTCTTGAGTCCCTCTGTTGAATTTCAGTTCAGTTAATACAGTCTTCATTTCTTTGATATATTGCTTCACTTATTCCTTCTTTTTTGCGTTTTTCTTTTTCCTCCTCTATTATTTTCTTGATTTCCATGAGTATGCTTATTACTGTTGCCCTAAATTCATCCTCAGGTAGTTTGCATAAATCTGTTGTATTCAGATTTTCCCCTGGGCTTTTAATTGGATCCATTATTTCACATATATTTCTCCGTGTCTTTGCTCTGTTTGGCATTATTTTTATGGTTCTGTGGATTACATTTCCTTGCAGTGATGGTGTAAGGTATCAACTTGCACTGAGTAAGCCTGGATCTTGGTTTGACCCCCAGGATTTCTTAAGACTATAGGGTTGGCGCTCCAAGCCATAATGACCACCTTACTGTTGGCCTACAATCAGCAATCAGGTTGCAGCTTCACTTCCACCCACAGGGTGGCACTAGTGAGTAGAGTTAACAGTTTCTCCCTTTGGGAGACTCTCTTCTTATATCTGGGAGCAGTATTTCTGGTGGATGGGTCCTCTGGTTCCAATGTGATGATGGTGGGAGGGGTTGGGGGATTGGGGCTTCCCTTAGCTGCCTTATAGTTATGGCTGCACCCAATGTAATTTTCTTGCCAGAGTTCAGGCTCATATCACTAGGGTGCTAGTCCTCCTGCCCTGTGCCAAAACCCTCTCCAGCTCTGTGTCCCTCTCCCACTGGGCCAGTCTCTGCTGCTTTTCTGACTTCCTGGAGGCCTGGTTCTTCCCATAGTTCCACCCCTCTGCCATAGTCCAAGTCCTGATTCTTCATTGTAACTCTGAACCCTGAAGTTTTCACCATCCCCTTCTGTGGTCCCAACTGCTGCTGCACATCTATAGCCTTTGGGCCTGCTTCTTCTTAGTGTTTGTTTCTGGAGGATAGGTGAATTCCTAGCAGCTCTGTAGGGAGGATGTGGGTCTCACTCCTACCAGGTCACCATCTTGACTCAGATTGCCTACTATGCTATTTTTTTTGCACTCTATTTCATTTATTTCTGCTCTAATCTTTATCATAGTTTCCTCTCTTCTAAGGTGGGTTTATTTTGTTCTTTTTGTAGCTCCTCTTGGTGTAAGGATAAGGTTTTTTTAGAGCTTTCTTTTTTCCTATGGAGCTACTTATGATTATAAGCTTCTCTCTTAGAACTATTTTTCACTGTTTCTCATGATTTCTAGGATGTGGTTTTTATATTTTTGTTTCTTGCAAGGTATTTTTTATTTGACTTATGATTTTTTTTTTTTAATCCACTGGTTGTTCAGGTTATTTGCCTCCTGCTTTTGGTGTCTTATTTCTTAACATTGATGTCAGAAAGAAAACCTAATATAATTTCAGTCTTATTAAGATTGATAAAATTTGTTTTATGATTTACCATATGAACAATTCTGGAGAATCTTCTATGTTCACTTGAAAAAAATATATACTCACCTGCTATTAGGTGGATTGTTTAAAATATTTCTATTAGATCCACATTGTTTTAAGTGTTATTCAAGTCCCTTGTTTACTGATTTTCTGTCTGGATGATCTATCCATTGTTATAAGTGGGGCATTAGTGTCCCTAATTTTATTGTATTGCTGTCTTTTTCTCCTTTCAGTTCTATTTATATTTCCTTTATACATTTTGGCACTCTGTATTGGGTACATACCTGTATTTAAAATTGTTATAACCTCATGATAAATTGATCTATATCATTATAAAATAAATTTCTAAATTTCTTGTGGCAAATTTGACTTAGTCTATTTTGTCATATATATATCCACATACATATGTAAATTTATATTTACAACTATTTCTACTCTTATTTGTTATTATTTGCATAAAACCATTTTCCAATCTCTTTACTCTTGTACCATGTAATCCTTAAAGTTAAAGTGAGTCTCGTATAGGTAGCATATTGTTAGATATTTTTTTTGTTGTCATTTTTATTTTTTAATCCATTCTATCACTGTATGTCTTTTGTACTATTAATCCAGTTAAATTATTTATAGGTACAAAAACCTACAGTTGATTTTTGTTAATCTACGTTTTATAATTTTTCTTCCTTTCTTATTGCCTTCCTTGTGATTCGATAATTTTATAGTAATATGCTTTGATCCCTCTCTCTTTTTCTTTTGTGTCTCTATAGTAGTTTACTTTTGTTTGTAGTTAACATGAGGCTTGCATACAATATCTTATAGCAGTTCATTTTTAACTCATAACAACTTAGCTTTATGCACATAAAAATTCTCAGTATCATCCCCTTACACAATTTCATATGCTGATGCCACAATTTACACATATTATGTATTAATTTATTAATATTTAACTATAACTACATTTGAAAATTTGGGGTTTTAACTTTTATGCTATAATTAAAAGTTATTTACACAGACCCCTATAGTGTTAGTACATTCTGAATGCACTAATATACTTACTTTTATACCATACCTATATATTTACTCTTACTGGTGAGTTTTAACTTTACTTTGTCTCCATGTCAGTAATTAGTTATTATCCAAGTTAAATAACTCCCTTTCGCATTTCATTTAAGCCCAATTTTGTGAGCAATGACCTCTCCAGAGACGATATTTCTCTTCATTTCTGAAGGACAACTTTTCCATGGATATAATGCTTAGTTGGTAGCATTTCTTTTTATCTTTCAGTACTGTGAGTATATCATCTCCTTCTTCTGATCTGCAAAGCTTCTGCTGAGAATCTGCTCATTTTTATAGGTATATCTTTGTATGTGATAAGTCATTTTTTCTCTTGATGCTTTCAAAATGGCCTGTTTCTCGATGACTTTTGATAATTTAATATAATGTGTCTTGGGTATATTTTAGTTTGGATTGTTCCTATTTCAAAATTTTTGATCCTCACATATCTTGATGTTTAAATCTTTCCCAAAACTAGGAAAAGCAATGTCATTCTTCTCTCTTTCTCTTCTCCTTTTTGGGACTTGAAAATGCATATATTGATTCACTTTTTGGTTTTCGATAAATACTGTAGGGTTTGTTTTTTTTTAACTATTTTATTTTTTTTCTTTTATCACTCAAAATAATTTCAAAAGACTTGTCTTCAAGATCAAAGATTCTCCTGCTTGATAGTCTACTAATGATGTTCTATGCAGTGTTTTTCATTTCATTCATTCCTTTCTTCAGCTCCAGAATTATTTGGTTCTTTTTTAATATTCCCAGTCTCATTATTGAATGTCATATTATGCTCAATTATTGTTTTCCTGATTTTGTTGAGTCACCTAATGTGTTCTCTTATAAATCACTGAGATTCTTCAATGTAATTATTTAGGAATTTTGGCATGCAATTCAGAAGTTTCCATTTCTTTGGGGTCAGGCACTGGAAATTTATTGTGCTCCTTTAGTGTTTTTATGATATTTTTCATATGCCTTGAAATCTTCACATTGAAGAAACACTCACCTCTAGGCTTTATTGGATGGTTTCAGGCAATAAAGAGCTTCTCTAGTCAACATGGCTAGAGATTCTATAGGTCTCTCAACTCTCCTTGGATGCCCACTCTACTCCTTTTGTTCTCTTTTGGAAAGGGAGGACATCTTAAGAGTCAGCTCTTCAGACCAGTGATAAGCTTCCTGTTTCTCTTTCCTATGGCAGTGCCCCAAGGTGTCCAAGCTTATGTGCTTTTCCCCAATCCAGCAGAGCTGAGTAAGCTACCAGTGTGTGCTTGCATGAGGTTCAAATGAGCCAACTGTAGTGATGTCTATGGGCCAGCTACAGGGGTGGGTGGTGCACTGAATGCTGAGGGTGCATGTAGTCAAGCTGGGGGGTCCACAGGTTAATGGGTAGTCTTTTCTATAGGAAGTTAATAAAATCTGTGCTCCTTTGTTGTATTCCTGCCTTAGTTGCTGTTAGCTTTCATTTCTTTTCCATGCTCTTAGCTGTCTCATCAGTTTTGCTGCCCTAAAAGAGCAATGCAATGATGCTCTTCAATGTTTTCGTTCTCAGATTTTAGCTCCAACAGAGTTCTGGGACCTCTCTGATGTACTCCTGAACTCCTACTAAGATACATTTGCCTGTAGGTTGCTTTCAAAATGAGTGCTTCCTCCGTGGGGATGAGGGCTTTAATAATCTGTACCATCAAGTTGATGTCACCTGCAGACCCTCCATTCTTTTTATGGAAATTCCATGACCTTACCAGGCTTTGCCAACCTCCTCTCCTAGAGACAATGATCCTTCTCATTTGTACCACCTCCTCTGTCATGTTACTGTCTAGGTATGTGTCTCTTCTCCTACTACAAGTAGGTATTATAAGACCAGAGTATTTGCTAAACCTGAATTGATAAGTGCCCCACATATGTGATACCAAATTTTATATAGATTTTTTTTAGTTATTAATTCACCTCTGTTATGTGTTTAGGAATCTTTAATCCTGCAGGTAAAGAGATGAGTTTAAAGAAAAAGAAAGAAAAGAAAAAAAAATGCAAAGGGTAACAATGAATTACTTCATCTAAGGACACACCGTCAAGGCCCAAGAAGACCTGGTGATAGGATACATGCCTGTGGTGATGTGAGAGGAGAACCTCCTCCAGAGAAAGTGAGCATTTCACCATCCCACCAAGCTGCCACCACCTCTGGAAAAACTGCAAAGCCTAGCATCTGTGAGGCTTTTATACAAAATCACAAATGTCACTAGGGGACAAGAAAGTTGCCAGAGTGACGCAGGAGAGAACTTCCCGTAGTGATAGAGGAGAGATTTTACTAAACATTAGAAGGAATAGCAGTCTTGAACCCCTCATTTGGATCCCCAATGAATAAGATAAAGCACCTTGAGGGATGAGAGAATACTTTAATGCAGGTACACCTTAAAATAACCCAATAATTAAAAATGAACGAAATTTGGTGTGTACACACCAGCATACTTACAAGTGGTAATGGTCTGACTGAGAGAAACAAAAGTATTTAACACTTATATAGTGCACAATATATGGCATCATATAAGCCACAAAATTTAAATTAATTTGGATGACAATATGCAGCTTTTTAAGACATTCCTAACTTTACTATGATTGAAGTCACTAGGAATTATGGGTATTATATGTTAAATCTGGGCTTTCATTGTGTTTTGTGAAAGACCGCATTAGAACATTTTTTCAGTTTTTGCTTTTGGATGCAATACAACCTATGACTTTTAGATATAACTCTCATTTAGACCATTTAGAAAACCTTATCCTTGGGTTCTGTTTCCATATTTGCCCCTGAAAACAATTCAAATGTTGCTCTCAGAATCAGAGCAAACTTATCCATTGGGCCCAAAGAAAAATAGCTAGGATTGACATTATTTTTAGGGGCTCATTAAGAAGGTTTAATTTCCTTCAAAATCAGAATAAAAAATAAACTCTTAGGTCACAGAAAATATCTAATGTATGATATTAGTATGTTCATCTTTATACAAATAGTCATAAAATAAAAATTTTAATAAAATTTGCTCTACTCTTTATTCTGTTCCCCAAAGTCACTATCCCCTCTTCTTTTCTCTAGCTGTCTCCTCAATAAATGGCACATACCTCTTTCTGGATACAATTATCATCCTGATAATAGGAAGAGGGTAAAATTTACCAATTTTAACTCTTAAAGAAATTTTTTTCTATATATTTTTACCAAAGTTCCGCCTCTATGCAAATGGGACAGAAAATGCCATCTCCTCTGAGGAGTCTCCCCAGATTCCCTTCCATACTGTGATCTGTACATCTGGAGGCCCTTTTGCCACTGTACTCATGAACTCTCTGGTTACACAGTGCCTAGTCATTGCTGTTACATAATTTACTACTAGGCACATATTATTGTTCCCTAGTAGAAGAATCATATGTACATTCTCCTGTAACTTGCAGTTTTAGAAGGTTGGGGCCATATTCCTTTTCATCTTTGTTCCCATCACAGTGTCTTATTACATTTACTTGTTGTAAATGCTCAGTATGTCCCTTGGAGTTGAATACCACACAGATAATATTTGCAGCAGCTTCATCATCATTACCCATCAAAGCTGTTTGACCAAAGTGAGAGCAAACTACTTTGTGGCAAGGACAATATCTTCTCATCTCTGGCAGTTCTTTCGATTCTGTGTCATTACAGCAACACATTTTTTTTTAGATAAATCATGAGGCTGGAAGTCAAGACCCCACATTCCACTGTGGGTTTCTTCTGAAATTAGTTAACAATGGCTCTATCATTGATTATACTCATCCTACTCTGTGCTTATACCTTAGGTTACTTGTAATCTCAAGTATAAGGAACATGCTTTCTTAATCTTCTTGGATTCTGGGATCAGTTAAGAATACACTATATGAGGCACACCCTGGTGGAGCAGCGGTTAGGTCATTCACCTGTAAAAGCACAAGCCACATACCCCTGGCTTCAAGTCCTGGGTCAGGGGAAACAACCAGTGTGAACTAAATAAAACAGAAAAATAAAGATGCTTTTTCCTCTTCTTCATCTTAATTGCTGTCTGCACTTTTTGTTAAAAAAAATATATATATACTATATGAGATTTCTCCAAACAAAAGCAATACATTTTCATTTCTGATCACTTCATTCAGATACAAGTTCTGGCTAAAACCCATGCATGGTGCCTGGAAACAACTAGAAAGACCAGGAAAGCACCTATTAAAGGACCTCTGCTTGCTTTCTTTAAATCCGTATTTTTCATTTGAATTTTAGAGATTTTCTTTTTTCTCTTCTATTTTTGCTTTAGTAACACTAAGACAGAGACAGGTGGGGGCCCTGGGGACAAGACATTTTTGAAGAAAATTCTCAAGTAAGTCTCCTAGAACAGAGGTTTGTATGGTTAGCCTTTTAGAGACTCTTGTGATTCTGAGTTGGTTTTGCTTTTATTCAGTTTCCAACGTTCACTTTCAACCCAACTTCACTACCTGAGATAACTCATTCCCATGGGTGTGATGTCCTAATTTTTCTTAACAAAGAAAATTCCTAGCTGCCATCCATAGTCATGGGTTTTCAAGACTAAGATTGAAGATGCCCTGATTTGTGCATAATCTTCATTTCTGCTCCTGTGATAAATAATAAACATTGCATGTCAGACAAGACCCATCTAGAGTCACTAACAGCCTTAAATTGTGACCTGTCACTGCAGTCTCAGCAACGGCTTTCTAACCTGAATAGCAACTAGGAAATTATTACTTAGCACCCTCTATAGGAAGAGCTTTACCATGCATTACACATCCATTATCTCATTTAACATAAAGCCACCCTAACAGAATAATTGTTACTTTGATCATTTTCAAGGAGAAAAGGCTGACGAACAGAGAAACAACCTCTCTGAAATTGCATAGTTAGAAGGCAAAGGTACAAAGCCAGTTAAAATCCCTATTGCCTCATAGCATCCTATTTGCAGATGCCTCTATGCATTATTATCACGTTTGCTGCTGCCTCCCACACTAGACTATGAGTCCCTAAAAAGTAGGATCATAGGTTTTCTTTTTTTTTTTTTTACCCCTTTCATGAAACTGCCATTTGTCTTAGTCTCTGTATGGACTTGAGAAAGGAGAGACAAGTGAAAGATGTGCTAAGCAAAGAAAGCTCCCTGGATATGAGGAAAGGTGCTGTAGATGTGCCTAGGAGAATGAATGAGACTCTGCTGACTGAGTTTGTTACTTGACCCAGGTTCACTGCTAACCACCCTGAACTACTCAAGAGGATGAAATTTGGTAGGAAAAAAAAATAGGTTTATTATCAAGAGGTACTAAACTGAGAAATGGGAGACCTGCTCTGTCTCAAATCCACATTACCAACTGAAAGGGGTACAGAGATTATATAAACAAAGTATACATGCAAGAGGCCATATGGGGGAAGGGGAGGCATTTTGGGGAATTCCACAGCTATTGGTGACTACAGATGGGGAGGCACTCAGGAGTCTGCTAGTGCATCAGGCTGATCACAAGTCTTCTTGACTTAGTGGAAGAAAACCAGTTCAATCAATTACCTACATCTCTCCCAGTTTAGTTTATCTATAATTAGAGTCCATGTTAATTAAATAAATTCCTCAGTTTTGCTAAATGGCTAGGGTTGGCTGTGTCCACATTTACTGCCTGGCTACAAGTCCAGCTGCCCAGCATTCGCATAAGGGGATGGGCAAAGGCACCAGGGGACTGAAGGTATGTAGCATAACAATGTGTGAACTTGAATGGTGGTGCTAGCCAGTATCAGATGTAAGAAATGAGAAATTACTGACTAAGGGGATTAGCCCAGACTCATAAGTACTGCTTCTTTGAATGTCTAGGTTCTAGTCTTGCAATTTCTCAAGCTAGCCCAAAGGCAATGATTGGTCACACTCACACACCTTGTCCCATTTTCCATTTCCACTGAAAGAGAAAGCTTAACTTTAAGGTGAGCTCTTTGCCTTTGATATCCTGGCAAGAAATGTATGTTGCTGTTTGTCATACCTCCCCCACTGACCTTCCCCTATTCTTGGAAACAAATAAGAAAGAAACTGAGGAAGTTAGGAAGGGGCTGATTACGGGCACGGTCGCTCATTTAGAAAAGTCATTTCAAATTGCACTAGGTGCTTCAATTGCCCTATTTTCCTGGAATTAATTCTAAATTTTATAGGTACAATTTGTTTCCCTTAAGTCTCTAATTATGCTTTTAACATTCAATCTTTCAAACTCTAGCCATTAGTGACTTAATATGGTGTTATCAAGAGATAGAGTGGAGTTAGGAGTGTGGGTGGGAATTATAAGAGCAGAAGTTGCACCTGTGCTTGTGATGGTTTGAAATTGATGTCCCCTGGAGGAAAGCTAAAAGAAAAACCTAATAAGTCACCAAAATAGACTAAAGTAAAGTCTGAAAATTAGTATTTAAGGTATTAGGACAAGGGGCTGTGAAGGCCTTGAGAGGTAATCACAAAGTTCCATTTAAACTTACAGAACATGGGGCGATGGTGTGGGATTTCAGGCCAAATGAAATGAATCATAGAAAATGCAGACATCATCAGACAGCAAGGAATGCTCAGGGTATAAATGCTAAGGTTGGAGCAGAACTTTCAAGGACATAAAAATCTAAGGAAGGCGACAGGTAAGAAGTGACTCAGAGACATGACAAAATATGGGAAAGTTGAATAACTGAGTAGCTGGGAACAGCATGTAGGAGGAAGGAGACAGAAGTAAAGCATAATTATCATTCCTTAAGTGAGTCGTGCATTAACTGAGCATCCACAGTACTTCCATTTCTTAAAAGAGGAGGTAGACCAGTTGAGTTCTGTAGCTCACCAGTCACTCCCCTCCAAATCCATGTTTATCATTTACGCTGACACACCTGCCCAATGATTCTGATGACAGTATGTGACTTAAGCTTTTAAATACTATCATTTTATGAGAACTAATGTAAGAATGGATGGCTAGGTTAAGGGTTCAAAGAAAGGAGCAAAAAGTTGTTTGTACCATAGAGAAATCACAATTCGAGAAACTGAGAAGGAAGGAGATTAAAAAAAAAAAAACCTAGCCATTCAGAAAACTCACAGATTTAATGATGCAAGAATTCTTGCCACAAGAATCCTGAAAAGGAGGCACAGAAGATCAGCCAGTCATAGTCATTCATAACTTGAAATTCAAGGGTAGAAAAATAGGAGCTTATAATCAACAAAGTCAACCAAGGTTGGCAGATGAGGGAGTGATCACTGGTGGTGAGAGAGAAGATAATTACACCCATGAAGCAATAGTTAGTTGTTTGAAACAGAAAAATTCCACCTCAAAAATACATTCCATCAAAGCTTCAAGAAGTGAAAAATCATTGGAACTTGAGATGTCCAGTGTGTCTTCTCAGATAAAAGAAGTACCTATCTGGAGGAGAAGTATGAACTAATAGTGAAGGAACATGAAAATTAAAACTCTTAGTGAGTAGAACTAGCTGAGAAAGGATACAAAGTGAGTTTGAGCTAAGACAGTTATGTATGATGGTGGTATAGTCCACTACCCACAAAATTGCTTGGTGCCCATGGGGATCACGTAGGAGACACCGTTGAAGTAAGGCAATAAAACTAGGTGATGGTGAACATTGAATTCTAAATTAAAATCTTTAAATTCATGCTATAAAACAATAGATTAAAGATTTCTGGAAAAAATTATCATTAACCATGGCTTATTTTAATCATTCAATTATTTTCACATGGTTTTCATCATGACTACTCACCCTAAGTTTCTGACAATTTTCAAGAGCCAGGGGTATAAAAGTAAAAGAGAATAAATAATTTCCAAAGTTTGAGAGTTCTCATGGTGTACACTTCAGAAAATTACATGGTGTACATTTTAGGAAAGAATGAACAAACCAAAGTGCAACATCAGGGTCCCCCCATGTATCATCCACACAGAAATGCTTCCCGTACACATGTGTCCTGAAGTCCTCTATGTACAAATGTAGTAATTCTCACTCAACACCTTTGATGAGAATCTTGGAAATTTTGATATCAAGAAAGGAGGCTCTTGCTGCTTTCATTATTCAACATTGGCTTAACTGTGTTGTTTTCTCATTAACATTATAACAAACTGACATCAAAAGAGTGGATTTTAGGATGTTATTTGCAAACTTGCTGCCAGTAACATCCATTCTGTTGTACCCATGTCACAAATGTGTGCCCGTTAGAGGATTTTTATTAAAACATATATTCTCTCCAGCCGGGTGTGCCAACTTACAAAGTTGTGTCATCATCACAGGTATACAGTAGCTTGCTAATCTCTGGTTTGAGTGGAGCATGTGAAACTGTTCTTTTTCTGGCACCTGTCCACATGGATGGCTCTCCAAAAGAACAAAGGTATAGAATTCTAATCAACAGCACTGTGAGACACTAACACTGAGAATCTATGCATGTCTGTGATTGGCACGAAATCACACTCTCTTGTTGACTCATTGATTAGTACCTAAAATGAAGGGGGGAAATTATTTCCAAGAATCTCACATTGCTAACATCTATTCTAAATAGACTACAGAAATGGGTTAACATGTCAAAGGCAAAAAAAAAAAAAAAAAAAAGATAAACAAAGCAAACCAAGTAGTAAGCCTAAAAGTATAGTTTAATAGATTTGCATCAACATCTGTGCAAATTTAAAGAAAAGGCATCAAATACAAAAATGGGGGTAAAATAATATTCCTATTTTACATCTTACTGATCCTCTCTCCTCTTGCATAGGAAAGAAATATATCTCAAAGAATCACACTTAAAAAAAAACCTTCTTTAATTCAGAGATGAACTTGAGTGTGACCTCAGAGAATTCAGAACGTACGCCACGTTAGTCTTTAATAAACTGGACTTGGCAATGACTGATCTCAAGGAAAATTCAATCAAAACTAAGGTCTTATCTTTCTTCAAAAACAGGACAGTGGAGAATTGAATGTGATGTCCTGGAAAAATCGAAGAAGAAATAACATCAAACTAGTTTGTTCCTGAAAACAAGGCAACAAGAAATTGATGGCATTTTAACCTGCGGTTTTACTACAAAAGATCCTGGGCTTAGAAACCATGTCACTTGACTCTTTTAAAATCCAGCACACAGAAAGAGAACAAGAAACATTGGTGGCAACATTTCTCGGGTAATTCTAAAGCAGAACCAAGAAGTTCCTGGAACCAACGATACTGATTCTTTGAATAGGTAAAACTTTTCCAACCAAGGATTCAGTCTCCCTTCAACTAAGCTGTTCTTTCTTGGGTGCAGAGAAAGAGAGCAAGGGATGGAAAAAAATAAGAAAATGAAGCAAAGTAGCAACTTCTTTTTCATATCCAGCTTGGTATCTCTTTCATGAAGAAACAAAAGTGATTCACATTTTCTCTCTCTACATGACTTGAACAAGATGAGTGAGGTTAAACAGAAAAGCCAGTCTCTAAGAAATTAGAAAGTGTTTATTCATTTCCACAATTACATCACAATCCCAAGCAATTTTTATAAAAACAAAACAGAAGAGCTACATTAAAAATGGTCTTTCATTCTCTTTATTAAAGAATTTACAATGGGTTTAAGGCTAGTTCAGCTCTCTGATGACAGTTTATTAAATAGGAGAAAACACGAGACTTGGCAGAACTCACACACTGAAAGTAAAGCACATGAAGTAGATTGCATGTGTGTATCTTTCATGGAAATCCTAGTTATTAAAATACAGCATGTTAACAATTTCACATCAGAGGAAGAAGGAATGTGAAGGAAAACTGATACATGATAGCCCCAAAATTAAACTGCATCGTGAAATTTGCATTATCAAACTAGCAAAGACATGGAGAATACTTACCAGACTAATATAAACAGAATAATGTTTTCATGAAAGAAATCTGTCTTCTGATTTGAACTTTCGCCTATCAAGTTTAAGACTGTCTTAAATTAATCAAAGGAACAAGAAAAACTAATTACTGGAGAGAACACTAAACCATCCCATTAAATAAAAACCAAAGGAGTAAGCTATATTATGAGAAGTATAGGAATCACTATTATGTGAAGATGGAAAAGATGAGATTTCAACCCTTTAGGAACACACCTTTAAATGGGAGAGACTAGTATAGTTGTGTGAGAGAGAGAGAATGGGAATGAATGTATCTTCTACTGTGGCAAGGGACTGGTATGTATGAACGAAGTTCTGTGAAGTCAAAGCAAGGAAGCTGAGTTCATAATAGAGTCCCAAAGATGACTTCTCAAACTAAGAGCAGAGGAGGATGCGTGGAATGAAGCTTGAGAAGAATGTGCAGGTAGAACCAAACTGTCAGGCAACATGAGAAGCATAGGATGGAACTAGCATGGTGACTTGGGAAATCAAACAACCTCACAGGGGTAAAAATCAACATTTCATGAAACAAAGTTTACCAGCCCAGTTCATCAGGAAATAGAAAGTAAAGCAAAATGAGAAGTTGAGTCAAATTTGATAAAATGTTGACTTATAAAAGTGTATACAGAGTGTTGAGAAATGATCTCCATTCATGAAGGGGCATGACAGGAAGCAAGGCTCGTGGCCCAGGGGCAGGGGTGCTGTCAAAGGAAGAGACCTGAGGCTAACTCGGACAGCACAGCCAGCCTACTGCAACCTGGAGAGACAGAATCAGAAGATGAGCAGTCCTGAACTCATTCTTCCATCTCCCCATATTCTGCTGGTTCTCCCCACTGGTCAAAGCCAACGTCAATTCAGAGAGCAAGGGAGCCACCTAGTGTGGTCCCTCCCATCAGAAACCCTCAGCACTGAGCAGACAGAGGAGCGTGGAGTATAGGTGTGAAGGGAAGTCTGAAATCTTCAGTACAGAGGAGTGCAGACTGAAATCAGTGCCAAGAGATGTAATCTCCAAATTACTTCACCTATGAAGTCTCTATTAATAGCTTATCTTCCCCCAGAAGCCTTTCCACATCAACTTGCAATCAGCTACCACTTGTTATGATCCATAGAACTTCCTTTTCTTTACATTTAATCCTTCATTTACTATGTTTCTGAAAGTATTTGTCTCTGTAAATAGGTTCTGAGGTCTCCAGGAAAAAAGTAGTGTGTCCAGGAGTTACACAGTTTGACTAGGTCTCTCCCATATATAAGATCAGCTTTGTATTTCCAGTACCCAGCATGAGTAACAATCACCCACTTTTTGTTAAATTGGATGTAAATAATTGTGCCCATCCCTTGAGTAATAGACAGTATCAGGGTGCTATGCTGTATCTGAAAACTATTCTGGACATTCCTCAGAGACTCAATTTTTCCAGAGAACCTGCACTTGCATGCTCATACATCTGAAAAGGACAGATTATTTTATCATCCAGATGACACACAGAAGTAAAGAGTCATGAAATTATCCCGGAACCAAAGGAAGAACCAAGTGTTGGCAGTAGTGTAGATATATGCAGAGGTCAACCTCCTCTTAATGCAATAAATACGGTTCAAAACCATTCAGACTCAGGCAACATCTGCTTTTGAGTAACTATTCCGCCCAAAATGACTGTGCTCTGTACATTCACACAGTGGTGTCACTGACTGTCAGAACTCCAAGGGTGAAAAAATTATTATCTGCATCTCAAAGACGAGGAAACGGATGCTGAGAAAAATTAAAGCCAGGAGTTTTTACATGGCAGATATAAATATAATCCTTTTGATTTTGGCTGAAATCCCCTTTCGGTCACATCAGAATGATTTCTTAATCTGTACAATAAATATCTTAGAAAATACATAATAGAACAGGAAATTCTATTTATACTTACCACATATATATAACACACACATATATATGTATGCACATATAATGCCTAATAGCATAAAAGATAATATTGAAAGTCTCTTAGGCATTTTTAACTATATAATTATAAAAGTATCAACATCTATTATCAAAATATACTATTAATTAATTTTTGTTATTGAGGAGACAGTAGAAAAATATTTTTTCCAAATAACAAAAATAAATGAACAAATTACCAGGATCATTCATTTTATGATAAAACTACAAAAATATTGACTAATAAACTTTGAAACAACCAAAATAGTAAATAGTAGGTTGACCAGATCTTAAATATTTTCTTGTACATTTTATTGTAAATCTATGACACTGTAAACCACTGGTTAGAGTTACTGGTAAAGAGTTTTTATGGGAAAAACTGAAAGTCTTTTTGGAATCCAGAAGTTTTGCTTAGCAGCTAAAGAAACACATTATAAAACAACACAGACTTTTGTAGAGAAAAGTAAAAATCACCATGATTTGTAGCTCTGAGGGCCAGCTTTACTAATGAATCCAGAGTTTAAAATCCTTTCAAGAATATGAGCTGAGGACTCAAACTGCTAGTATAGATAGTAAATGCAGACCAAATGAGTTTCACTGAAAATATGGTGGCTTCAGATAAAACTAATTAGCAGGGTGACAAAACAGTCAATAAAAGAGAAACAAATCTTATTCCTAAATTCTGCAACAATTAGTGGAATTAATTGGAAAATGTTCCTCTTGCCCATTTGTATATAAGAACTGAACACCAGTTTGGGGCTGCTTTGCCTTGGTATTTTTTTATTATTTTCTTGGGTTGTAGTAATAGATGTCTTGTTCTATGTGACCAGAAGTGCTAATGACAGTAGGGAATGAGGAAAGGCATACAGGTGAAGAATGAAGAATGGTAGAGAAGGCCAGGAATTTAGTATAGCGAGTAATGCCAGCGCTTGTCTTTCACACATAGCTTTTTTCAAAGCAAGATTATCGATTCTGCCTCTTTTGATGGCTCTTGATGCTCAGGTTGTTTGTTGTTTCAGTTATATATTGCTGTATAACAAACTATCCCAAGAGCTGGGCAGATCTTAACAACAACAAATACCTTCATTTGCTGCATTCCTACAACTGGGGCAGACCTCAGCAAAGGGTGGTCCTTCCCTGTTTCAGCTGCCATCAGCTGGAGGGTCTTGACTAAGAATGAAAACCTCTTTTCTTAGATGATCTCACTACCTGACCAGCAAATTGATGAGGACTGTCAGCTGGGCGCTCATCTGGGCTTGCTGGCTCGGCGGTGGGGGGGGGGGCCCATGTTTCCACGTGGCCTCCCTGACGTGATAGCCAGACTTCTCATCACAAAGTGGTCTCAGGCTGTTAAATTCTCACACAGAGGCTGGATGCCCACAGAGCACAAAGGTTAAAGTATCCCCGTCTTACATCTTGGGCCTGAAACAGGCAGATCATGATTTTTGCCACATTTTAATCATTAAAGTAGGTCATGGCCCAGCCACATGTAAGGGGGCCCAGAGGAACATAGGATAGATATCAGACAATGCAGTTCACTGGGTCATCAAACATACATCTATAAAATAATAACATACACAATCTGTCTGTAAAAGGAATGGCTGGCATTAAACAAGAATATTAAATTTTTTCATTTTTTTAACAATGCTAAAACAACCATTCCTAATAAGAGGTTCAAGAAGACTCTAAGAGTACACACCTTGTACAGAATCCATGTTATGCAGACTAACAACCTATGAAGACTAGAGAGTAATAATATCCCCACAATGCGAAAGCTAGGGGCGTCTTTCCTCCAAGTTTTTGAAACACATTATTTATAAAGGGAAATTTACCAGTTACAAACCAGTAGATTCGCTTTTCCCCTGCCTCAGTACAGACTGACTTAAATTATATGTGCTCTCATTTGCTTACTCAGCAAAAATGCATGTTCCTTGGTTTGTGCGTACATGAAACAATACTCTATGTTTAAAGAAAGTCCTATATTAAAACAAAGTCTGCAAATACTGATTTCATGTGGATTTGGGCAATCTGACAAAAGTAGTTTAAAGAAGAATTCTCGGCTTTGCTTTCTCCTATAACTAATAAACCTCTCCAAGATTTGTATTATGGAATTATCAGAGAGAGAACTTCTACAGTCAAAAGAACAAGCAGCCTTAATTAAATTTCTGCCACAGATGGGTTCTATTCATCCCAGATAGATCACCACCACGACCCCTAAGACTCAGTGTCTTCATCGTTGAAAAATCTAGATGAGGATTAGGTGAGATGAAATAAAAGAAAAAGAAGACAAAATAAAAAGTGGGAAGGGTATCCTGTAAAGCATTATAAAAAAAAAAATACTGCTTCATCATTATGGTATATAAAAATCTATTTTAGGTAACTCCACCGATGTTGGTTTATTTTGTTTTGTTGTGTTTCTGGTAAATGCTTTACCTGATGATCTCACGGATGGGGACTCCAGATTCCTACTGCTGTAACTCTCATTGCAGGTGTTTTTGAGTACCCCATATATAGAAGATATTTTAGGATTTTTACAGATGCTAAAGAAGCATCCAGAATATAAATGCTAACCGTAGGTGAGGAAAGCCACTTGAGAGATACTGAACGTGGAGTACAGTGTCTCCAGGCCACTTGACATTTCCATTAAGAACTCTCTCACCAACAGTAATCACCTGTGCCTCACCTGGTCCTGCTGAAAGATGAGAGTACGTGCTTTTCATAGACAATGCTGATTTCTCTCTGAAAAAGTCAAATCATGACACCCTGAAGAAGCCTTGCACTCCACATTTTCTTAGGCACTTGGGGACCTAGAGAAGTATAAGCTAGGTTGGGAGGTCTTGAGGAAGTTATGGTCTCTTTCCACTTCCAAATTGCCTATAATGCTACTTTGGGCTGGATGAGACCATTGTAGAAGCTGATTGGGGCAATAGCATCTTGGGAAGAGAAAGAGCCCAATTCCCAATAAATCCATTTCTGTATCCAAGTATTAAGAAGGGACTGACAGTAATTTATGAATGTCAGTACATTCTTGAGGATCAAGTAGATGCCGAGAGAGAAAAGCAAAGGATATATTTACGTTGGAGGAAGAAGTAGGAGATGAAAATGACTGGAACAGAGGGTCCCTATAAAGGATTTGAGAGGTGAAATTAACTAGTTAAGAGAACTCCTGGCTCAGGGGCTTGGGCTTTCATCTGATAGGCAATAAAGAACAATTATTATATGCCTTTAATTATGGCTACACATTGTTAAAAAAAACTTATGGAGTTAAAACTTTATTTCCATTTCTAGTACTGAGGGTTTAAAATCTTGCATAATTCTGATGTTAAAAAATAGAAAACCTTAAATATTGAGTCATTTTTCAATGATGGAATTCTTTGTCTCTGATTAATCATGAGGATATTTCATTTCTGATTGTGTCTCCTTTCATCTATTTCTAGTTCATACATTTCTGAGATACTGAAAATCTCCTCTGAAGCTATGAGATTTCTTTTCGTGTATGTTGATTTTCTTTCACTTTTGCACAAAAAGGCATTATGTTTGTAAAGACGTCATAATAACAAGCTCAGCAGCAGTGAGGTGAGGCCACCAGAAGCATGGGAGCCTTATATGACAGTTATTGTCTTGAAACATAATGCCCAGCGACACCTCCTCTGGAAATAGCAGCCCAGGGGAAGCAATCGCTGGATTGGGTGCTCACCAAGTAAAAGAAAATATGAAAAGAGAATTATATCTCATGCAAGGGTCTGTTTGGATGTGAGTGATGAAAATAAGGTGTGACTTCGGATTTTTTTGTTTCTATTACCAGAATCTCATCAGTTTCCTGAACTCTGAAGTGAAAAGCACCTAGTGCATTCATAGTTCATATGCTTATGGAGGCAGAGAAGCAGCTAAGCTGTTAGATAACCCTATGCTGGCAAAGCCTGGCTAAATATTCAGATAAACACAAAAGTCAGGTGCACAAGCAAATTTAGACAGCCCTGGGGGCACAGCTGAGCCAGCCTGGCCTGCTCCTCTGTATCCTACAGGAATGCTAATCGTAATGCCAGCCTGGACCTGAGCTTAGCAAATCTCCAGCCCCTGCACACAGATTTAGAATTGTACCTGACATTCTAAAATGATCCTTTGATTTTTTTCACTCTCACACCTTGCAATTTTGCTTTCTAAAACTTCAGCTGAGAATGAATGCATTTAACATTTGGTTTTGACAGGAAGAAAATGTTGTAGTATAGAAATATGTGTCTTGAACACAACTGTTAATTCAGACTCTGCTTATCAGTTACAGAGAATGGGTACATGGCACATAATGGGTATTCAGGTACCTTGCAGTGTTGAATTACAATCACTAAATGGTCAGAACTGATAATTAAATGTGTCATATGGACAAGTCATAAATGAATGAAACAGGGCCCAGAGCAACCAGAGACTGGAGAGAGATGACTAAAATGATTCCAAGAGAAAAAAGAGATTGAGGAAACCAGAGGCTCTAGGGGATGTGTCTTAGAAAAGCGCATGGGATTCTATTTGGTCCTTCAAAGTACAGAGTCAAGCTTCCCTCTCCCCTACAGAGTCACCTCAGACAGAAGGCACCACAATGATTCTAAGAAACTGGAGGGAAAAAGTGCTATACTTGGGTTCCTCCTCCAAATACCAATGCCGTGTGAAGAGAGGAATATGGCTTCAGTTCTCCAGGTCACAGGCTCCCTGCTCAAGAAGGGTGTGAAAATAAGAAATGCTCTGATTGTGTACAACGGCACTAGAGTTTATTGCTACTCTCCAGTTCTTTACCAGAATTCCAGCACTTCCCAGAAAGGAAAGATTGCTTTCCGGTTAGCATTTCTTACAGCTGGAATAAGAGAGTTCTCAGACATGAGTTTCACACGAGTTCGCCTCAATACAAACTTCTGGGAGGATGAAGGTCCAGTGAGAAATCCTGGAGCAGCAACTCAACATCCAGCACTGAAATGACCACATGCACAGTTTAAAAAAGAAAGACAAATAGGACGCCCATGCGCCAAGGACCAAGGGTTTCAATGCAGCCTTTTACTTTTTTATTTATTGAATGCTACTCTGTGTCAGACACTATTCTTAATGAGTGGGTCCCATAACACACAAAGCTGAAAAAAGCCCCTTGTTTGTAGCATGCAAGCGTCGTGATGGAAGGAAAACAATAAATGAGAAATGAATGACACATTGGAGAGGCAAGTGCTAAGAAGAGAAAAGACACAAGCTAATGGAGAGACTGCAGGAAGCTAGGCTGATTGTGGTATCTTTCTGCAGAGTTAATATTCGAACAGAGATCTGCAGAAATGACTAAGGAACCAAGGGGATGACTCAGATCATTCCAGCCTGGAGAATCACAAAGTGCAAATCAAGGCCCAGGGCTTGAGTGTACTTGGTGAGTTTGAGGAAACATAAGAAAATCAATGTGACTGGAGAGGTGAAGGGTCATAAGAGGTCAGAGGTCCATAGAGCAGGGGGCCGGCTTCCCCAGGACAATGTCTGATGGCTCAACTGATAGAGCATCGTGGCTCGTATTCTGTGTCAAGTAGGAAATCATTAAAAGACTTAGTAGATTAGAAACATGGTTTAAGTTTCAGAATGATCTGGATGTTTTATAGAGAATGAATTTCGAGACAGCTCACATTTAAAAGGAAGCTCAGTTTAAGAGGCTATTGCAGTAGACCTGAGTAGATGTGATGATTTGGACTCAGTGGCAGTGACAGGTGGCGAAAGGTTCAGTTGGTGAATGCACCAGGCAAGAGAATTTGCTGAGGGGCTGACACAACAATCCCCCTCACCCCAAAGCGAAGTGTTTCTCATGTTTCCGCAAGATGAAATTGACAGCAAATACAAGTGAAATCCCAGAAAATTGGACCCTGCCAGCTCTGGAGACCATGGAATGACTGAGGCACTGGGTTGAGTGTAAAACAGGGAAAGTATACCCGAGGAGTCTAACAGTGTCCTCCTCAAAGGTTGGTGAGTCAGGTGACACTTCCTAACTGGGTGTGTGAGATCGTTCATGGAGGACTGTGTGCCTCCTCAGAGCTACCATACCAGGAATTGAGTCTGCTCTATGTAGAGTAAAGCAGCCTAGTGGCCACACCATGAGACTGACAGTAAGAAAAATGCTGCATCCATGCAGAGTTTGGGAAAACAAGAAAACCTGACTGGGAATGCGACCCCATGGAATTTGAAAATCAGCAATCGAAGGAAAATCACGAGTGTGATGTCTCCTGGGTTGCTTTGAATGTCAGTCGTGTTCAGATAATTGGCAGTGGCACCATGTCGCCATCATTTTCTTCTTAGAATATGCCAGAATCTAACATGCTTGGTGAAACCATATCACAATGAATATACAATGAGCCTTGACTACCCCCCATCACTGACTTGTATTTGTGTTTGTGATTTATGTGTCTCCTCTAACGAAACTTGGTGCTGCCCATGGTGCTGGCTAGTATGAAGGACCCTAGAAAACTCTGTCATGCGCGTGCGCACACACACACACACACACACACACACTCTTCTTCACACCTCACTCACTGCTATGCAAGTTGAATTTAATTATTTCTGATGTTTTAATGTATTATATGATAGTTTTCAAACACTTTGGGTCTACCAGTTAGTACTGTGAGTAAATTCAATTGTAAGCTCCTTCCTTCTTAGATAATCTTTAAGTTCAATGCTAAGAGTTTCCTCACTTCAACAGCTCGAATCGTTCTTGATATTAGATGAATAAGAATTAACTGACAGCACATTATTTAATGATTAAAAGCTAAGTGTTTAAAAGAAATTAGAAATTTGAGGGCATGAGTCCATCAATGGCAGGTCAAAAAAGACCCTGGGATATAGGAGCAAACTTTGGTTTGGTTCTTCTCCTATTACCTCTCATGTCGTCTGCTTGCCAGCTACCTCTTCAGTTCCTTGAATTCCCTCTCTATTCCACCTGAACATGTAAACTCCAAGTGGGGACAAATCTCCAGTCAGTTTTTGAGGGTTTAAAGGAAGCTGGATTCTCATAGCACTAGGCCTGTTAGAACACTTCATGTGTCTGTTTTAAGAAACACGGGAGAGCGTCCATGCTCACAAATGTCTCCTGATGCCTAATTCAGAACCTAAACTTTTAGCATTATGGATGTGCCTCTGGATGTTTCTTCTAAATTTCAAGTGCCCCTGGAAAGGTCAGTGTACTAAATCATATGGATAGGCTTACTGGAGTCCATCCTCCATGATTAGCAGTTTCCAGTAACAGCACTAGCAAAGGGAGGAGAAGGAGGAGGGAGGAACAGCTGCTACAAAAATGTTTGAAATGAATCCAAGCAGGGCACATGATGAAGAGAGGAGACATGAAAAAAAGAAACCTCAACATCTTACCTACAATTTGGCCTTTCACAGAGATGGAGGACAGCTGGTTGAAACATGAGAAAAACGATCAACTGGACACTGAATTCGGCAAGATGCAGGAAGTCGGCGATCTTGTTAAGTACAGTGACGGGAATGAAAGCCTAAATTGAGAGACCTACAGTGAGAATTGGGACATTCCATTCTCACAGTGCAATGATATAATTGGGAAGCAGAGACAATCGCTGGGTCAGTCTTCAATCACCTTGTCTAAGCATGCCTGGAATCTTTGCATAATAAGACCCACAATTGAGTGGGATACAAGTAATTTGATTAATTACTATGTCTAGAGAATTAACTGTAAAAGTGAAGTTACAGAGATTAAAGGAAGCCCAGAAAAAGAAAATATAAATACTCATTGACAAAATTTAGCTATTAAAGACATGGAAGAAATAGGATACTAATATGAAAGGAAAATAAATTTAAGTAAAAGTATGTGTGTATGTGTGTGTGGTGAGAGAGAGAAAGACAGAGATACATCTTTTCCTATTCCCAATGAAAATAACAACAAATCTTCACTGAATATTTTCTTACATTTTAAATATTATTATTTACATATATTAACTCTTGAGGCAGCCATATGACTAAAATACTATTATCCTCTTTTTACCAAATACAAAATGAAGCACAGATTGTCAACTTGTTTAAGGCCACATAGAACCTAAGTGGGAAGACAGACATTTTATCCCAGATGCTCTGACTCCAAAGTTTATGCAATTAACTGTAACAGCTTACTGGTCCCTAAGAAATTATTAAATGTCATAACTTCTTACATTCCCCATTCTAACACTATTAAATATATATTGTTATTATGCGCTTACATGTTTATGTCTTTATTTCTTTAGACTAATTCATAAGGGCAGGAACTCGATCTCCTTTGTCTTCTCAGGAGCATAAACAGTGTCTGCTATGTAGCCCAACAACAACAAAAAAAATGTAATACCTTTCCAGGTTCGATAATATGCTGGATCTAAAGAAATGCTTTGTTTATTTTGTGGGCAGGGGGTTTGGAAGGCAGGAAGAAAGATATGGAGAGAGGGAAGAGAGGGAAGAGGAGGAAATAAAAGCAGAGAAAAGGAGGTAGACTGAGTCTAACCATAGAACCAATCTGCCGCAGAGAAAAAAGAGAGTGGAGACTCATTGGAGGAGCAGATATTTTATGAGAACATGAACTAGATTTTATTTTTGCTCTGCTCAATGTTTCGAAAATTCAGCCTAAGATTTAATGTAAATCTATTTGAAAGGGGTTGCTAAATTTTAACTGGAAATACTTCTTTGTGCTAAATAATCTTTATAGCATTCTAAATTATAGCCAAGTAGCAATATCATTACAGGGCTGTTTAGCCATAGCAGTTTATGTGGAAAGTCAGGAGAAGGTGATGATGCATATCAAAATATATAATAAAGAACTTTTAAAAATCATGGGTATCTTTATTTACTCTAAATACTTTTTATTTAGCCATTTCGATACATTCAAAATTAAAGGGGAGAAGGAAACTAACCATTAGGGACTGCAAAATGCCCGTGAAACGGTAATAATAATATTTTGCACCTTTCAATGAAAGGTCAAATGATAATAACAATATTTTATACTTTTGCAGTACTTTCAATGAAAGAAGGTCAGCATGCTTTACGACAATAAGTGCACTCAACCTCACAGAAGCTATGCAATATGTGGATGGGGAGCAATCTGAGAGTACCTTGTAGGGAATAAAAATGGAGAAGAAAGTGTTAAGTGAAGAGACTGAGGCTGTCCATCAACTGATGCACTAAGGTGTATTTGTTCTCCTTGGACAACCTGAGTCAGGATTCCCACTGTGCACTCATGGGGTGTGAGGAGACCACCTGCAGTCCCTCACAACATCCTTCCCTCCCCAATGGAACAGAGTTCTAGAACATCCAGAGAAGATGTGTGTGAGAGTCAACAGAAGGGATGCCTGAATGAACTCAGAGCTCCATCCACAGCACACCTCTGACAAGTGCTTATACATCCTCTGTTTGGTTCTTATCTTTACACAAAAGCTCATACTCCTGTGATGGTGCCTTCCACAGGTGATCCACTCTCCATAGGATGAGACTGTAGACTCTGTGATGTCCTTGTGGATTGAAGAAAATCAGATAGAACCCAGGAACCCAGGAAATGTTCATAATTCATGAGTCTTCCTCAATTCTCTGATGCTAAATATACTTACCCAGAGAGCAGTCAATCATGTTATTGATAATAATACATACTCTTTCTTTAGAGATTCCATTTAAGGAGAAAGACAGTGAGACCAGGAATAAGGCCATATTCATGACATTCTCTCCAGCCAGAACCACTCCAGGAAACGGAATGATCTCTACTGCCTACTGAATGGCCCTAGACCAATAAGGGACTCTCCCTTCCCTGGTCTAGCCCATGGTTGCTTGAGAGGTCCTTTAAAAGACTTCTAGTTCTCTGCATAAGAAACACCCATGGGATCTTGATGATAAAGCCAGATAATATTTTTTGAGGGACAGAAATATGCCAAGCCCTGGCATAGGGTTGAGGCATCTTTGATGTCAAATTAATGGACTGTTTTAAATGTAATTACAATAGAATGACTCCCACTCTTTAAGGGATGTTGGCGGTTAACCTGAATCCTAGGAAACACCTGGACATCAAAGCCCACTCCTTTATGCAGTCACTAAAGAGTGAATGTCTGCTCCCTTGTCTATTTGACACCCACTCTCGACAATGTATTCAGACAGATATGGTTGAGTCCAGTCATCTATAACGCCTAATCCCTTGCAGATGAAGCTGCTGCTTAGGTGTGGAAATATAATCATACCAAGAGTGACCTAATAATTTCATGTCCTTTAGGAAACGTCACAAGGTAGGTGTTAGCAAGCAATATCTCAAGACAAAGTAAGTCTGGGATAAGCTCAAAAGAGAAAAGGATTCCTCAAGAAGATTCCTGAACAGCAGGTAGCAGATACAGTTGTGGAAAAGATAACAGGAAATGGTATATGTTTGTTTTCTGATGTGTCCTCATCAGCAAGAATTGAATAACTGTTTAATACATGAGTCCATGAATGACTGAGTAAAAATAACCTGGGAGAGTGCTTATCAGGAATAGAGTGGAAACTGGAAGAGATGCTCTCACTTTTCAGAGAAGATTAGTATTTCTAAGTCTGTGATATCTCAAATGATGCTCCTATCAGCAGTGATGATAGGGAAGTTGAAGAACAAAATTCGGAAGTCTCACACCATGATTTTGTCTAACTACAAACAGAGAGGCATGCAATAACCACAATATAAATGCTAACTGACTGGAGTGAATTGGCACCCGGAAAAGCTAACACCTTACGTTTAGCTTTAGGGTACCTGACAATGAGATGCTTGGTCCTTTGTAAGCTGCCCATGTCAGAGTGGACTGAGAGCTCCTCATCCAAAGCAGGACCTGGTTCTGAATAGCCAGGACTGTCCAGTTTGGAGTCTGGATTCTATCCTGCGGTCAGCCAGATCCTCAAGCACACAAATGCCCTGGGGAACCCTGCTCTCACATCTCAGGATCCTGGGATGCTTGCTATGGTCCAGCAGGCATCATGATGTGGAAAACTCGTATATTACAGCACTGAAATAGTTTTCCTTCACTTCTGATGATGCCAAAGGCATGGCCAAAGAGACGGGCATGACCTGCTGATGTGAAAAAAAATTTCCAACAAACTTCTTCAGTCCCATAAAATAATTCTCCTAATCTCAGCACATACCAACACCTAGGGGTGCTCACTTTGGAAGCAGCATTGATTTTTGCCCATTCAGATTTTAAACATTTTCTTTTCTTTCCTTTTTTTTTTTTTAACTCAGGAATAGTTGATCTATAGCAAAGTGCAAAATGTTACTGACTGATGTATGCGACAACACGGACAAACTTTAAAAAATTCATGCTGCGCAGAAGAAGCCAGGCACAAAAACAGCACATATAGAACAAGCATTTACATGAAGTTCAAGAAGTGGAAAAACTAATTTATAGTGATATTTGTTTTTAATTGAGGTTATCTAAACTTCCTTCTCCTTGAAGATGCCCATGACTGGTTATTTGGTTTAATTTGCATGAGAATCATTACTTCCTTAAATGAATACTTGACATGACCTCCAAAATTGCTCCATAAAAGTGATAATGTTGAAGACAGATTCGATTCTAGGATGACGTTCAACTTCTTGTACTTCTTTTGTTATGTGAAAAAAATACCAAGTCGAGGGATCCTACACCAGGCTGAGCCGGTGAAATGTTCTCTCCTACAAAGGCCACATTTCACTGGTGAGGATGGAAGGGGCGACAGAAGGTCATGGTAGTAAAGTTGCCACCAAAATCTGCACCTTCCCTTCGAAATCCACACCCTCTCCTGAAAAGTCGTGGAAAGCCTCTCTCACCATGTACAAGTGCAGATGAAGGTTTAGGCTGACTTGAAAGATTCAAACAGTTTAGCAAGGTCAAGAGTTCAAAAAGCAATGAAAAAAAAAACTATTTCCTTTATCTGGATTCATTTTGAATCCCACCAACACAATCTAAAGGGATTTTAAATATGTGGCGTAAGAATATTCAAGCAGGTGTAGACTCAGAACGGAACTCTCATTTCATTTGAGCATTCTTGCTTGCAGTGATTTGTGTTTCCTGTAACTCAGGTTTAAAGCCAAATAAAATGGGAAAGATGTTTATCCAGAGTGCAAAGCCAATTTGAAAGTGATAGCCTGGGAAGTTATTGACATCATAGTAAACTTCCAGCTAGCGCATTTATTTTTTTAAGATTTTATTTTAAACTAAGCATAAACCTTTCACTTACTTGACCAAATAGAACATCCTCTTAAGTAATGTGTTCCCACCTCCACCATAAAGCTTCTTCCTCACCCATTGCTGTGTCTCTGGCTGATGAACACTTGTCATCAACATCATTTGACTACTGGGTCTCACAGTGTCATGTGACAGCAGGTGCTTCTCGAATTTTCAGTAACTTTGCACTTATGAGACTTCCCTTGCTCAGAAATATTTAAGGACAGCAACCCAGTGTAACCATTTTAAGTCTTGGTTGCCTTACACAATGAGATAAGAGCCAATGTCTTAGGGAATGATTGGTCAGGTTATATGGCAGCAATGGCACACGTTTATCTCAGTGCCTAGAGTAGTTTCACTTTCAGCAAATGGTCTAGCATCACTGTCACCATCATCAACATGAGAACTGTTCTCAGAACTTTTCTGCAAGCTATAGTATAGTAAAAAGACGTGAGTCCATAGAAGAACAGGATGCTTAATGTTTTATTTAAAGGAAAGGTGCAGGCAGGAATGAAGGCAAGCAGAGATAGGCAGGCAGAAGAGAGAGGAGGAAGATGACTTTTATTCATTCACCTTTATTTAGTTGCTTATCTTGGTTGTCCCAGGCCTCCAGGCCAGGATGCAAACCCAGCACCTCAGGATGCAGGTGGACTGCACTCGCCCCTACTCCACCAGGGCGCCCATAGGATGCTTAATGTGTCAAGGGCAAATAGCCTAACTCAACATCCTACCACAGCACATCCCTGAGAGGTGCTGTTCCATCTGCCTGAATCCTGACTGCAGCAAGCAGCTCATCAGTCTCAAAGCAGCTGCTCCGGAAGTTGCTGCTCTGTAGCCCGAAGCAGACCTTCTCCATCCTGACATCTACATCTTTGAGTCTGGGAAGCACTCTGGGCACAAGCCAACAGCTTTTCCTCACTAACGTCTACAGGTGCTGACGCTGAAGGCCCTCGAGCTCTCCGACTCTCAGACACCCAGGTGCCTCATAAATGCTGTGTTGAGTTCACAAGGCCACGATTACTCCAGGTCTTTGTTCAAGTGGTCCTTTCCCTTCTGATTTCACTGCAATGAACACTGTCCCTGATTCTGCTTGCCGCACTCTGCGCCCTTGTCCCTGAGCCTGGGTGAATAGTCTTTGAATGTCGGTGACAGGACCAGAAACCTGGGCCTCTGCCAGCCCCTGGAGTCACGAAAGAAACAAACATTATCTGCTCTGAAGTGGGCCTTGTTGTCACAGAAGGAAGACTGGCACCCACTTGCCAAGTGGGATATACTTGGGAGTCATTTTTATGGAGAGTTATATACACAGATGACGCCAACTCATTTTGTGTGCAATAAAACTGAAATACTAGTAATAATTATTTTTATCACTAATGCTGATCTTCCCTGGCTCATGGCTTTAGTGAATGTATTTTTTTTCAAAAATCAATATTTAATAAAGTTATCAGTGTCTGTGCCCTAAATTGAAGTCTCTCCACCACACACACGCGCACACACGTGCACACATGCACGCACGCACGTGCACACCTTTTATTTCTTTGAGAAGCTAAGTGATGACTGCTTCCTGCTGGCTGCTCACAGCTCTTCACTTTAAAGAACTGTTTTATTACAGCAGCTGGATCCCTGAGTATTGTTCTAAAAAATGCTGGCCACTTCGATGTCTGCAGCAAGGAGGGCATGACGTTCTGTGCTGGCTGCTAAGTAAGTGGCTGCCCGCCTGTACTGGGCAGCAGTGCTGCCCGGTCACCTTACCCAGGTGGCCTCCAGTCCTCATTCCCATGCTAAACACCTGTCCCCCTGCCAGTCACACAGCAAAGATCAGAAACATGACGAATTAGTCAAGGACGTGCCTCACATCATCTGTTATCACTGCCCAGTATTTCTTATGAAATAAATCCCAACACATGCTTTGAGTCTCTTTCAAGAAACATCTTTGAGTGAAGTATATAAAGAAACAGGATAACTGTGACCACTGTAGGTAGATTTAACGATCTTCTCCATGAAACCATACAGGCTTTCTGTGCCTTTCTTTACCAAGACAATGCACGCAGAGAAACAAAAGGCAGATCACACAGCAGAATCAACTGCCAAGTGCTGTCCAGTCCTCAGGGAAGATGCAGAATCCCAAAATTGTTAATAACTTTCCACAACTGTCACAGATTCCCAGTGTAACTCTCTGACAGTGATCACATGGCAAGCGAATGACAATAATGAAAATAGGAATGAGGAAGATGGTAAGAACTAACGTTTATTAGGCATGTTTACCATATGCTTGATATTATGCTGAATATTTTAAGTGAATCCTCTCCTTTGTCTCCTCCGTAAGGAGATGTAGTCTCAGCCCCATTTCACAGATGAAGAAAGTAATGTTGCAAGAAATAATCTGCTAAAATCAGATCTAGCTAGGAAGAGGTAGAATTAGGAGAATGCAGACAACACTACTAGTTTCCTCACATGGGGAGACCTATGTTATCATGAGTCCTAAGTTCTCCTTGTCAGTGACCACCTTGGGTCACATCCCTGATCAGCTTCTGTAGGTGTCACCGTGATGGTGAAAAGAAGTAGAGAAAAATAATTGAATGACATTAGACCACAACCCATTCTTCCTAAGATGTGCTGCATAACTGGATGAAGCTACTCATTCCAGGCAATTCTTGCCCAGGATCCTCTTCAAATTCCTTACATACTCTTGGCTCTCCATGTAAGTCGGTATAACCCAACAAGCCCAGAGGGATTCAGTGTATGATTATGTGAAAGAAAATTAGTAATCTCTCCCAAGATTTCAATTTAGAGCCCTTTATAGTCAAGCCACCTCTGTTATTGCACTCCATAATTTACTGTCTTTTATTTACCTTCCAGAAGTTTATTTTTCATCATCGTTAAAATGTGGACAATAATGGTATCAATCTTATTGAGAACACAGGAGTTTCACATGAAAAAATGTATATAGAGCATTTACCAGAGGGGGTGGCACATAATAGCTGTTCAATAAATAATAAAATGCTGTTATCATCATCAAAGTATAAGAAGTTTTCCACTTTGAACAATGTATTCACAGACCTTTAATGTCCATGAAATTATAAAAGTAACCTCAAGATAACAAATCATAATATGCATCCAGTGTATGTATCCAAATTTCTCTTAAATTTCTTAGTTGACTGTGCAATTCTTGTTCATAAGAATTTCATAAGAGTTTCTGAAGGGTATCAGCATTAAGTTCAACATTAAATACTGAGTTGTTTAGTGACTACCTAACTAAATATAGACATTTTTCTCAATATTTTAGGCCACTCATGGCCATTTTTTTCCTCCACATATTTCTTTGGTTCCACTTCAGAACTTAGTGGATTTTGCTATTTTAACTACCCCTCAAAAATGACTGTCATTTTCATTGACATGGTTTTAAAGTATGATCAAATTTTCGGAATCATACAGAATATCAAGTTTAAAAACCATTTAAAAATATTCAAGACAACTGTAACCCATTTTTGTAGGTACTATAATTGAAGAAGCTAGGCTTCCCACTGAAGCTACCTTGTGTTAAAATTCTATGTCATGTCAAAGCTGGGTAAACTAGGAAAGAACACTTAATGGATTCCAATTCATATGCAAATTAAAGAATGCCTTATGTACTTCAAGAAGTTCTGGTTAGGATTCCCTATGACAATGTACATAGCCCTCATTAAAGGTAAGGTGGTTGTGTGCTAATAGTGATTTGTAATGGCAACAGTTATATTCAAGAAGTCACTATTGATCATTCTGTTGGAAGAGAAAAGCATCCCAAAAATAATATATTTGGGTAAAACTTCATTTTTGTTAGTTTTGCCTTAAAAAAGGGAAAATAATTTCTCAAAAATACTTTACCCAAATGCTAGCCATGTCAAGGTAAATGCTGAGGCCCACTGTTAGGAATATAATCCTAGCAAAACTTCCTTCTCATTGAAACCAGCATTAAACATCTTTTGACTTTACTACGTATATTTTAAATATTGTTCTGTTTTTATGAATTATCTAAAACAAAACCATTGATCAGTCTTTTTAGCATTGCTGAGCTCAAACTAAGTAACTTTACATAAGAAAAAAAGAACTAATGTTTATTTAGTGCCTAGTGTGTGCCACAGGACTTATATGAATGCTGTTTGTTTGTTTACTAGCATTTATTTACATATATATCATCGAAGCATCTTGGGCTAGATGTTTTGTGTATAGGGAAACTGAGACTCAGAATCTTACCAATAGGCACACAACTAATAAGAGGCCAGGTATTATTTTTATGTCATACTTATTAATTGAACTTCTAATCACTATGAATCATCCTCTTCATCTATGGCAATACTCTTTATCATAGCTGTTTGCATCACCTTTGCTTGCATGGCATATTATTTTCATCCAACTACTTTAAAAATAGCTATGCTTTTATATTTAAAATGCATCTCTTGGCAGCATTTTAATCAGGTCTTGCATTTTCATCCGTTTCGACAATCTCTATCTTTCAACTGGAGTTTTAACCAGTAATTTTTCAAGCAATTATTGGTATCAATAAATCCAAAGTGCCATCCTATTTCTGTTTGTTACTTGTCATCTTTGGTTCTCTAATCTTCCTTTCTTACCTTTTTAAAAATTATTTGACTATCACTTATCATGCCATTTTAATTTATCTATTGACTTTAAAGCCATACTTCCATATATTATTTTAATAGCTGTTCTCTGGAGAGAAAAAGGCATCTTTAACTTTCTAATTATATTTAGAGTTAATATTGTACTATTTTGTGTAAAATTAGAAAGAGCACATGAACTTTGAATCTTTCACTTATGTTTTTCAGAATGAATAATAACTATTTTTTCTTCAATTTTACTGCCTCTTTTTGTCAGTTCCAGTTTGCTGTTGTTATATTCACCCAGTGAACATATTAAGATATTGTATTTCTGGTTGTAGAAAATGATATAGTTCTTTCCTGTAGTTCTCTTTCTCTAATGAAATATACTAACTTTTTCATTCACTGTGAGCATATTTTCCTTTAACATTGGGCATAGTTATCAAATAATTGTATAATTCTTATCTGCTAATTGTATCATCTCCACTCTTGTCATTTTTATTGTGAATTAGCCACATATTTTCCTGGTTCTTTGTAGGTTGAGTTAGGATACCATGCACTCTCGATATTGATAGTGTTATTATAAAGTCTCTGGATTCTGCTACATTCATCTGAAGAGTGTTATGTCACTCTCTCTTATCAGAATTCAAGTGAATGAAAACCACAGATTCTGTCTCTTAGGTGGCATCTAAAATTTCAGTTCAGTTCTTCTATTCTTGGCCAGGTCGCATTCAATCTGTTCTAGGTACTCCTGGGTTAGGGATCAAGCAGACGTATGAGGAGAGTATGAACATACAAAGTGGAATGATCTTCTCTGGGCACTAACTTTCTTAGTGTCTCCCTCAGATTTTCCAGTGGCTATGATTGCCAGGGTGTGCTTTCTAGTTCTTTAGGACAGAAAGAAATAGGTTTTCTACTGGACTTTTATCCACCCCACAGATAGTTAAAGACTGCAAAAGTGGATAAATAACTCAGTGCTTTTTTTCTTACAGATGTCAGCACTCTTCTGAAATATTCCTGCTCTTGTTCACATTCTAGTGCATTTAAGTAATTGTTGTTTACCTTTTAAGAACGGTTTATAGTTATTAACTGCAAGAGGGCTGGTCTGCTAGCTGACTTCGCGGCACTGTTCCACAAGGCTATTCTGCTGCATGACATTGCTTCTGAAAGGCATCTGTTTGACATAAAGCTTCAGAGACTCTTGAGTCACAGTTCTACACATGTTAAAAGATGGGCTGTCAGTAGAAAAATTTAAGTGAATAATCTGAGAACATCGGAATTGGTGGTTGTTGATGTTCTTATAGTCAATTAATTTAATTACTATTTACTGTTAGCCACTGAGCAAAGAGTTGTGAACAAAACAGGCATTATCCTGTCCTTGTGAAATTTGTAGTAGAGGAGCATAAACATTAACTTAATGATAACAAAAATAATATAGTATAAACTGTAGCCAGTCCTAAAGTAACATGCAAAGTGTTATTCAGTACAGCATAGAGGGTGATTAAGAAGAGATGTTGGGGCCACACTGAAGAATTAGTGGTAATGTAACATGGAAAGATTTATAATAGGAGCATGTTAGAAAATGGATCAATACAAAAGCACTGATGTAGGAGAGTCTAGGTCATTTGGGTATATGAAAATAATCAAGCCAGAGTGATTGGAACAAAACACTCTATGGGAATTATCAAAGACCAACCATATAGGACCAATTTTAAGCTCTTGGTCTCTATTACAAAAAATGGGAAATAAAAGATTTCATTGAGAAGATGACATGGCTAAACATTTTTTTTAGAGGCCACTCACTGCAGTGGAGAATGAACCAGAACTTATCTATACACAGAAAACAATAAACAGCCATCCAGTGGTTCACATCTTAAAGTGCTTAAAGCCAGATTGTCACAGTAAGCGGGACAAAGACCAATGCAAGCAACTTAGAAATGACTTACATCTCCAGGTTGCAATAAAAGCAAGAATCAAGATAATGCTTGACTTCTGCCTCCTGTAAATGTTTATGTGTTTGTGTCAAACTGGAAAATGATGATGTTTGGGGAAAAGAGAGAAGTTCAGTTTGGGATATCAATTTAAGTTATCTTTGGGATATCTAACGAGATACCATATCAGCAAACATATACATGGGTTTGGAACTTAGAAATTAATAACAACATGGAGGCCAGTGGTACATCAAAGGCAGGTGAAACCATGAGTAAGTGAGATATTCAAGAAGATCGTATAGACTATAAAGGAAGGAAGTGGGCAAACATTACACAGGTCAAGTTGGGCAGCCCCGAGACTAGTGTTAAGAACTTGGGGATTCCTGAGTAGAGAAGAGTGGATCAGCAAAGGAGGGAGATGGAAGGAAAGACTGTGAATGTAACACCATAAAGTCAAGAGCAAAATTAAAAAAAGAAAAAAGGATTTAAATAAAAATGGAACTGTAAATAGAATCAAATACTCCTACAATACCTAGTTGGTTAAGGACTAAAACATTCTCATTAAACTGAATTTAACATGATGTAGGTCAATAAGCAAAATTATTTTCTGTGCACAGAGAGAGGAGTGGGAGCTGATTGGAGAGACTAAGAAACGAGTGGAAGTTGAGAATTTATGAAAGGTGAAAGTTAATGGTATTAAAGAATTTGCTGCAAAAGGAAAAGATGATGTCTCGAAGGGAAAATGGCACTTGAGAAACAACATACATGCAGAAATAGTTATTGTTTGTTAAAGTCAAAGGAGACTTCAGTGTTTCAAGGGTGATGAGAAAGAGCAGAGTGTGGGAAAGATGAGGAAAAAGTAAAGAACAAAGTCAGAATGGAATGAGGCTGCAGCTGTAAGTGAAGACTGGTGTTTCCCTAGAGGAGAGGCCCCATCAGTTATGACTGCAAGAAAACTGGAAGAGAGGACAGAACCATGACAGATGCACATATGTGGGAGGGGGCAGGTAGCAAAAGGGGAAGGGCTCAACACCTGAAATAAACTATTTTCCTTTGTGAAATCAGAAGCAATTTTTTCTGTTGGGTGAAGAGAATTGGAGATGAAGTTGAAATGGTCTAAAACAACAGTGAAGAGGACAGATCAGGAAAGTGTAGTAGGATTGTTAGTCAGTACGGAGGACCGATTCTGGACAGAGATCACAAAAGCCAGTGCAGTGAATCAGTCTGTTGAGTGATTATCCTACAGAAGGCGGAGCTGTCAGGGTGGCTGTCAGTGGACCTGGCCGTGATATAATCCACTCCCAGGGTGTTTACTCCGAAGTCTGCGCTAATAAGTAATGACTAGGCAAACCCATCTGGACCAGCCCTTTCCCATCTGCTTTTCATAACCTGAAAGAAACATAACGAATGCTAACTGTAGTGTTTGAAGCTGATTCAGTGGCTTTCACACGTTTCTTTCCAGAACACTTAACAGACCTTTGGAAAACACGTGCAGCCTTTTCCAGTGTTAAGTGGACACCTACATTTCTTCATCATTAAGAATGTGCCCCGGTGGAGTAGCTGTTAGGTCAATCACTTTGAGAGGCGCATAGGACACACATCTCTGGGGTCGTCCTGGGTCTGGAGGAAAAACAAGCAGTGTGAACAACTAAATAAAAATGAAGTAAAATGCTTCTTCCTCCTCTCTCTTCCTGCCTGCCTACTCACCTCCATTCTTGTCTGCGCCTTTCCTTAAAAAAAAAAAAAAAAAAAAAGTAATTTTCTAATCTAGAAAATGTTCTTTTTTTTTTCTTTTTTTAAAAGAAAAGGTGCAGGCAGGAATGAAGGCTACCAGGCAGGCAGGCAGGCAGGCAGACAAGGAAGAAGCATCTTTATTTTATTTCTGTTTCGTTGTTCACACTGGTTGTCTCCCCCAAGACCCAGGACTCAAACCTAGGGGCATGTGACTTGCTCCTTCGGAGGTGACTGACCTAACTGCTGCTCCACCAGGGTGCACTTAATCTAGTATATATTCTGAATGTGCTTTAAATATGTGCTACTTGTTAAAACTTTGGAGCTTTTGAAAAATTATCTCACTCGATTTACATAAAATATCTACTGCATAAGCTAATTGGCAGAACCAACTTTGGATTCGCTCAATTAAATAAGAAACATAGTTGCCAGAAAAATTCTGACTTCAACTTTTTTTCTCAAAATAGTCTTGTTAATACATGAATTAATCACAAACACCTTTCTTCTAAATTCTAACTCAACTATGGATCCACAGGTAGAAGTAGCACATTGCCAAGAAGAAGCAGGGTCCCACACTCTTGCTTTACTTCCACAGGACTTGTCACTTGTCCCTTTTCCTTTAGCCCCTTGTTTGGCATCTTAGAAGGCAATGAGAGTCACAATAGGTGAGGGCTTTTATTTTTTGTATTAAGTGGACACAGGAAATTGTGGAACCCAGGTGGAGGAAAATTGGCAATGCAAAGGAACTTCTTCAAAACTGTCACTGGATGAGGACAAGCGAAAACTGATGTCCTTCAGCTGTACACATAGTCTCGACAATTTCCGCTTATGTAAATGCTCTCTCCAGGTGAAGATATCCCAACTCACAAAACTCTTTCAGATTGTGGGAAATGAGTCTCGGTTCTAGCATTCACTTAAGCTGTTTAGTTCATAGAGATTTACAAAGTCCTAAAATGTCAACACTAGGCACTTAAGAGATCTTCATGTCTGAAGTCTCACTCATTCATTTTTCAGATGAGAGAATAGAGTCTCAGAGAGCTAAAATAATGTGATCAAAATAGTTGTTTTGAACGATAAACAATTTTAAACAAGTTTAAAACAAGGCTCAAAGTCTTATGGAAAAGTCTACAAATTCCCATGAATAAAAGCTTTATATTCACTCATAGCCTACCCTTCTATTTCAGAACATAATTAAACCCCTTTCTTGTTCTAAGCATTGTGAATGATAACGTGATAATTCAGGCATATAGGCTGTCCGAGAGCTATCAGCAGATAGAATGTGTGTATAAAAAGTGTGAAATTCCTAAAAATAGGAATGTGAGTACCGAAACACTGTCCTGTCAATTCAGAGACATTTAAGGGATCTGTTTTCACTTTTATGGGTGGAGCACCAAGCTGGAAATTGATTTCTAGGACCACCACACTGCTGATTAAACATGGACCAAGAGATGACTCTCGTTACCAAAGCTGTTCTACATGGAACCAAAGTATTGGAAAAAAGGAAGTGAAGCCAGCCTCTGCATCTCCAGGCACTGGTTGACTGAGGATGGGTATCCAAAAGCCAGACTCCATCTTTCCTGATCGCAGGAGATCTCAGTGCTACACTTTGTCATTTAGACAACCCTCTGCACATCAATGATGAAGGGTGAACAGGGTTCTCTAGTAGAAAAGAAAAAGGAAGTGTCATTTAACAGTCTAGAAAAATGGGACTAATATAAATAATTTAGAAAACCCTTCTTAAAACTCCTTCAAAAACAACTTTTGGAAAATCTGTAGTTTAATACCTACAAAGAATATGAACTGCAAACAATGTGACTGAAGAGTCTGACCTTTCTCTCAGCAATAAAAATTGACATCTCCCTCTTTCGAATTGTCATAGCATTTTACCACTGTCTTTCTTTTGACACTGATCCTTGTCTCATAAAATTAGGCTTGAAACTCTCATTGGGTTCTCTCCCCACTTCCAGACTGTGAGCTCACTCAACAGTGTGCCTGGATCTACCTCACTTTTCTGTTGCCCTCTAACGGGAGTATAGAATATGTGATCATTTGAGCTAAAATGCAAGACCGAGAAATCAGCTGGTATCATGGAGATAACACAAGGATTTCTGCCACAGAGGGCAAGTCAGTGTCCAGACAAAGCCTAACATGTCCTCCCAGCATTTCTCCCTAACTTTCTCACACTATGCCAGTAGGCAGTCAATGTAAACTATAATGTCCATTGTGAACGTCAGCTCCCTTAGCTGGCTGCTTTGTGACATCAAACATTTGCCATTATACTATCATCCCACAATGGTTTATGAACAAAACTTGATTTCAGTGACAGCTTCAGAGACAATCTCCAGAGATGAGGCTACCAAAAAAGAAAAAATCAGGAACAAGTTTCTAATGTTTCTTTGTGGGTTAGGAGAGTGTTGGCTTGAATTTAACCCAAAGCAAACTTGCGAGGTGGCTGGGCTCTCTGGGGAACTCTGGCTGACTACAAAAGAGCTAGCAGTCGCTTTTCTACAACCTCACAACCAGATTTCCCTCCACTGCCAACTCCTAACTTGATTTTTCAGTCTCTAATTCAATGAGAGGTTTTTGCTTCCAAATCACTTTCAAATCCTCCAGCTGTGCTTTCTCCCGGTGCGTGATAGGTACATTGCATTCCAATTGAATTATCACCCTATTTATCTATTTTTCTGTATTAAAGTCTGGTTAGCTGTTTTCTTCCAATGCCCTAGGGTCTGGCCCCTTACTTGGAGGAGCTGCCATTACTTTCTCAATAATATCACTAGGTAGACTCATTAAGTTTCAATATGAAACAAGCTATACCAAACTTTCTGAGTTTCTTCCACAAAAGAGAAATGATCTTGAAATAGCTATAAATATGTGGTATTTCCAATCTCACCCAAACTGTCTGTTACATTTTAATGCCCATTAATATATGCAAAATAAGCTCTCAAAAGAAAAACTGTGGCTTAGTGAGTGCTAGGAATGTAGTGAGTGTCAAGAATGACAAAACCCAAGACTAACTGAACCCCATAAGGGACTTTTGCAGATAATTTTAAGTGATAAATTCTCTGTCTGCTTTTTCTCCTTATTTCTTGAGGAAAAGCTGGTGCACGCAGGAAAAAGAAAACAATGAGCCTGAGGGTAAACATCTCCAAAAGGTTATCGGCACAGAAAGCTCCATACAGCAGCATTGACCGCATGTGCCCCTCTCTGGACCTGCCTCTGCAACCTCCTGGGTATGCACAGCCCTCTGCAGACAACAAATACATGCCCAGTTTCCCCCAGATAAAGCAAGAGTGCCCATGGCTTGAACAGGGATGTCTCGGGGTCTCCCTGTCTAAAAGGATGTCTGAGCAGGACATTATTAAGAGTCTATGGCTTCACTGGGCATTGCAGGGATCTGTGCCCATTGCTTCTGCCTCCTATACAGTTTACTCGGCCAGCTCCATCTTGAATGGTCCAAAATTCACAGAAGAGAAGTAAGGAGATAGCCAAGTAATTACAAGCAAAGATGTTGAAGGGCAATTATTTTATACTAAATGACTATATCCTTGTAAATGAATGGGATTATTTCTGGGGGAGAAAAAAAAGAGACAAAATTATGTTTACTCAAGTGGAAAGTTTTATTTTCAGTCATAAGCTGAGGCTTCATATCCCATTACGCAGCAAAGGGAAATAACTCTTTTAGCTTATTCTTCTTCTTGTCAGTTTTGATTTAAATGAAATAGAAAAAAAATTAACTAGGGCCACAGGTCAAAGGAGTCCAGCTTTCAAAATCCGAACACGATTATGGATGTGTTTAAGGCAGTGAGCCAACTGGGGAATAAATGGATGTTCTATAGGAACCGTTGATGCAATTGGGCCTTAAACAAGGCCTCGAGACGGTCTATCATTTTAACTGCAGAGGCCCTGACCCTGCCTGGGATGAAACCTTCCTGTCGTCATTCTTTTCCTGTAAAAATGGTGAGAAGATTTAACTTTCTTCAGGAGCTGACACATCAGAGGGACTGTCTTCACACACAGGGCAGGCAGGCGAAGTGTAGGGAGAGAAGAGCTGGCAGTGAGAGGGAGTCAAGCATCTTTCTGCATCCATAATGGAAAAATGTAGGAGGCAGAGTTGAGAGGCAACGGTCTCACTGTGCTGGAAAATTTGGAAGAGTGGCAACGGCACTGGGAATAGGCAGAACTTTGTGATTCGCTGAAAGCAAAGACTTCAAGCAACTGTCCTAATAGGATTTCACTCTAAATGGAGGCTTTTCCAAATGTACCATCTCTTTCCCCACGGTTCAGAGGAAGACCACCAGGGTCTATACTGGCAACATTTTCTTCACCCCTGAGCCCTGAAGAGTGGAAATCTACAGTAAATATTTCAACATCTCTGGTCTAAAAAAATATGCATTCCCCCAAAGATGATTATACCATTGGCTTAAGTCCAGTTCCTTGGGGGTTACTGATCAATATCTCAGTGGGAAAAAAAAGTTGTAACTCAGAGAGTGAGAATAAGGCAGTCTAAGTGATTTCATCAACTTCTTTTTCTAATGGCAGTATGAGTTCATAATGACAGTGTATTTTCAGATAAATTCCGTGATCTTTTCCCTCAGGATATTACCCAGATGAGTATATTAAACACCTAGCCCGACACATTAACTCCCTCTCTTCATCTATCTTGTCTGTTCTCAAGGGCTGTTTCTCCCCAGACTTTAATATGTTGTTTGTCTTGTTCCTACCTATCCTGTCAGGCATTTCCTCTGTGGTTTCATACATTTCATGCATCGCTGCTCCCTATGTCTCTTTCTCATATTTTGTGCTTCTTAGACTTTAATAATTTTTGTGCAATATTTCATGACATTCGTTTTTCATAGAAATTTGTAATTTATTTCCATTTCCTTCTGTTCACACATTTCACACGCCTTAAGACACTGAGTGGAGAGATCCTTTTCCCGAAGAGTCTTCCATGGAAAAGGAAAGGAAGAATAAGTCTGTATCATCAACAGAAAGCCAGTCTCTACGACTGCAAAGACTTTATACTGATTAGAAGGTGAAGGTTTGGGCCTATGATGAAGACAACAGATCTGCATAGATGCAGTTAGTATGCAAAGGATCTAATTGTATTTTTAAAACACGATTTATATTTTAATCCTTGGAATCACTCTGAAAACCTACCCCACCAGCCAAGAGTTAAAATATCTTTTTTAAAAGTTGGTCTTCAAGGTTAACAGACGTTGAGATAAAAATAAATTCTAATTCACCAAGAGGTGAAAATCAAGAGATCCTTTGCATAGAAGAAGGAGATTTGTTTTTAACTGAATTTCAGAGCCATATGGAGAGCTGATGAGGTGGAGAAATGAAAGCAGGATTTTTTCCCAGATGGTGGGCACTTGAAGAGTTAAATTTTGTAGGGCTAAGGACCCAGGAAAAAATGGATTTTGAAGCCACAGAGGATGGATTCTCAAGGTCAAAGTAAATGAAGTATTAAATTGTGAAAGAGAGCCTAAAAATGGAAGTTCTAGGTAAAGGAGGTGACATGTGGAGCCAGCTGGTGGTTTCCAAAAAAATTTCTAAGTATATGTAAAATTTAAAAAGATAGAAGGGAAACTCAGTGATGAAACACCAAAAATTCCATGTGGCCTTCTGGAACAAAAAGAGGTGATCCACACACAGAAAGCATATTTAAGTAGAAGGAAAGATAATCAGTGTTTCTCAATACATGGTTCATTAACCACCTGGAATATTTCTTTGAAAGACAAAATTCCAGGCCTCAGCCCACTTCCACTCATCATTGGGACAGTAGTTTTGAAAATTCACCAGGTGATTCTTAATAATCAATAAAGAAATTTTTAAAAATTGCCAAGAGCAATGCAACAGAAAAACCCAATTACAAAAAAAAAAAAAAAAAAAGACACAAAAAAGATTTCTCCTAGTGTCCCCCATTGTGGCTGATTTTGAAGCTCACTAGAATATATTTAACACTAGGAAGAAATACTAAATGTTAAAAATAGTTACTTGAACAGATACTATCCCATAAGGAACTACAAAAACTTCATGAATCAGATTGAACATTAATAATTTAACTTTCTATCTATTTGAATATTAACCAGAAAATATTTTATGATATTAAGGCTTTGTTTTTTTGCTTGAATGGTATGCCATCCAAGGAGAAAAATTATGTCATACTTACATTAGAGAAACTGGGGACTTGCAGATTTTCATAATAATCAGAGAGACAAAATGATGGAGACAAAATGATTTAACATCTTATTATGTAGACACGGAAAAATATACAAGATGGAGATGGCTGTATATTTACTCTAACACAAATCTGAAACTTCCTTTTATAGGTATGCTGTTTATATAGGTTTATATAGGTTTGCTTATTTTAGTTTCATTTTTTACTTGCCTTGTCTCTTAAAAAGACAAACAAAACTGGGCGTTCAAACCTTAAAAAATACTATTATAAAAGAGTCTTGAGGGGACCTGTGGATGGTGGTACTATTTTGTCAGAACTATCTTTTTTCAAGACTTCCCTTCGAGTGAGTCTATTATCGCACGACATACTGCAAATGAAGGCCGTGCTAAGTCAAAGGGCAGTGGGTGAAAAATTCTCTCCCCTGATTCACTGTAAAATGGAAAAATGTAAAAATACTTCCTTTTCATGAAGACAAATTGCATTTTTAAATTCTCCTAATGAAGCAGCATTCATCAACGCTTGCTCATTTGTCTTTGCAGGGGGAGTTCTGGGGCACAGATAAGAAGATTAATGTCTCTGAACTTTTCAACACGTTGAATGCAGTATGGTCCTCCCCTAGTGAGCAGAATTAAGTCAATATCATTACTAACATTCTCAGTAACATTTTTAGATATACATTATGTTTCTGTCTTTTTTTTTCAAACTCATCCTGATACCACAGTTTATGTTTCTAGTTCACCAAGAATATGGTTTCAATTTCTTTTCATCTTGATGCAAATAAAACTGTGGACAACAGGGGTGGTAAGGCTGAGGAAAGTTAATAGTCCTTGAGGGCTTTAAAGAATGAGAAAAAAACCTAGGCCCTTGGTTCCCTTAAAAATTATTCATTTATCAACATTTACTGAGCATTTACTCTGAGGTAGGCATTTAAAAAGGCTCTGGAGAAGCAAAGATAAATAATAAACCAGTCTTTCTCCAATGACTCTAAGTTGTTGAAAGTAGCAGCTAAGAAAATAAGTATCAAAGGGACACAGCACTTACTCAATGGAGGAAGGTGTATTTTATGAATGAATTAGAAATGTACTGAGTGAAGAGCCATTCGGGAAAAATCAAAGTTTAGCTACTTTCGTGTATTGATATTGTTGTCTCCAAATTCATGTCTATGAGGACTCTATGAGAGACTCCAGATCTTATTTAGAAATAGGATTGTTACAGGGGGCGGGGGGGGGGGGTTTGGGGTCTCGCTTCAAGGTTCTTATGAGTCCGAGAGAAAGAAAGTAGCACAATGGGTAGAAAGCAGGTGAGTTTTGGCAAAGTGACAAGGTGAGAGTAGGATTAGGAAGATGGGCAGAGTGAACATACACCCCCAAGATGAGACGGCGGGTGTCCCCAGAGGAAGAGTGGCCAAGGGAGTTACTGGGACCTGAGCTGTAAAGAGTTTAGCCGCTGTCTCCACCCTTAGTTCCACCCAGGACGTTCTGGGGTGGAATAAAGTTTTTGATAGGTCCATAGGCAGTTTCTTTTCAGTTGCTTGGAGAATTTCAGACTGGTGCCATTTCAGAACCCACTGTCCTTGTTTCTTTCCCCTACACCCTGCTCTGAGTAATTCCTACCTATTGGGATCTTTGTAGATGAAATAAAGCTATTAACAGAAGGTCATTCTGGATGCTGCTGGTGCCTAGAGCAAAAACTGATGTACTTACAAAAAGAGGGGCACTCATACAGTCACACAGGGAGAAGGGCCCTGTACTGAGCCCTCTCACATAGTGGAGTGATGTGTCCACCAACTAAGGCCAACTCAGTACAGCTGGCAATCACCAGATCCCAGGGAAAGGTGAGAATGGATCCTCCTGTGGAGCCGTCACAGAGAACGGGACCTTGCTGACCCCTGGACTTTGGATTTCTAGACTCAAAAATGGTGGGATAATAAATTCTTACATTCAAAAAAAACCACCTGGTTTCTTTGGTTATGGGTGTCCTAGGAAACAAATGCAGTCATATATACTGAGGATGAAGAATGGTGCCACACTATGCCATCTTTGGGAGAAATGAGTTTCTCAGAAAGCCAGGAATACAGGTTGACATGGAAGGTACTACCAGGAGGTGGGACTTGGAAGGTAAAGTCAGTGCCCGGGATGAAAAGCAGCACGTGCCGAGATGATATTTATCTGCTACACCCAGTACTGAGGCCTCAAAAACAACTATATATTTAAGGTTTTATTCCTGTATATATGTTCTGATAAACGGTATATGCCTCAAATTTGAGGCAAAGGGAAGCTCTGAAAGCATTTCCACAGAGACAAAAAAGAATTGCTTTTGGTGGTGGTGGTTGTTAGAAAAACTCTGAATGTTCTGTACAAAAAGGAAGGTTGGGTGGAGTGGAAGGAGAGGCTATAAATGGGGGTGAAAACAGATAGGAAGATGTTTCCTCAGGGTCCAATGAAAGATTGAGCACTAGTTAAGGAGTATCTCTTCCAATAATGATGGACAAGCTTGTAATAGACTAAATCTCCAGCTCTAATTAAGATTAAAATAAAAGGAAAGAAAACAATGTCTAAGTCATCAGATAACAATCAAAGACAGGCATAAAATGGAGGGGATCTGACTCTTAAAATCAATGAAAGTACTCTATATAAAAACTATGCCTTGCCTTGAGTCCATTCTCCTGTTCACACCATGTGAAGACAGAGTTCAGGTAAAAGAAAGATTCTCTGGTGAGGAATCAGGGAAGAGTTCAGGGCTACCAAAAAGATGGGATATTGAATAGAGAAATACCCCGCAAAAACAGATGGAAAAAAGGTCCAGGGCCTTTTGAGTCTCCCCTTTAGCCATCTGATCCATAGACAGGGACTCACAACTTGAATGACTTCCGATTTGGATACGCAGAGGGCAGGAATAGAAACCAAGTGGTCAATTGGGATGCTATGAAGAGTAGGGAGACTGAACCAGCTGGGCAGAGATTTTCCTAGCTGCTCAGTGCTAGGGAAGAAAATGCCAGTGTTAAGTCGGGGGGTAGGGGGGGAGTTGGTAAACAACCCAAAATTACTCTTAAAATCTCATAAGGGTGGCACTCTCGGGTGGAGGAGTAGTTGGGCACAGTCCATATACATTCCAAGGTTCCAGGTTCAAGGCCAGGTGTAGGGGGAAAAATCAAGATGAACAACTAAACGAAATACATAAAAATACTTCCTTTTCTCTCTTCCTGTCTGCCTACCTACCTATTTTCCTTGATTCCTTCCTGCACCTTTAAAAAAAATAAATAAAAACTTACCAGGGCAATGACACATGTCTATATCCTAGGATTAAAGACAAAGTTGAAATAAGAAAGCCTATGTGCAAACCTTCAGTGTGTCAGGAAGCCCTCCCAATAATTCTCCTGCCTGAAAAAGTAAAACAGCAATACATAGAAGGTAACAGAATCCTGAGTCCTACCTGTCATAGAATAGTCACTCAAATAAAACTACATCTAACAAGCAACAAGAAAATATAACTTATCCTTCAGAAAAAAAGTAAATAGAAGAAAACCTGAAATGATCTAGATTTGAATGAGTAATCAGTGACATTAGTCTAAAACATGCCAAATTTTTTTTCAGGGAAAGATTGATGTACTAGACGAAGAAATTGGGAACTTTACAAAAGTAATAAAAGCTCTAAAAAGAAAAAAAAATGAAAATCATGAATTGAAAAACAAAGAATTAGTCTATGTAACTGAGTAGGTTGGACAGAGCATGGGAAGAAACACAGATTCAGGCGTGCCCTGGTGCGGTAGAAGCTGGTCTACTACCTCTATTCAAGAGCAGTCCACATCATCCCAAAGTCCCGGGTTCACATCTCAAGGTCAGGGAGAACAACCAAGGTGAACAACTAAATAAAATACATTAAATGCTTCTCCCTTCTCTCTCTTCCTGCCTGGCTGCCTGCCTCTGCTTGCCTTCATTCCTAACTGCAACTTTCCATTGCAAAGAAGAAATAAGACTTTTTCGTAAGTCAGTGAATGTTCTCTGACTGGAAGCATTAACGGAAAACTAGATTAAACAATAAATAAAGCTAATTGTGGGACAGTATAAAAAACCCCAACATATATGCAACTGCAGCCCCCAAAAGAAAAAAAAGAAATAGGCAGGAAAAAATGTTTGAGGAAAATATGGGCTGAAATTTATTCATACTTGTTACAAGCAGGTAAATGTAAAGAAAATCATATCTAGGCATATCATACTCTAAATCCTGAAAGCAAAGATATCAAAAGTAAGTCATAAAAGCATCCAAAGGAATAAGGATAAGAATGAGGACTCACTCCTCATCAGAAACAATGAGAAAGAAAAGCTGGTGGAACAAAATCTATGAAATGCTGAATAAATAAGACATCCCAGAATTCTACTCCCTGTGAAAATAGCCTTTATCAACCATTCCAAAATAAAGAAGTTTTCAGGTAAGTAAAAGATGAGACTATCTGCAGTAGAAGAAACTACTAAAAGAAACACAAAAGAAAGAAATTCAAGTTTAAATGGAAATGATATCAGTTGGAAAATCAGATCTAAAAGAAAATATGAGAGCACTAGAAGTAGTAAGATGTTGGGTAAATAGAATTTTTTTCATTTCTTACATTCTTTAAAAAAATAGTTAAATGTTTAAAGAAAAATGGTAGTAGTTCTATATATGAAGTGGAGGTATAAAAATAAATGAGCATACTAACATCAAAGAAGAGAAACTAACACCAAAGAAAAGAAGGGTGTACTTATTTATTTGTAAATTTCTTAGATTATGGATGAAGTACTGGTAAGTTCAAAACACATAATTCCTTGAGTAACTGCCAAAGGTAGAGTTAAAGCAAAAAAATCCATTAGGGAAGATAAAATAGAACACTAAAACATATTTCCTGGCTAGCCTAAATAAGCAGAAATGAGGAAAAAGGAGAGGGCACAAATAGAAAAAAAAAAAAAAAATATATATATATATATATATGTATATATCAAGATATAATAATAAATGCCTGCCCTCAATTAAGGAAGTTTGTTACCCAAACTGAGTAAAAACTCCAGAACAATTATAACTAAATATGTAAGTATAAAGTTACAAATAGGTAGAAGTAAAAGATGGAGATACAGAGTTCAACACGCAAGCTTAAGAAAGCTGAAATAGTCTGAAGATAAGACTTCAAGAAAAGAGAGGCATCTCGTAAGGATATATAAGGGTAATAATCTCAAGAAGACATCAGACACTGAACTAACGTACATCTAATAATGGACATTCAAAATACATGAGAAAAAAATTAAAGGGGAAAAATCCTAGGGAGTAATAGATATAGTTGGGGATTTGACACGCCTCAATAATTGATAGACAAGTAGAGGAAAACTTAAATAAGGATATTTGAATAGAAATTGTGGTTATCTTAATAATTAATAATATTAATTAATTAATATTTATGCAATGCTACATTTGGTCATTTAAAATACATTCTGTTAAAGTGAATATGGACAGTACAAGAAAAAGATCATCAACCAGGTCATAAAGAAGTCATTATTTATAAAGAATTGAAATCACTCAGCATGTTCTCTGACAACAGAATTTAATTACAACCGCTAACAACTACCACTATTGATTTTACTAAAATTTATATACTAAAAATTGTAAAAAGTTAATATTAGGAATAGCTTTATATCAATTAAATTAAAAAAATATGAAATGGTAAAGAATGTATCAAATTTGACCACAAGTAAAAATAGAAAATATTAATCGCTTTTATCTTTGAAAGAAATTGAATTTGTAATTAAAATCTTACCCAAAAAGTAAATTCTTGGCCCTGATAACCTCACCAGTAAAATCTCTCAATCATTTGTTTCATATGATAGCCAGCTTACACAAACTCTTTTAAAAATTGAGATGGAGTTATCATTTCCAATTCACTTTACAATGCCAGTCAAACCATGCTTTCAAAACTCCACTAGGACCTGACAGGACATGAACATTACAGACAAAACACTGTTAAAAGATAGAAATTTAATTTAATTTGATCACCAGTGATATATTTAATGATATTTTAAATATTTTACGAATTTTGGTATGATAATGGTGTTTGATCATATTTTAAAATAATTTTATCTCTTTGATAGATGTACTAAACCATTACTAGGTAAAGTAGAATTAAGTTGAACCATACAAAACTGATCTCTCTGCTGGTCAAAAAGACAAATATCAGCAATTGTACAGTTCAACCTCATAAAAAATCTGGAATTTTATTCATTAGACTCTAGCAGGAAAATTGGAATGAGTGCATGAGGGAAGATAAAACCAGAACACTGAGATTATGGTTGTTTTATTTGCATACACAATTGGCCAGTGACCATTCTCATTATGCAAAAACTGCACTGATCGCTACGCTTCTCCTAGCAACAGTATTACTCACATTATTCCACAGGAATCAGATCCCAGCAGGGGAAGCTGAAGACAGGACCGATAACAGTTCACACAGATGGGACACCATCACACCAGAAGACCAATATGTGCCAACTCTGAATGCCCTGGTCATAACTTCGTTCAAAAGAAATCCCATATTTTTCATAACTTATAAGAGCCATTTCAGCTCAGCCATTCTCATGCACTCCATTTGGAATTTCTTAAGCAGAACGAAGTCTCTTTATAAATCACTGCACATTAGTAAATTGTTCTGAATTATACTTGAATTAGTCAATTTTTGAAAAATGTTACACACATTATCTTTTTTGTAAATTTCAAAAGGCATCACAAAGTGTAATCTAGTCATTGATTTATGGACTAAATCTTTCAAAGGAGGGTTTCCGATTCACTTTGCGTCCTTCAGTTGCTCAATTTGGTAGTTAGATAGGAAATACCGTCTAATATGTAGAAATACAGCTTCTCATTTTCCTCTTTCTGGGAAATTCATCATCTTATAAGCTGTATTTCCAATTTCAAAACTTACACAGACACACAATCTGAAACAGCTTCCTCCATCATTTCCTCTACCATTTCCCTCAAAGTGAAAGAAATACTATTTTACATGTACTTTATCTGTGTCATAGCAGTACCCACAGTATCCACAGTACTCCACTGTAGTACTCATAGTACCACTCAGAGTACTCCTAGGATTCATTGTACTACTCAGGCTGCTTGACTTTTGTATCAGATCAGTCTGGATTCAGTCAGGAAACCACTGGTGGAACATGTGCAAGAAAATGAAGAACTGGAAGGGAGATACCTGTCTAAGGCAAGGGGTCCAGACATCACTGAAGAATGAAAAGCCACATGAGCTTCAGAATGCAGGATTGTAGGGAAGATGGCTGGTTTGCCCAGGCCAAAGCCTGGTCACAATCGCTAAGAAAGTAGGAAAAGGTCTGCAAGCCACAAGTGAGAAAACACTCGAAGAGGTGAGGCTGAGAGTGTCGGGCACCAGGCAGGCTCCAGGACAGCCATGCAGGATACTCATGTCGGTACAACTGCAAGAACGTGGTCACCAGGTCTGGCCTGGGCTTATGAGATTTCTTGACGGTTATGCTCTGTTATACAGAGCACCCCTGGACATCCCAGTACAACCACACCACAGATCCATCACACCGCAGGAGCAAACAGCAGGCAAAACCAAGGAGGAAAACTCCCTTCTCAGACAGTGCCCCTCAATGCCTTCTCCTGACAATGCCTCATGTGGCACCCATTATAGAGAAATGGTTGATCACACTGTATAGTGTAGGTGGTGAGAGGTGAATCTTCCCCAGACCAACAGATTCAGTTCTGGCTCATCAATGTCTGAGTCTCGTACAGAGCGAAAATCCCCAACAGTGGGTCAAGATGTAGCTGATGATCTCGGCTGCCATCCTGAGTTCAGGAACACAGGTTTACCTCCAAATATCACCAGGTCATTCACTGAGTTGTTAATAATCTCACCATGGGCTCTGGAACTGGGATTCCTTGGGCTAAATCCTGGCTTATTCACTCTTCAGCTGTGTGACTTTAGTTCAGGCTATTTATCCTGTGCGTTTCCTCACCTAAACATGGGAATAATGGCCCTACTCCTTGGAGTTGTGGGAAGATGTGATGATTTAATATGCGTTAGATCTGAGACCAGGCCCTAGCTCATAGGCATATTAGCTGTTAATAGTAGTATTGACCTTGCAGGTAAATACTTTGCCTCTCTGGAAAGAGGGGATAAAAGTCTGGGAGCCAGTCCTCTAATCACATTCATTCACAGAATTGGGTATCTCTTTCTCTGAACCCCACTGGCTTTACTGCGTCTCCTCCTGCAACTCGAAGCTCCACTAGCGTTATTCAGTGCGCGCATCCCACAGACTAGGCCTTCAAAACTCCCACGGCACGTTTAATTCCTCATTGACTACCAAATACATGCTCCTCTTCCTTCCTTTGCCTCCCTGGTGCACTCCGACCTATTATTCCAACCATGTAGTCCTCAATTTACAAGCTGATAAATTAAAGTATGATCTATAAACAAAAAAGAAAACTTGTCTTAAGGAGTCAAAAATGATGCTCAGTTTTGAAATTCTAAATTCAAATGCCCTCATTTTCTGAGACTGTTTCCTACTGCCTTTATTTAAAAACTAATTTATGCAACGAGATTGCCAGGAACATATGTCAGTTAGTCTTAAATGCTAAAATGAGAACCACTACGTTTCCCACTATGACCTTTGGGTACAGCTCTCGTCTTCCAGTTTTGAAATATTCACTTCTCTAGAGGGTGGGTGGGTGGAAGTTAAAATTAACACTGAGACACTTCTATTTTCTAATTCCTTCTCTACTGCTGTTCATTATCCTAAGCGTGATGCCTAAAATTTTACCTTATTTCCTTTCGAAAATCATTAATGTTAGGTCATGTCAAAAATCTTTTGTTTCCAAGTCCGAAGGGCCAAGAGTGTTCCTAAACCAGACTTCCCATATGCTTCAGGCCAGTTCAGTAGAGAGAACTATGTGGAGCCTGGAACATGTCGTCAGCTCCAGAAGCAATCTTCCGTCACGGAAGTGACACAATTTATTACATTTATTTCAATACTTCTATCTCCCTCACTATACTGAGAATTCCCCTGTAGACAGACACTGTGTCATAGTCATACTATAAACGTAGGAACTAGGATATTTTTAGCATGTATTATGTGCCTAAGTGTGGTGCATAAGTGAATGAATGAAATTTGCAAAGTGAATCTTCTCTTGTTTGTTTTCCTAAATCTTTTTTAGGAAACACATGCATCCAGGTATGTAGTATAGACATAGGATCTTTTTCAATCTGTAATATACAATAAAACATTTACACCAAACTAGAATGGCTGACAGTATTTATTTTTATGTCAACTGTGACAGCCTAGGGAAACTCAAACCTCTACAAGGTGACAAAGTAATGTCTATCCTTATTAAGATGATCCTATGACAAGGACATCCCAATTGGAAGATAAGAGTCTCCATGATACTCAATAACTTTCTTCATTCAACAAATCTCCCTACAAGAAAGGCAAGTGCATCTCAGTAAAGAAGGTTCAAGTAAAGAATCAGGAGACTCTCAGGAGAATTCAGATTTAAGTGTTTGAAGATGCTAATCCTACTTGTATTAGAGCAAACCCAGCTACACAGAAAAACAAAGCAACATCAAAGGACGAAGACAAAATGCAAATACTCATATGTGTTAAATCAATCATGACCCATGGTAGAAAGCCCCAATACAAGGTATCAGCAAAGATGCTGACCAATTTTCTGAACAGAGCCAAAAGAAAGGATATATATGATTCACAGTACCTGGAGAAATAGAAAACATATTATGTGGATAAATCAAAGAAAAATATAGGAGGATTTTTTTTTTTGAGAATCGAATAAAAAAGATGAAAAATCTGACTTCTCTATGGCAGGCAAATGGATGATGTTTCTACATTTCTACAGGTCATCTCTAGACACTGTACTAGCAAGCCACAAAAATAAACAATGAAGTCAATAGGAGTGCAAAATAAAATGCAATAGACACACTGTAGAATGTTCTGGGAAGATAACGCATTCATTCAACGAGTAACTTTGTTGAGCACCTCCAGAGACCATGCAGTGCTCTTAAAACCAAGACAAATCATATAACATTCCTATCATGAAAGAGTACAATGCCTATGGAGATAAACACATAAATATATAGATACAGCTAGATAAAATATAAACAGATAGATAGACAAATATATAGATTTATACATCTATGGGCAGAGATGAAGCATGTTAAATTATTGTACACCGATGTAAGTGCTATGATGGAATCAGGGATACTTCCATGAGATAAGCGAACTGCTAAATATTAAGTATGATATCAGCGGGGGGTGGCAAAGACAGTGTAGAGATTTGTTTTAGTCAGCTTGGACTGCTCACACAAATACCATAGACTGAGTTGGTTTAAACAACAGAAATTTGTTTCTCACAGCTTTAGAGACTGAGAAGTCCAATGTCAAAGCACCATCCAATTAGGTTCTAGTGAGAAATGTCTTCCTGGTTTACAGACACCCACCATCTTGTAAGTCCTTACAAGATGGAGAAAGAGGAAACAGGCCATCTCTGTTTCTTCTTATAAGAATATAATCTCATCATGAAGAATGCCCCATCAAGAACTAATTACTATCTTAACCTCTCATACAAATACTATCACATATAAGGGATTAAGGGGTCACATATATGTGGGGAGGATACAATTCAGTCCAGAGCAGCCTTCATGTTTTCACTGGACTTTAGCAAGTCTCTCCCTGTTCTTTCCAGTCTAACCAGTAGTAATGCCTAGACTGATCTTCATAAAATATAAATTTGATTATGTCACATCCCTGTTTAAACCAGTCAGTTGTGTCCCATTCTACTTAAAAACAGAGAAGATTATCCTTTTTTCTGTTTTATAAAACCTGCAGGATCTAGCCTTGTTCTTAAACTGGTCTCATCTTCTTTCATTCTCCTCCTGGTTTCTCTCTACTCCATCTATATGCATATTTTATTTTCTCAATACTGCCATAATAAAATACCACAGACTGGGTGTCTTAAATAACAGATACTTATTGTATCACAGTCCAAGACATAGGTGTTGGCAGATTTGGCTTCTCTTGAGGCCTCTCTGCTTGGCTTACAGATGGCTGCCTTCTCTCTCGCTAGGTCCTCACATAGTCCTTCTTCTGTGCATACACTTCCCTGGTGTATCCCATTTTTCTCTTCATGTAAGGTCACCCATCAGATTGGATTAGGGCCTAATGCCCTCTTTTTAACTTAATTATCTCTTTTAAAGGTCCAGTCTCCAATTACAGTCACATTCTGAGGTACTAGGCCTTAGGGCTTCAGCTTATGAATTGGGGAGGGGACACAATTCAGCACACTACAATGCACTTCGGTTCATTTTTGAAAACATGCTATGTTTTTTTGGTTTTTTCTTCCCTCAACCCAGGCCTTCACACATATTATAATGATTCTTGGAAAGCCTTTGCCCTCTCATCTCAGTATGTTGATATCTATTCATTATTCCAATCTCTGGAAGTTCCATCCTAAATTTCAGTGCTGAATGAGTTACCCCATTACATAGGTATTATCTTATCTTACTTACATAAATGTTTCATCTTGTAATTATATGCTTAATTACTCATTACAGTTATATTAATCCTTTCAGCATTAAACAATGCATTTTAATGGATGTAAGAACAATGCTTTGTATTCATATTTTCAATTCCTGATTCATTGCATGAAATTAAACTCACTTTTTTGTTCTGTTTGCAGTCGTGTTCTCTAATTAAAAGCATCCAGTGTACTTATATTTAATTAGAAATTTCTATCCTCTATAGCTGTTATATTATTTGGAGTTATCTTGTGTCCTTTGTGTTTGTGTTCTGCATTCTTTTCATTCAAAATATAGATTCACTTTTCAGTTCAACCTGTTCTTTGCTTATGGTTTGTATCTTATTTATTGGTTCCTAAACGGAGTTTCTTTGAACCTCAATTTATGTTTTTTTTTTTTCCATTTACAATCTCCTTTTTCATGCCATTCTATTATTTTATTACCTTACCTATAAGACATAGGAAGAACTTAACAGTCATAGTGGTAGGCAGTAAAATAACAGAAATAAAATCTATGTTTTCCAGACAAGTAAAAGGAAAATGAATAATAAAAATCAATCAATAGTAAAGGCAGCAAAGAAACATAATAAAAAAAAAAGCTATCCCCAGAAGGCAGAAATAAGAGAAAAATCATCAATTACCAGAAGCAGTCTGATTTTAGGGATTTTCCAATGTGAAAACATAAAATAAGTCACAAAAAGTTCAAAAATAGTATCTGTACATGCACAATATTAATACATGTACCCCTATTTACTATTTGTATACAGTAAAAACAACATATTGTAATCCAGAAAAACTGCTTAAAAGGTTAACTTGAGAAGAAAATGAACACTAACATCCAATATAGAGGAATAAATAAATATATAAAAGGGCACTCTTACTAACAAGGAAGTTGGTAGAGTGGTACTCATATCAGAAAAAATCATAGCAAAAAGTATTAGCAGTTATAAAAAGAAGCATTATATATTGCTTTAAGTATGTCCACTAAGAAAAAAACATTGTGAACTTTATAAATGTAGAAAATATGAAGCAAAATTATAAAACTAGAGTAGAAATTGAATAAAAGGATATCAATAGATATTAATCATAGGAATAATTTTATAACTTTATGAATATAAAATGAAAAGAAATTGTGAAAAGCAATATAACATGCTTAATATAATTTTATAGAGATAAGCCTTCACTTAAAAAATAAATAGCATGTATTACAATTATTATGAACGCTACCAAAACTATAATGCACTATAATATTTCATAATATTTGAAGTTTATAAGATATACCATCATTTCAGGTAATAGCAACAAACAGATAATAAATAGAAAAGAAAATAGTAAAGAGAATAAAGTAGAAGTGAAATAATAATAAAAATTAGAGAACGGAAAAAAATAAGAATAACAAAACCAAGAGTTGATTCTTGGAAAAAATGAACAAAATTGACAAACCTTTGGTAAGACTAATAATAAAAAAAAGAGAAAGGACTCAAGTTAATAAAAGCATCAATGAAAGAGAAGACATTCCAACTGATACCACAAATATACAAAACTCCAAAGAAACTACAACCAACTACACACCAACAAACTGGTCAGCTAGAATAAATGGGTACATTCCTAGAAATACGCAACTACAAAAACTGAATCAGGAAGAAACAGAAAATCTGTACAATCAATAATGAGTAATGAGAATGAATCGATAACCAACAAAGGAAACCTAAGAGCAGAAGGCTTCCCTGGTTAATTTTACCAAACTATTAAAGAAAAATTAACTCCACTCATTCTCAAACTTGTTCAAAATATCAAAGGAAGAATACTCCCAAACTTACTATATGAGGCCAGAATTACCCTGACATCAAAATCAGATGAGGAAAGGACTTGTAAATGACAGATCAAAAATCCCTGATGATTTTGATGCAAAAGTACTAGCAATGTGAATTTTTCAGCATAATCTAAAAGGATCATATACCTAGATCAAGAGGAGTCAAACCTTGGGAAGCAAGAATGGTTCAGTATATACAGATCAATAATGTTAAACATCATATTAATAAAATGAAAGATAAAAATTATATAATCATCTCAATAATAAAAAAAAATTGACAATATTCAATATTCAGTAATAATAAAAATGCTCAACAAATACAGTACACAGGGAAGGTATTACAACATAACAAAGGTCATATATGAAAAGACCACAATCGACATCACGTTCAATGGTGAAAAGTTTAAGGCACTCCCTGTGTAAGAAGAACGAGACAAAGATACCCACTGTACCACTCCTGTTCATTATTGTCCTGGAAGTCCTAGTCAGAATTTCAGGCAAGAACAAAGAAATTTAATACATCAGAATTGGAGGAAGAAATAAAATTGCCTCTGTTTTCAGATTACATGATTTTAAACATACAAAATCCTAAAAACTCCAAAAAAGTTAGATATAATCAACCAATTCAGTAAAATTGCAAAACAGAATATCAATAGTACCGAATCAGTAGTATATCTACACACTAACAAATTATGCGCAAAAGAAATAAATAACCTCATTCACAATAGCTATAAAACAATAAAATACTTAATAAATTTTGCCAAGGAGATGAAAATCTCTCCACTACAAACCATAAGACAGCGATTAATGAACTGAAGACTCAGATAAGTGGGATATGTATTCATAGATGAAAATAATACTGTTAAAATGCCCATTATACTCCACATCCTCTAACTAAATAAACCCCTATCAAAATTCCAATACTATTTTTAACAGAAATTGAAAAAAAAATACAAAAACTTGAATGAAATCACAGAACACTTCCAACGGTCAAAGCAATCCTGAGGTGGGGGGGGAAAAAAAGAAAAAAAAAGCTGGAAACAAAATATTTCCTAAATTTCAAGCTATATTATAAAGTCAGAATAATCAAACCAGTACAGCCCTGCTTAGGACAGTCTACATAGATAGTGGAACAGAACGGAGAGCCCATAAATAAAAACTTGCATATATACGCAACGCATAGGTTTAAACGACGAGGGCGCCAAAAATCCAAAATGCAGAAAATAGTCCCTTCCAGCAAGGTTTTGCGAAAGCAGGTTATTCACACGCCCAAGAACGCAACGAGGCGCCTGCCTTATGACACTAATAAAAATCAAAACGGATAAGCCAAGGGAGCAACACGGTAGGCCCACAGGGAATCGCTCCACACTGGGCCCCCCCACAGGCCCGGGATGGCCTCTGTGCACCTCCCACTGCAGGTGCTGGCAAGGGGCTGCTGGGACCCCTGGGGTGTGCCCTTGAGGCCTGTACCTGATAAAGTTCCAGTGTCTGATGAAGAAGCTTTCGGGTACCCTCCGGTGCACCTCAGCATGGGACTTGGTGGACATGCGCATGGGCAACGGAACTTAAGTTCCCAGGGCCAACTCAAGATCTTCATGTTGCGAGGCGAGAGCCTCCCAGGTCACCGAGGCATCCCCTGCCCAAGCCAGGGGCAACTTCTGCTGGAGCTGTTGGAGCTGCTGGAGCTGCTGGAGCAAGGAGTCTTACTTCCGGCTGGAGCTCTGGAGCCACAGGCTGGCTGCAGCACTACCGCGCATGTGCGCGTTCAGAGGCCCCAGCGCCGACCTGAAAACCATGTTTCCATCCTGCAGGTGAGTAGGGCCAGAGGCAGGTGTTGCAGCCAGTCCCACGTGAAGCTCATGCAGGCAGATGAATCCCTCTGAACCATTAGCATTCCAGACTACAGGACCCATCTCATCAGACCCCTCCCAACTGATGTGGGAACCTTCAGCTCAGCAAATTCTGACCCATCCAGTTCCAGGGAACAGGATTTTCAGGGTACAACCCTTGGATACTGTCTGAAATGAAAAGGGAGCTTCAGCTAAAGACAGCCCACAGGATCACTGGGAACCACCTTATTCCTATGCATAATTAATCCTTCAAGCAATTACAATGCTCCTAAGAAACAACTCATCTGAAACAGAAGGTATGAACGTCACCAAATGTTATCTCCACTGCAGGATTGTGGACAAAGACTTGTTTGAGAAGCTTTGGAAATTTGTCCAATAATGGTTTTCAAACATTGTCACTGGGGAACCCTTTCTTTCAAAGGTGTTTCCCCAGAAAAACAGATGGCATTGTCATTGCTACCTTTGAATTGGGAATGGTGCCTTTCTTGTCCACCTACACTTCCAGAAAGGTACCTGACCTTTCCCCAGATGCATATTTCTAGTCTAATCATGAAGGAAAACATCAGAAAAATTCAAATTTATGAGCATTTATGAAATATCTGACTATTAGTCCTCAAAACTCAAGGAATCAACATCATAACAAGGAAACCTAATAGCTGGTAGGGCAACCATTTGCCCAGGTGAGAAAGTTCTTTGCCCAGACCTATAAGTGTGCAAGAATTTCCTAAAGCACATGGTGAAAATATAGGTTTACAGTCTCATTTTCTTTTGCAAAAGTTTCCTGAAATAAAATATATAAACACGCTGACACGGATGACCTTTCTAAGCCATGCTATTTAAGCTACATGATCACAGAGCTTGGTATACATTTTGGATAATAAAGTTCGTTTTTTAAAAAATTAGTTCACAGAAGAATAAACACCAAAGAAGACCAAAGGACCTGGGTTTGCAACTAGGGCAGGGGTGGTATTGGGGGAACAGCCAAGATAAATTATTAAATAAAATAAATAGAATGCTTCTTCCTCCTCTTTCTTCCTGCCTGCCTGTCTGCTCGCCTTGGTTCTTGTCTGCACTTGTCCTTTAAAAAAAGAAAAAGAAAGAGTGACTTGAACAAGTGTCTGGATACAAAATAATATTAAAAGAACCAATTAGGGTTCCTACATGCTAGTAATAAACAAGTTGAAATAAAAATTAAGAATTTGCAATAGTATCACATATAATAATTAGATATAAAGCTATCAAAATATGTGCCATTTCTTTATGTTGAAAACTACAAAATACTGATGAAGGAAATCAAAGAAGGACTAAGCCATTTTAATTGTTTACAAGGATCCATACTGCTTCAGCGTCAATTCTGCCTGTAGTAATATATAGATTGAATGCAATACTACTCAAAATCATAGTGGATATTTTGAAGGAATTCTACAAAAATGTAATTATATATATAGAATCACAGAGGACACAGAATATACAAAACAATTTGAAAAATAAAATCAACATTGAAAGAATCACATTACTCAATTGCAATATTTTCTATAAAATCAGAATGACTAAGACAAAGTAGAATAGCTATAGGAGAGACACACATATCAATGAAGTATAAGAGAGTCCAGAAATAAATCCACACATATATGAACAACTGATTTCATGAATGATTGAAGGCAACTAATAAAAATGAGAGTATTTTCCATAAATGGTTCAGGAATTATTGCTACCTGTATACAAAAAAGAGACCTTGGTACCCACTACATATGTATATTAACTCAAAATTTATCAGAGTTCTGACACAAAAACAAATTATAAAACTTCTAGAAGAAAATGTAGGGGAAAATCTTTGCAAACATGGGTCAGACACAAGCTGCTTAGATATGATACCAAAAGCATAATAAATTATATATCATTTAAAGTCCCCTCTGCAGGAAATAAAACAGCATATGAACTGTCTGCTCTTCAACAACCAAGTTCAGAGAAAAAGATAAGTTATCTTGGAAGAAGTATTTTCCACACACCCATCTGTTAAAGGATTGCCATTTAGAATTAATAAAGAACATTTAAAATTCAATAATATGAGGAACAGTGCAATAAAACACAATGGGCATTTAATTTGAATAAGCATTTCACCAAAGATAATAGACAAATGGTGATACAAGATGTTGAATACAAATACTGAATATCATTGATTACTAGGAAAATGAATATTAAACCAAATGACATGTTGACTAGCATGGCCAGGAACACAAAGATAAGAAACAAACAAAACCTCACCTGATATGCAGAAACCATCTGACCTAGAAATTCTGCTTTTTAGTATTTCCCCAAGCTAAGTAAAAACATATATTCATGCATTTATGGTGATTTTATTCATAAGCAACTCAAACCACACCAACACAGATGTCCTTCAGCTACTGAACAGATCCACACACTGTGGTATGTCCATACAAATGAACACTGATACATGCAACAATGTAGATTAATCTCAAATGAATAAATGCAGAATACACTATACTACATATTTTCTAGTTATATTTACATGACGTTCTGCAAACCCTGAGTTCATATTAGGCAGGTGAGTGAAGGAAGATATTTACTATAACCTGTGGAAATTTTCTGGATAATGAACCTACTTTGTATCCTGATATGACTGAAGAATCTATGACTATACATTTGCTTAAAACCTAGAACTTGGTATTTTAACTACAGACTTCAATGAAATGAAACACATAATATAAAATAACTGAAATCAGGTTAAACAAACTTACGTGACAATACATTCTAAGAGCAAATGCTATGTTCTGACTTTTTCTTTTAGAAATTGTCGCTAATAAAAATGTAAATCTTCAGCTTGAGCTATTCAACATCCTGTAGCACAGTGAAGAAATACCATCTTTCTTTTCATTTGATACTGTCATTTCTGCAATATTTTTATCAGTGTTTGTTGTCCTCTTGTAGAAGTCCAAAAGTCTTCTGGTTTCCTTGAAACTAACCATATATTTAGCCATTAGGTCACATTTTCTGAAGGTTGAAGTCTGGGGTGTTATCCTGTAGTTTAATGAGTCAGATCACTTTAAGTAGAGGAAAATGGGACCATTTATGTTTGAGATAAGACCTCTCTACCTCCCCTCTCCCTTCCCCTTTACCTCCCTCTCCCTTCCTCTCTCTCCCACCTGCCCTCTTTCCTCCCCTTGATGGCAAAGTGTCCTGAATATATATCTCTTCTTAATTATCACCCCATGTTAAATACTTCGAGATATTTGTCTTGGTAAACTTAGACATTAGGGTAAAGACTCTTCTCTTACTTTGGCTTCTGTACTCTTTTTACATCCCCTTCTTTTCTTGGAATCTGTCACCAACATTCAATGGAAGTTGAAAAGAATGAGAATATTATTGCATAAAAATATGAGCATACGAGCATCTGGGTAGCAAAGATCTACCAGTGAATGATGTTCCTGAAGATTATTATATTAATGGAAAAAGAGATTCATTTGGGGCAGGGGGGCATCAGGCTATATTTCTCTGATATTTTTAACAGAGGAAGTGTTCAAATGTATGAGATTTTTGTTTGGGGATTGCCAATGTCAGGGGAATGACAGGTGAAAATAGACTAGCTGTCCTAGATTCTGCTTTTATTTAGCTTGTGCTGAACTATTTTCCCCACCTTGACAAACTTTTTCATTTCACTATAATAAAAATTAATAAGTTCTAAAACTGTAGGAAAAAACACAAAATAAAATAACAAATACATAAGTACCTGCCAGTCAGAAGGAAGACAAATTAACATTTTATTGTTTCTGCTTCAGATTTTATTTTTTTTAATAAAGGAGGCATAGCACTATTGATGATAGAACATTTTGAAAAGTGTCCTTTGCTCCCCATTGCAATCACATTATGTTAGCTCTTTTTCCCAGAGATCATATCCCAAATATGTATGTGTCCTTCCTACTCATGTTTTCATTCTTTTGTCACATAGATTCATAAGTAAAGCATTATTTTGCATTGTTGTTTGATGAGTTTATATTAATGCTGTCATAGTGTTTGTATTGTTCCAGAAGTTATTTTTCTACTCAGTGCGGTTTTTGAGATCTATTCATGTTCAAATATGTATTAATCTAGTTTTCAATGCTGTCTGGATTGTGCAAATATGCAACTATTATACATTCCTTTAACTAAAGACACCACTACATAGGATATTTTAATATGCATCTTCTGTGGTGAATATGTGCAAGAGTTTCTCATGAGCATGTATTTATATCAGCATTGCTGAGTCACAAATTATATGCCTCAATCAATCCAGATATTTACAAATTGCCCTTTAACAAGCTTTGACATTTCACTCTCCTACCAGCAGTGAATGAGAGCTCCTTGTCAAAGCTTGGTAGTAGCAGAATTTCTATTTTTCTAATTTAATTGGTATTAACAGAAAGATAATTTTCCTTGACAATTTAAGAAGATGCATATTTCCCACTGGAGGTTGCAGACTTAACTGCTAAGCCACTAGGGAGATTCCATTTTTTGTAGACTCTTTACTATTTTTATGTAAGCAATCTATTGCCTGTGTGCTGAAATCACTTTATTTCTTTCTTTACAATGTGATCGCCTTTTATTTGTACTTCTTACCTTTTTATACTCGTTAGGGCCTCCAGTACAGTACTGGTCAGGACTGATAAGAACAAATATTTGACATTTTCCTGATCTTAGTAGGAAAACATTTGGTCTTTGATTATGAATTGTGTTTTCAGTTAAGGAGCTTTTGTAGATTTTTTGATCGGGTTGAAGAATTTTCCTTCTACTCCAAGTTTTCTGAAGTTTTTATTATACGTAGCTGTTTTTAGCAATGTCAAGTGCTTTTCCTATACCTACTGATAAGATCATATTTTTTATTTTTTTAATACGTTGAAATTGTGAACTAGACGAATTGATTTTCAAATGTTACACTGACGTTAAGTATCAGAAAAAAAAATCCCTATTTTGTCATTTCATTACCCATTCCCTGTATGCAGGATTTAATTTGGTAATATTTTGTTGAGGATTTTATGCTTGTATTTTTATAAGGCATAGTCTGCATTTTCTTTTCTTGTACTGTCTTAATATCTTTATGTTTTCAGGATGATGCTAGCCTTGAAAATTGAGCTGGGAAGTGTTCCTCAATTTTTTATTTTCTGAAATTGATTTTTCAAAAGAAATTTATTGTGATGTAAAAACATCCAGAATAATTTGGACAAATACTGTTATTGAGAATTTTTAATATTATTTCCAAAAAAAAAGTAATTGTATATAAAACAAGATCAAAATTAAAAATAAATAAAAGCAATTATTTCAAAATAAAAATGTTAAATGTATTCCATACAAATGTGTGACATTAATTCCTCATATAGGGTACAAACATACTACAATATTGAAACAATTCCTAACATTCAAAAAACAATTTAGAGAGAAACTGTAGAAATGGCTGTTGAGCACTGATACACAACAGTCAAAGAAAGTTAAAAGTTCTGATTTCATTAGTTCTTTGGATCATGGATTTAAAATAAGTGGTCAAATGTTGTCTGTTGGTAAAATGCAAATTGCCTCAAGGTTAACTGAAGTACAGGGACGATGTTACACATATAATGATTGCTTTTGCAGACCGTCTTCCCAGTACCCTTTAGAGAGTGATGGAGAAGAATTTCCACATTTCAAATAAGAAAACCAAGAGTTATGTGATTAACTAATACCCATTATGGTGTTTTCATTACCCTAAAAGCTTTAAAAGTTCTAATGTATAAAGGCTGTGTATAGTCAGAGGCATTATGTCCATGTTTGTTTCCTCTTGTTTCAAGCAGGAAACTCACTTGGGAGAAAACCACCAATGTTTAAAAAAATGTCAGCAGGTTATTCTGTACTCATTATATTTATAGAAGTGACTTGATAATTACCTTCCCTTTATTCGTGTTCGGTGACCACTATTTCTGGTGCCTGTTGCTTCCACTGGTTCAGCAGGGATTTGACTGAAGCTAAACTGGTGAGTAATGGGGGAAAATGAGAATATGAAAGAACATGGCATAAAAGCGAAACTAGATTTCTTAATTAGCAGTAAAACTTTACTGAATATCAAATATTTATGGTCATGAAACATTAGTAAAAACTTAATCAGTGTTTCTTTGATCTGGATATCTAAAAAAATGATATTAATGATGTCTGTAACTTAGAAAGTGAGATTAACAAGAATATAAATCTTAAATATATATACCTACATCTTCCAGGCCTTGCCCCACACCTGGAAAATAGTATATGTTCAATAAATGTTATCTCTTCTTGGAATTTATAGATGATGTAAAGAACTTTTGTTCATGTGTGTTAGAGTTCATATAATTTCCAAGAAGAACTTTCTTTTCAACTTGTATATAGAAACTATTGAGCACTATCAGTAAAATCATATGACTATATATAAAGCAAATCAATTTAACCCATTCAAGTTCATACCAAAAGTTATTGTGTTTTATTCTAGGGATATCATATCCCATTCCTTGCTAATTTTCTTCCTTATTTTTAAAAAATCTGATTAAAATATTCCATTTTTATTAGGTCTGATAGATAGCTGATCTAATTTGGAGCTTATAAATTATATAGTTTTATGTGAATTGATTATAACCCATAACTCTAATAGACCAGCAATCTTTTCGGATATTAGAAGTGCTGCTTAGTTCCCTTTCTATGGATGATTGATTTTCAGTGGTTATTAACTCTCAAACTGAAAATTAAGCAATACATATTTGCTTTGTGGATGACCAGTTTTATTAAAGTAGTAGCGTTGATGCAATTAATTATCGATACCCTCTGAAGAGAAGACAACATTACAGTGGCTTAGAAAGGGAAAGCAGATGTCTATTGTCAATGGTGAAATTCAGTTCCTATGGTAAAAAAATAGTGCCAGACAGTTCATGATGTATGCCACAGCCTGGGAATCATGCACAAACTCTTTCTAGATTTCTGAAGTTTTATATATTTTAAGAAAAAATGCTTCATATCAATAACCATTTAAGGTAGAGTGACTTGAAATTGATAAATATTTCATTTGACTCAACAGAAATATTTCCCTTCCATTGGTGCCCAGAGGCTACTGCTGCATTTCAAACACCACTTAAAATAAGAGAAAATCAACTCCTAGAGTCCATATATTTAGCTCTTAGTCTTTCTTGAGCATCATTTTTCGAAATAATATCTTTTTGTTGAGGTGACATTGTTTTACAACACAATGTAAGATATAGATGAGCAGCTTCACTCTTCCTCAAATACATTACACAAAAAATTTCTAATAAATATCCAGGTGTCCTTTAACCTCCCAGTACCTTTAGCTCCCCCTCTCCGCCCACTTCCCCTCTGATAATCTCATTTCTCGAACTTCATCTCTGAACAAAATAATACAATCGTGTTCTGAGAACTAAAAGTGGGTACTTGACCTTTCATCCTTAACTCATGAAATTCTGGGAACCAGAGATTATGTGACAGTGTCTGTCAGGGAAGTCACTTCGCCACAACTCTCCTGGGGTGGTATCTCAGACGGTGGTGAACTTGGCCCAGGTATGACATCCGGAGCGAATCCCCTATGCGATATGGAATTCTTTGGGCATACTAGCATTAATAAGATCATTCACTGACAATGTATATTGAAGATAAGATTTGCTATACTTTTTATGTATTTGTATCATAACTTTGAGGTTATCAATCACCCACATTTATTGCAAAATAACTAGCTGGATCTCATCCCTTATGTTATACTGATACTCACATTTTGGCAGAATAATACCCTGCCTAGTAGCTAGTTCAAGGAAATCACAAGGAGACATAGGCAACAAGGACATGGCTTTTATTATACTCATAACATGGGATCCCAATGGTGGTGAGTCGAGGTGGCTCTGCTTCCCTCGTGCTGACCAGGCTTGTTTTTGTCTCCTGATGGTGGTGAGTTGGGTAAGTTACAGGAAAGTAGCCACACCACTAGCAAGGCATGTACAAAGACCAATCTAAAGGACAGCAACATTCCAGAGTAGGACATCTCGGGCACAGTCAGGGCAGCTGGAGGCAGATATCGTCTCAGAAAGCCCATCTGTTACTTTTCAAGTCTGTGCTCAGTATTGGCTAGTCACCAAGCTCATTTTCAAGTTTGGGCATGGGTCATGTTCTCATGCTACCCTACACCTTATGACAGCTAGCTGTGAGAGACGATATGACATTGGATAGAGTTTTGAAAAAGCAAAGATATAATCAAAAGCAAATCACCTGGATGATGAGATCGTGAAAGGCAAATGAGAAGATCCTGAATGTCGGAGACTCCAAGGATGGTGCTTCAAGAAGTATGAACACAATGCCAAAAAGAGATACTATTCTACAATGTTTGCATTATCCCCACATACAACAAGCATCAAGGTGATCATAACTTTTACAATGACTGAAAAGTATATCTACATTTCCCCCCCCAAAAAAATAGTATTTTTTCTCCTTATAAAACTCACATTTTCAATAACAGCATAAGTACTCTCAAGAGAAGATGTACAAAAAAGCCTATTCTCTGCTCTTCTGGATCCCACTTGAACCTATCTTCTATTTGAATTGTCAGCCTATACCCAAGACTCCTCCCACATTGACTAATTTACAGTGCTATAAACTTTTATTATTTCTTGGCATATGCAGTTCCTAAGATTTCTAACTTTCTCTCTTCTACCTGGTAAAGTCTCATTTTCCCCCAAATGTAGAGTTCAAATGTGAAATTTCTGTGAATATTGATGTCCTTTCCCAAGAAATTAGGTCCATGTAATCAACTGATATTGACTTAGTCTCCAAAGATTGACTGATATCATGTCATAGCTGTCTGAACAAGAAACATTCACTGAGCACATTTTTGGCAGTATGGTGCAGAAGGCTTTAAATATACTATTTCATTTAATCTTCCCATCTCAAAAGTAAGAATTATGGACTATTATAACTTTATATTTTATTCAGATAACTAAGGCTCAAAAGTTTATAAAACTTTCCATGGTCAAAACATTTATAAAAGAGTAAATCCATGTCTCCCAGGCTATTTAATAAATACACATCACTGCCTCTCATATGCTAAGAACACAACATAAATTAAGGTTAAATAGCAGTGTCCTGAAACAAGAAACAGATACTTAATACATCTTGAACCTTAAAAAAAGTAAAGATATCAAGACTGATGAGACAGTCATCAGATCCTAGAAGATGAATCCAGACAGTAAGATTAGAGAAAATGCTCTAATAGCCAACACACTGGTTGTGATTTTCAATAAATTATTAACAGTGACCATATGTGCATTAAGATCCACTGTATCTACTTAATTCTTTGTAAATTTATTAGCATAATAAATATGACCTTTACCGATCATTCATTATATACCAGGCACTGTCCTTAGTGTTTCATATTTTTAGCATAACTAATACTTACAGCAATCCTATAAGATAGATGCTATTATTACCTCCAATTCAAAATGAACAAACTTAGTAACAGAGAAATTGGCAAATAAATGTTGGAACAAGGATTTGAAATAATCTAACTTGGTTCCAGAGTCCAATTTTAATTATGCTATCTATGTTGCGATTACTATATTATATTTCATACATGTAAAACAGCACATTCCCTAAGTAGCTAGAGCATACTTTTAATCCGAGTCAGGCTATGCCTTCTTCAATAAATGCTTTTGTTATTTCTGTAAGTTTCCAATGTAAAAAAAAAAACTTGGCATATTGTTATATCTCTATTGGGTGTCTCAGATTTTTTTAATTCAAGAATCAAAACCAGATAAGCAATTTTTCAAATAGACTATAGTTTTAGCACATTTAATTTCAGACTTGATGATGAATTAAAACAGTAAATAGTACTCCCTGGTCTTTCTGGTAATGGAGAGTCTAAAATTCAAATATAAATATGATAAACAGAATAAACACCATCCCCCAAGATGTCCATTAATAAGTGTAGGCTTTTTCTTAATCCCTCATATTCTTGTTGACACTCTGCCTTCATATTTGCCTAGTGCATCGATCCCTTCTTTTGGTTTAATCTTTCCTGAGAGTCAACCTCCACTTCAAGTAGAGGATAGGTGGACTCCAGGTTGTGAGAGGTAGGGGAGGCAGGGGCGTGCAGGGGTGTGTTGTCTGTGAGGACAAAGGGAGAATGATCTAATAAGGACATTATTCATCCTTTTAGAAATAAGGAAAGAGTTTGTATTTCTTTCATATCTTTTAAAGTGTGACAAAGGCAATTTCTTCATTAGATTCATATTCTTTTTGTTCCCAGACAGTTTAACTTTCCATTGTTCTTTCTGTCTAGGTAATATCCAAAGACAAATCCCATAAAGAAGAATATAAAAACTCAGTGGTCTCATGGAATCTAAAGTTCACCATGTGTGTGGACCTAGTGCCCACAATTAAGAGCCACAGACAGCAGAAAACTTAGTCCACAAATTAATTTAAGACAAAGAAAATCCTTCAATTGGAATATCAAGTAAACACACATAATATCAATATAGATACAGAGACAGTTATCCAAAAACGTTGCTTAAAACACAATATCCTTGGAACAGCTGCAGATGGGGAAATGGAATGTTTCCTGGAGGATAAGCATAGGCAATAGGATTTTACAGCCCTAATAGACCTAGGTCCATATGCCAAAAAACACAGAATATCAAATATCTGCAAATCTGAGCTGTGGAATATGATTTTGGGTGGAGAGGTTGGAGTATATGTTTAGGAAGTATATGTTTGTATTTTACTGAAAAATTATCATATAAGTGAGCAAAGACTCTCTGATAAGACAACATGTAATGAAAATGCAAAACAAAACCCCTTACAGAGCTCATGTGTAAATAGGGGTGATGGGGAGACAGTGAGCCCAGCCTCATATCTCTGGTATTATTTCAATTCTGATAAGAGTTGGTCCCTGACTATCCATTTCAGACATCACAAAAGATGCTTCTAGTAAGCATCACTTCACAATTCCTTCTCTTAGAAGGTATATGAGATTCACTAGTCCCCCTCTATTCATGTAGGATACAATCCAAAACCCAGATGGATGCCTGAAGCCATGAAATGCACTAAACACGAAATAGTTTATGTTTTTCTATACATATGTATTTATGATCAAGTTTCCAAAGCAGGCAGCTGTCTATAAGCATTAATTAACAATGATATAGAACACTTACAACAACAGGCTATAATAAAAGTTATGAGAAGGTAGTGTACTCTCTATTTCTCTCTCAGAATATCTATTTTACATATTATTTTCAGAGTATGGTTGACCCTGGGCAACTGACACCTCAGAAAGTGGAGCCATGGAGAAGGGAGAATTATTGTGCATTTGAGTTCAATGAGAAATTTTTCTAAGCCTGCGGGCAGCACAGAAGTTAGAAAAATTCTACAGGAAACTTAGAGGTTATTCATTCTATCTGCTTATACATTTTACTAACCACTTATCGAACATAGGCAAAATTACCAAAGGAACAAATGAATTCTAGCTAAAGATTGAGCTGTACCATTTGTCTTTTCTCTTCAGTGTTATAGCATAGCTCTGTTTTAATCAAGATAATGATGATTTTTGGTTATAGTGTTGCCATGTTTTGCTTTTTTCTGTAAAAATGTTTTTCTTTAAAAATATAAATACCAGAACAAAGTATCTATTAAATTCACATTTAATTAATCGTACAGTTCCAAAGAGTACTCTCATACAGAGAGCTTTTAACCAGCAGGTCTATTGCATAGAAGTTATTAAAAGTTTCAGTGGCTGCACACTATGGGTATTTCAAGTATCTGTTTAGAATTAAAGCACTTTAGTGAAAGAGGTTCAAGTCCAAGGGGTCATGAGACCTAGAAGGGAGTCTCTGGTATGTTGCTAATTAGTTGGGAAATCCTGACTCTGTTTTTCAAATTTTTGTGATATCTGTTTCAAAAAGAAATGAGGAAAGTCAAATTAAAGGAATTTAGGAAGAAATTTTAGAGTTCTGTACATCTGTTTCTCAAGAATGGTGACAGGGTTGGTGCCGCAACTTAGTCCGCCATAGTTTCATGGGTGCTGCTGGAGACACGGGCTCTTGGGTCAGAGATAAGGACAATGTATTACTCACAGAAATAATAGGAGCCAGGGTAACAGCATTTTCGTGCTGTGTATCTAAATTTCCTAGCTTCACACAGAAGGCCAAATGAGACTCACACACACTAGTGGTTGTATTACAAGCAAGGATCCTGGACTCAGGAAGCCCACATCTTTTATAAAGGTCAGAAAGGATGTCTGCCCTTTGCTCTGGAAGAACATACTCTCTTTCAAGCATTTTCAGTATACAAACTATTTAAAAAGATATGTCAAAACTGTAGACCATTTAATTCTTCTCTTATAAGATACAGAACATGAGAAGAACATTGAGGAAAGATTCCAACAATAACCACTTGCATCTAATGAATTGTCCCATGAATATGCCCCTGCCCACTACTATGAATAATCTGACTAACAGAACATGGAACTAAATCCTTCTATTTGATTCATACAATAAATAATTAAGATGACTCTAGAAGATTCTAGGTCCAGGATAAAGTCAGTCTTTAGTGTTGCTCTCAATCATGTCTAACCAGGGTCCTATCTCTCAATCATGTCTAACCAGGGTCCTATACTCATGGAGAATTACCTCCAACACTACTTAGATGTGCCGACATTTCATGTTCATAATTTGTCTGATTTTTAGAAGACAAATGTGTTCTTTAAGTAATAAATTAATCCACAGCACTCAAGGTCCCTTCTCAGAAATACTGGAGACTAGAGACATTAAATAGCATTTGGTATAAGTGCCTAATTTTACAAGTATGAAAAGTAAGACCCTAGCAGAGAAATATTTCATATTCAAGGTTATAAAACAAAGTATTAAGCCAGGTCGCTTAGCTCTCTGTCCACTTCATAATTTAGAATGTCTATTAACTAGCAAAGTGGTGATCTGTGTACACTGCTATGTCCAGCATTGTGCTTGGGGAACCCAAAACATGCCAACATACTTTATCCTCATCATCAATTAGCAAACACCTTAGAGCTAATCTATATGTTGCCATATAATTCAGAAATATTTTGTGATTAAATTCCATTGAATAAAGAGAAGGATAAGAGACAAAGACAGATCAGAGATTCTCGCTAATGTAAGGGGGAAGTGCAAATGGAATGATAACCAGGTCACCAGCAGAAGGCACAGGTGTGAAGTAGAAGACAAGAAGCCCTCCTTTATGGGGAAGGAGAGCAAGACTAGAGAAGAGAGACAGCAGCACTGTGGAGGATCTTGAAGTCAAGGGAGGAGTTTATTGTCAAATACATAGCAACTATGATGGCTTATCCTGACCCAACATAAACTTCAGGAAAAGATAAGCTCAGATTAGGGTACAAAAGAAGACTCATTTACTACACAGGCACACTATTTATTTGATGAATTTGATGAAAACACTAATTCAAAAAGATGTAGACATTCCATGTTCATTGAAGCAGTATTTACAATAGCCAAGATACGGAATCAACCTAAATGCCCATCAACAGACGACTGTGTAAAGAAGACATGGTATAGCTATATATTCAATGGAATATTACTCAGCTATAAAAAATTATACTTTGCTTTTGTGACAATGTGGATAAAACTTAAAGTGATTATACAAATTAAATCAGGTAGAAGGAGAAAAAAATATCAGATGCTTTCACTCCCATGTGGAATGTAAAGAAACAAAGCAAATGAACTAGCAAAACACATCAAAATACCCTTAGACCTTGAAATCAAAACAGAGATCATTAGAGGGAAGTAGATGGAGGAATCTATGTGTAACAGGATTAAATTAATAGTCGTAAATAACACTAGAACTCTGGTGGTGGGCACAGTGTGATATGCACATTAATTAGATCATGACTCTAATCTCTTGAAACCTAAAGTATTGAAAGTCAATGGAACATTAATAAGAAATAAGTGGATTTGACTACTTTAAAGTTTAGAATATCTCTTTATTAAAAATCACAAAGCATAACCTGAGAAAGACATATGTAATTTTTGTATTCAATTAAAGATTCCAGAATATAAGAAAAATTCCTAAAAATCAATAAGGTAAAGACACCAATACAATAGAAATGAGGGCGAAAGTCCAAAATGGGCATTACACACACACACACACACACACACACACAGAGTTCATGTTGTCTAATATACACATGGAAGGTGCTTAACCTCATTAATTCAAATTAATAATACAATAATAGAGCACTGGCAAAACATGAAAAACTGAGTTTTGAAACTTGCAGTTCGAAAAATCTGAAAATAAACACCAAGAGCCACAGAGGAAGGATATGAAGTGACTAAAACTCTAATTCTATGCTAGTGGGAATGCAAATTACAAACCATTTTATAAAATGTTTTTGCAACATTTACTAAAGCTAAATGTAAGTTTATCTTATGAGACAGAAATTCTAGCTCTAGTTTCTACCCAAGAGACATGTGTACATTTGGCACTAATAGACATATGCCAGAATATAGCAGCATTATTCCTTAATAATAAAATATAGACAAGAATCCACAGTTTTATTAACAGTAGACTAGATAAATAAATTGTGGTAGACTCATAAAATCAAAACACAATAAGACCAAACAACTGGTATGCACCACCATTGATGAATTTCAAAGCTATAATATCGAGAGCAAGAGGCAGTGACAAAATAATATAAACTGTAGGATTCCCTTTTTGGAGATTTTAAAAATGGCCAAAATTAACTAAGAGTGACATAAATTTAAATAGTGCCTAACTTTGGAAAGTGTCATGACTAGAAGGTGGCACTTGGAAGGCTTCTATCTTCCCAACAATATTCTAATTTTTGATGTGGATGTGATTACCCAATTTTGCTCACTTTTTGAGAAGTCTTTGAGCTGTGTATTTATATCGGTGTGATACTATTCATGTATCTTATTTTTCAATAGAAAGTTTATACATATAGGTATGTGTGTTTGTTTATATGTATATCTGTACCTTGTGTGCATATATACACACATACATGCATGTATATATGTATATACATGTGTACATATATGTATGTATATACATATATACACATGAGACAGAGATATATTGAGAGATTTAATTATACTGAGCCAGGTTGTATAGATACAAGAAGTGTGAAAGAAGGATAATTCACTAGCACCACATGCCACCCCTCCAGACCATGCAATCCCTCATGTCTGAATGAGCTCATAATTAAAGTAATTCTAGAATTACATGGAGATTGTTGTGGAATCACAGTCAGTACAATAAGAGCTTTTTTATTAAACAGCTCTGGAAATATTTTGGGATCAGTTGTTAAATAACTTCATAGCTATAAACATGTTGAATCGAAGCTTGCATAAGAAATAAAAAACTAGTTTTAATATCAAACACTATCTTATTGCAAATAAATTTGAAATTTGGCTGGAAAGTGATGATTTTTTTCCCTCCAACTACCAAACATACATGTGTATGCACACACACACACACACACACACACACACACACACGCCCCTTTCCTTACTGTGTAAGAATGATGGAGCAATGAGGAGTCAAGCACAGAGAAATATCATTGACGATCCAGACAAGACTCTGATAGGATGCATAGGAGATGTTCAAGGCATGGTTTAATCTCAAGGCCGAGTGTCTGATTATGATGCTTGGTTCCAGACACTAAATCTTATCAAGGAATCTAGAGATGACGGAACTTAGACATGAGTCAATGAAGGAAAGTCATAATAAACTGACAGAGAACACATGCTGTATTCTAAGTTAATGAAGAAGAAAAGCTGGAGCAAGTCAGAATGTTGTTATTTTCCTGTCAGTATATATTCTTACTGTCCTAAGTAGGAACACAGGAAGACAGTCCATGCTCAGAGTTTAGAAAGAAAAATGAGTGGCTCTGTTTTAATGACTGTGACATTGACCTATGAGCATCTGATGGACCCTTCTCCAGTGTGGAACTACATACAGCTGGTCGTGGAATCAAAGATTCATGCAGGTGTCTTCCCCACAGAATAATCACAAGGGAACACAGACAATGTGGGCTCTCACATCAATTTTCTAAACTTTGTGCGCATCTGTCCTTGTTGATTCACACAGCCTCCTCCAGATTTACTAATCCTGATGGTCAAGTCTATTTACTATGTCTGAGATCTATCAGTTGAATCAACCAAAACAGAATCTCAAAGTTCCAGGGGGAATGTTTTCATGTAGTTATCTATGAATGAATCTCAAGTTCCTATGAGAAAGAAGACATATAATGTAGCTCTATATTTATTTAATAATTTTCATCGATACATGTGAAAATATGATTTTTAAATGAGTATTATGTACCTAATTTTAAATAATGCAAAGATAAACATTCAATAAAAGTATTCTTACAGCTTCAGATAGATATACTATATTTCCTTAAAATGGATCTCTTGCCAAAACTCAAAAACGCCGAGAGAAACCCTTGTACCAACCCTGCTGACAGATAGATGTGGGGGACACCAACCTACAAACTTTACAGTGAGACCACCTTCCTTGCAGACTTGGAATCAGTAGACACATTCTGTCCTATAAATGAGAAACCTAATTAAATATGTAGGCAGAAATCACTTTTAATAAATCTACAAGCCAGTAAAACCTGCAGTGAGAAACAGAGGAAATATCTACATTGCTCAATTCTTCTAAAATAATCACTAAATCATTCAGATTATATTCTACCTAATGCCGAGTATATGAATATTTATATCATTCATAGTGAATGATTGTTTGACATAACCCAGTGGACTCTTTGTACATCCTAGATACTGTATTGCCATGCAAATATCACTGGACATCGGGGAACACCCTGGAATAACGTGTACATTTCATTTAAAACCAAGGCTATGCAGGGTGTCCACTGCTCAGAGCCAGGAGGCACCATTTATACAAACTATGAAGGGACTATATAAATGGAGCCCCTGGAGTCGCATAATATAAGTAATCCAAGGAGAAAGAAATATTTGTTTTACAAAGATTAGGGAGACCCCATTTTAAAAATAGAAAAAATGAGAATTTTATTAATTGCCTGATAACAGTATTTCTGTTTATGACAATCCACTTGCAATGCCATCTATCACTGACCCCAAATTGTATAGGACACCAGCCGAGAAGAGAGTAGGTAACAGAGGACCCATATCTTATCTGAGGAGTCTTTTGTTTTCAATCATATTTCCTACAGACACAATTGTTTCATATCATTTGAAATATCTTTGTTCTCCCTTCCATCCATATTTATAACTTCTATAGCTCTATTTGTATTATTTGTGTCTTCCCAAATGTTTTTAATGCCTTCCAATTTAACATCACTAAGCAAGGCATTGTTGGGCTTTCACGGCTACTTCCTGATCATTAATAAAGACATTATGTTAAAAAATTCATCCTTGCTAAACACATTTTTTGCAACTTCAATTTATATAAAGTCTAAAGCATGAGTAATTTGAAGACATTGCCATATATTATTATTCTTTGCTTACCATCTTTTAGCTCATTTTCAGTTCTTGAGGCTGAATTTTTCTAGTTTGATTTGAATCAATTTTGCCAGTAAAATCTCACTGATGTTATATCAATTACTGTAAGAGGAGAATATAGGATGAGCTCTATACTTAATCCTCTATTCATCTCTGGATTTTTATTCTGACAAGAATGCTATTTAGGGGTGTGTGTGTGTGAGTGTGTGTGTGCATGTGCGTGTGTGTGAGTGTGTTGTGTGTGAGAGTGTGTGTGTGCGTATGTGTGTGTGTGCAGGCACACACTCATGTGTTGAAAGACCAGGGTAATGGGGGTGGAGTGTATTTTTATAAAATACATAATTTACAAAAATAGAATGACTATTATGGGAGATAGCAGAATTACAGTTAAAAAAAGTTTGAGCCCTGGCTCTGACCATCATGTGAACTGACAGAAGAAAAAAATAAAATGTGAGCATCAGAACAGAATGTACCTCAGGCCTCGAGGAGCACAGTCCTTGCCTCAGGAGGCTGGGGGCTTTGAAGCACCTCCCTGTAAAGCGCTAATGCAGACTCTGGTCCCAGTCAGGTACCTGGGACTAGCTGGAGTCAGCAGCGTCCTGGAGTGGAGCCCTCAGAACAGAGTCACATGGACACCAGTCTCACTCTCTCCTATTGGGAGTATTCTCACACCCTCTGTCCACCCGCCTCTCACTGCTTGGAGTTGACCACGCACCTGTCATCAGGGATTGCAGACTACAGGGTCATTCCTGGGTCCGTAGTTGGACCCCAGTCCTAGGAAGGCAGTTATGAAAACTCCTTATTTCCATTTAGGGACTCAGCATTTCTTTCACAGGTTTATGAGCAACTGGTCCATGAGAATTGGTGCTGTAAATTGTTTCTAAAGGCAGTGGTGTCGCAAAACAAATTTTTTTTGTCAGGCGCATCATCACACAGGGGTTCCCTGAAATAGAATGTGGGGAGGATGAGGATATTCTTTTTAGTCACAGAGAATTCCATACCAACGAGATTTATGGGACACTCCCTCCAGAGAACTTCCCCCGCCCACACAGGCTGTCTTGGAAGAGTCAGGCCAGAGTGCCTACATTTGGTTTGAAATCATGACATGAAGGCTTGGCACTGACTGGTTATATAAAAAGCCTCCTATACATTTTCTCTCCTTTGAAGAAGTTTAGAAAATGCCCCGTTGACACCGAATAAGTAAGTTCAAAAGCCTTTGTGATCACCATCTATGATCAGATGACCTTAAAAGGACACTGCCCTTGAAAATGTGAATGGTCTTCATCCAAGCAGTTGAATGAAGGACCGTAAAAGCAAAACTAAGGTTTTCTTGAGAAAGAAGAAACTCTGCCTTTGGATGCTGCAGCAGTGTTTCCAGTCTTTCACGAACCATCAGATTTCAGCCCCATGACCGAGCCAGGCAGGTTCCTGAAATCTACTATCTATGAAGCCAGGAAGCGAGCTTCTCTCTGCAGAGCTCTGCCTTTGCTGGTTCTGTTTCTCCACTAGAACCCTAACAGATACACAGCAAGTAAGGGTATCTTTCCAAAGTGTCCAAACATACTTGAATTTCCTTGGGCCAGTGGGGTGGATCCTCCAACTTCACTCAACCAATCATGAGTGCCCAGAGAGCTGGGCTACACTGATGGGCCATAGATCATAAGTCCACCCTGAAGGTCAGGGATTGAATCCTCTCCCTCAAGAGCATGAACAGAGAGTCAAAATAAATTTAAAAAGCTCAACAAAAGAGAAATGCAAAAACTTTTACAGGGTGAAGTACTGGATAGGTAAACATTCACACCAAATTTCCAACCAAGAGGACTTACATGCTTGCTTCCTCTCAAAACTGACGTTAATAGGTGCCAAGTACATTCAAGTGGAATAAAACTTCTAAATGTTTTATGGTCTTACCAACCTGGACTTTATGTTCAAGTAGGAGTGAAAATTTCCTCCTAGAATGTAGAGTGAATATTCCAGAGACTTTAAAATTTGTCTGGTGGCATTTATTTTTCCAGCAGGCCAACACAGAGCTGTAGAGATTGCAGCAAACCTGCAGTCTTGCTGCCATTGTTTTCACAGCATCTGGTTGTATTTCTTGTTTTCTTTCATTGCCACCTTGACCTTTGCTGTCTCTTATCTGCTCTGTGTTTTCTCTAACTCTTGAATCCCTTAAGACTGGCAGCTGGTAAATTAGCATTTTATTGGTGAGCTGATCTGCTCACAGTGGAGATAGACTAAATAGGAAATGGAAAACTGAGTTCAGGTTGAAGGAGGAAGGACCCAACATCGCCTGCGGATTGCCTGGACTTGACTTTGGCATTGATGACACCATTACCCTAAAGACGGTGCAGTCCTCCAAATCCAGAGGCTTCCCAGGGAGAATGTTCCAGAGGTCAAGGTTTATCAAAGAGGGGGTTTAGTAGAGCGAGAAACCCCAAAGGTCCCAAGTTTTGAGTAGGAGCTTGGATTTAAGTTAGACTATGCGCAGCGGGTCAGATTGGTAATGGAAAGAGTGCAATGTGGGTATTTGAGTGAGATCAGAATGATTAAAGATACCACTGAGAATAATCTCCTCCACGTGGCATTGTGATGTGCTCAGTCGAGTTAGAAAGGAGGAATATTCTAAAATGGAGTCATGTATACACGGAAAGGATGTGATCAAATCCTGAAAAGATCTGGCTGTCACTCATAATGACACAAGCTAGGAAAGAGGAAAAACAGATTTTTGGTTTTATCCAGAATGGAACATGATGAAATAGATGTTTTAAAAAGAATTGTTTGGTGTCTCTGTAATAGAGACAGCCTGAAATCAGAAAGAGCTACAACAAGTTCTAACAAACGCAGCTTGAAATCGAAACAAATAGTCGTTACCGCTCATTTGGGATATGTGCTACTTTGCAATGCTCAGAGAATCCTTTCAAAAATATGGGATAATAATGGAAAAATAATGGGAAAATTGAAATATAGTAGGAGAGCATCAGAAACACGCACGGATTTTCAGCACAGAAATGTTGCTGCAGTTGTATGTATTGATTGCTCATTCAAAGACAATTAAAGCTTTGAAATCAACTGTATATGGAATCAGACAGTTGAAAATGATATATTTCTTAGGTACTTAATAGATGTCCAAACCATGTCTAGGAACAATAGAAAAATGGGTGAACAGGCTGTTTTATTTTAATTTTATGCTAATTTAACCCTTTCTGATTTCTGTCGTCTTTCATTTGTGTTTTCTTTGGAGTTTTTACAGCGTTTTCATACTAGTAATCTGTTCAGATCCTTCTCCTACCTCATTTTGCAGACAATAAAAATAAAGTCCCGAGATGGCAAACCATGAACCCCACCATCAATTGCTGTTTTCCAGTAGCATGAGGGTGGAGATGTAGGCACCATTCAGCACAGACTGAATTACGGGTCTAGGAGGCAACTGCGAGCTCAAAGCAAAGCAAATAGACAAAGACAACCCTTTCCAGGGAGCTTGACAATGAGAACACAATACCCACAGGTTTGGAAATCAGTAGAAATGATGTCGAGACTCTGTTCACCTTTTTCTCCAAAATTCAATGCGCTTTCCAATCAGAAAAGATGGAGCAGCTGAAGAACCGGGAGAAGAAGCAGCAATCTTTTGCTTTGGTTGCCCGGCTCCAAACATGCTCAGATTTCAAGGATCAACACTTTGCACCTGGAGGGAAGAACACGTTGCAGTCAGTGGGCTACTTTTGAGTCTGAGCTCGTTTTTCCTGTGGCCAGGAGGAGTGGCATCACATTGCTTAGTACCTGGTAAATAGGGCTTTTGCTTAGGTTGTATGTACGGGCCTTCACAGTGTGTTGTAGCTCAGTTGACATCGGTTGTGTTCTTCTCCCCAAGACAGGTTTACCCTGGACTATAGCTGTTATATTCGTTTTTTCTAATGTGCATGAATATGCCAGATGGACTCGAGTCTAACATAGTATTGAACTCTAGCGAAGTATCTTGTGTTTGTGTGCCGTGTGGACCAAGAGGGAATATCAGTGAAACCAAAGGGGTAAAGCAATGAAAAAATCTATTAAATATATCCTTTTAGCAAAAAAGTGTGCTTGCTTTAATTGAAGAGCCTAAAATCATATGTGGTGAAATCATGCGTATTACCCTGTAGAAGACCAAGAAAGGGCAACGAAGTAGCTCAATGACTTTCCTAGGTCTCTTTTCACCCAGGGCGAGGTGACGGAAACACCTCAGGGGTTCTCAAACCTAAAGGAATCCTAGCTGGTTCTCCCACTGCCCTTCTGAAACCACCTACTCCAATCTGTATTTCGTACTCCATCTCACTCTCTCCTCCTAGTCTCCCTTCTTACCAGCTAATTCTCAACTCTAGCATCATTCCTGAATGCTAAACATGAATTCATTCCGAATTTTTTTTACCATTAAAATCTCTTCTTTAATATAGACATCACTTTTTCTAAGAGAGACTTTCAATGACCTGATACCACTAAACAATTCTCTTTGCTCTTTGAGAAAATGTATTACAGTAATATTGAATCACAACATTACTTAAGTCCCAGGTGTATTATCATAAATCAACATCGGAATATCCTAAAAGTCCTACTCTATCCTTCACCTCTGATTGACTCCTTTTTGCCCAATTTATCCACCTCCCTTCCCCTTTTCCTTCTGGTCTTATAGACTGAAAGTTTATTTTTGTTTTATTTGTATCATGGATTGCATTGGGATTCATGTCTCCATCCTCAAAAACACCTCTTTTTCTTTCCTGCATCCAGGGACCGCTCCCAGAACTGGCTAATGGAAGAACGTTGACAGGGCCCCGTTGAGTGTTTCAGTACACTTTGTGCATGTCCACTGGAGGCAACTAATCCTGACCCAGAGGAAATGTCTAAAGGTGTTTTGAGTCATCTACATTTTGTACTTGGAAAAATGAAACGTTGCTCTCATGAGACAGAGATCCATAATAGAGAAGGACAGGGACAGGAGATTCAGAGGAAAAGCTCAGGTCAAGCAAAAGGTCTCTCCTCACCTGTGAGATCTGGCCAACCCTGTGTGGAGGCCCTGAATGGTAATTATCCGAATGAGTGCGTGTGGTTAGTAGGAGTCAATAACTATCCACCTCGGTACACCTTGTCAGTTGCAATTTGCATCAACCCTCCTTCTTATTGTGGGATGATCTAGGGTGAGAGGGAAGGAGAGGCTCAGGAATATCCAGACTTAATTATCTGGTATTTGAATGGAAAATGCTGTGAGCCAAGGGCAAGAGGTACATCAAGAAGAGTCAAGAAATCAATTGAGGGGAATCAACAGGACATGTAATTAAATGAAAGACATACTTCAGGACAGATGCTTGGGATGGTCTGCCTGAGTCCTAGGGAAAAGTATTCAGGCTTAAAACTAAATTGCAAAGGGCAGAAAATAGATCTTCTCACTCATTTGGCTCCTTTCCTTGCTAGACATGTGAGTTCAGGTGGTAATAATAACAAAATGACACTTGTTACATCCCAGGCACGGTGTTAAAGGTTTCAACTAATTTAGCTTTCATAGCCTATAAATTAGGTACCGTTATTGTCATTCCCATTTTACAGACTGGAACACTGTGGTACTTAGTGGGTAAGTAAATTTCTGTAGTATCAACCTGCACTTAAATGGCAAAGCAAGTATGTGGTCTCTGCTACAAACTATACTACATTCCCAAAACAGGAAGCCATGTCTGCTTTGAAAATCATGAGAAATAGATGAGAGGTAGTGAATGCTAGCAAAATAAGAGTCCCCCAAATTGTCACAATGAAACGAAAGTATACAAATAATACACTTTCATATAGAGATGAGTTTGAGGAACAAACTCACAAACTCACCCTGAACATTTATTCTCCCTGTTCTGTCTTGCTGCCCAGAATAACATTATTGTTTTCCTGGCCCTGGGTAAAGCTTGGAGTCTCTGTTTTCACATTTCAGTTGGCACCAGTATGGATTATAAGGTTCATCCAGCCTAATAGGCTCTCTTTATTCAGAGATGGACCTGACATCAGAGGTTATGAAAATGGTGGCCAGGGTGAAAAAGAGGAAAAGACCTGGAAGAAAAAAAAAAGGACTCTGGTGACAAAATCTAAGAGGAAAGAAGGTAGAATCCTTTTTTTTTTTTTTTTTTTTAATGGAGTCGTGACACTCTGAATCCAGAAATAATTGACTTGCTCCTGTAAAACATAGAATGAATTCTCGGATGAACAGTGATATCCATGTCTCAAATGCAAAGGCCAAAGTGTGTGATGTAATGGATTTTTATATCAATAGTTTGTCACTGCACTAGGGACTGGGCATCAGAAGATGTAGTAATGGATGCCTATTATTGTTCTCTGTAGGTCAGGAAACTGACATTCATAGAGTTTATGTAACTTATCCAAGATCACTCAAGTATGGAGTGCAGAGCCTAACCATGGACTCGGGCACCATCCTTTAACGGCCTTTTATATGAGGCAGGTGCGGGCAGTGTGGTCAAGTGAACACACAGTATTGGAGTCCACAGCCCTGGTTTGGGTGCAGCATAAACTCGCCACAGTGAACCAAACATCGCTTTCAATTCAACTAGCATGCACCCTTGGGTCCCAGCACTTTGTTGAATACTCCTGGAAAAAAGGAAGGCAAGATTTAGCCCTCTGAGTCACTTGGCATCTCAAAACTTGGGAGAAAACACAGAAGCTTTTTTACATAAAGAAATGTCTCCTAAGCCCAACTGGAGAAAAACATACACTGTGCAGGGGATCTAGACACCTTCACAACTTAGGGTTGGATCGAATTCGTGAGGAGAAGCATTAGCACTGAATCTAAAAGGACACATCAGAGGGAGGTGACTGTGGAAGGGGTATTTCTGGCAAAGGGAAAGGTCAAAAAAAAACCCTGAGGAGCCCCTGGGGCTGGGTGCTCCTAGGAATCACTGTTCCTGCAGGATCATTGAGGTAGAAAGGGAGATGAAGACTCTAACTGCCGTTTGCTTGATTTTGCAAGCCTCACTCAGGAATCTCCAATTCTGGAAGGAAGATCTTTTGAATAAAAGATTGATAGAACACCTACAGTTACATCAAAACAGAAAAAATGGCTATAAGTGCAAGATATGGACACAGTTCAAAAAATCACTGGGAGAAATAGATGCAAGAAAGTCATGAATTAAAGATACCAGCTGTGTCCTTAAAAGGGACTATCTTCTCTTTTATTTGTCACAAAGTAATCAATTAGATGTGTAGAAATTCAATACAAATGAATATACACAGGTAAGTGGGGCAAGGGTGGGGAGTATAATGAACCAAGAAGCAAGATTCAGAAGTCAGCTCAAGTGGGCACAGAGAGGAGGCTTCAGGTCAGAATGCAGATCAGTAGAGAAGTTCAAAGAATGCAATTTTATTCAGTGCAAAGACTCTGATCTTCAAGTGCCAGTCTCCTACCATGGCTATTAGAAGAACCCCTGAAGAGTCAGTCATGGAAAAACCGCTTCATTGTCATTGTTATCAGGCTCATAAGTTTGCACAGCCAGATAAGTAGACACACGCTCCGTTGCATCTTGTGAATATCATAGCTTTTGTTCAAGTATCACATTGAAATCCAAGGACTATGTCATTTACCCTGCCATATTTTTTTTTACTCAATTTAGAAATACAACACAAAGGATATTCAGAAGAGCCAAGCAACTACTCCCAAAGATTGAAATTGAGTTTAAAAAGGGAAATGGGGAGGTAGTTAATATATTCAGTTGATTTCCACCATATAAAATGTGAAATGCATAGTTATTTCAAATTAAATATTCACAAATGGAAAGTTTTGCAGATTATTCCTTTTATTTCCCCCCATCAAAGTAAGGGAAAGTCAATAAACCCACACCCTTTTTTTGGTACATGATTTGGGAGATAAAGAAGGTAGAAATACATACATACATATTTACCCTCCAGGACTTTATAGCATTAAAGGAAAGATGAGTCTTACACTATGGATCTGTAAGAAGTGGATCTGTATTGATGGATAGAAAGAAGGATTTGTAGTCACCACAGTTGCACAGAATTATATACTTACCGGGCAAACAGATGCTTCTAAAATGCTTTAAAAATAGCTTTATTCAATAAAAAGTTTTCCCTGCTTGTATTTTTTGAGTCTGGTGTGTCCTAGTTACTAGAGAAGCAGGAGACTAAGAATGGTTTCTGCCCTAGAGCAGCCTATCAAGTAAAAAAGGAGACAAGTAAACAATCCAAATACCATATAAAGCCACATATAACAGGCAACAAGCCATATGGGGCAGTGACACAAAGGCAGAGTGACTACCTCTCTCTTTCACCGTGCATGGCTTTATTACTCAGAGACTTCCTTCGACAAAGACTGATGCCAGGAAGCTTCCATCTAGCTTTTTGCTGCCATGATCACAAAACCCACACGAGAGGAGTCACTCCACCGACTCTGTTTGAATGAATGATGTAGTCATCACTTGTTTCATTAATTTCAGTCTGCTCTATATTAAAGGGTAAGGCTCATTCCCTGTTTCCATTAAATTCCTGAGTAATTCCGATGACCGTTAGATATGATGATTTATCTAAGCATAAAAGCTCATAGCAAAATTAAAGCCCAGTCATTTACACCTTTTAGATCCTCTAATAGTAAGAATCCACCCTAGGAATAGGGGGAACAAGCCAGGGCACCAAATTTAAAGCAACACTCACTCTCTTTTGAATATTCCTGACAGCGAGTTTGCACTTTTCACCCTCTACACCTAGATCATCTCACCTTAATCTCTGTCGTGGAGTAAACAGTTGAAGCAAATAGCTTAAAGGAAGGGGTTAAAAAGAGAGAGAGAAAACGTTGTCGAAAGAAGTCTATGGCAGGCATGCCCTGGTGGTGTAGTGATTAGGCCAGCTTCCTTCAAAAGAGTCTAGTTCATACACATCCCAAGGACTGGGGTTCACATCCTGGATCCTGGAGGAGCAACCAATGTGAACAACTAAGTAAAAGCAAAATGGAATTCTTCTTTCTCCTCTCTCTTCCTGCCTGCCTACCTACTTGCCTTCATTGCCGCCTGTACCTTTCCTTGATGGTGATGAGGAGAAGAAGGAGGAGGGGGCGGGGGAGGGAGAAGGAGAAGGGGGAGGAGGAGAAGAATAGAAGACCACAGCACCAGAGAAATGAACCCAGATGATCCATTTCAGAACGGCCTTTTCCCAGACTGCATCGCCCCCTTTGCCGTGCCCTGACGGTAAACCTCAGTGATTTCCTCTTGCAGACATAAGCTTAGAATTCTTATTAGGTCTCTTCTTGTGACTTAATCTGATCAAAACCACTTTTGACCTAGTCTTTGACTTGGCTAAAATCACGGAAGAACACCTCAACGTGGTGAGGGTAAAGCTACTTTTGAATACATGTTTTATACCCTGTTTTAAAACATGTCCAGTATTTATTGTAATCTGTTACGGTCACACGCTGAGATGTTTACATGAAAGAAGTTTCTGTACTCACAGGTCCCTAGAAATAGAAGGGATGCAACAGCAGGCAAGGCCGTAAAGTGATGCACTGTGGTTGGTCAGGAGGCAGAGACAACAAGGGGACAATGTGACCAAGAGCCTTCACTGTGGTTTTCCTTGGAAGGAACAGGCACAGCAGGAAAATAGGTCTCATAGGTGTAGAAGTGACTCATTTGAAGAATTTTCACAGGTGCCAGCATGTAGGACTGCTCCTGAATATCAGCTACGGGGGCCTGGGGCAATGAGGGCAGGAGGCTGGTGGGTCCCTGGGTGAGAGCCTGACGATGGAGGTATGGAGTCCAAGCTGACTTACTTGCAGATGGAAGACACTCTTCCTGAGGGGATAGCTGCTTGTTCTCGCCAGGAATTTCCAACCTGGGGAGAACAGCCTCATCCTGGGTCAGCAAGACCCCAAGAAGTCAAAGCATCAGAATAAAAAGACCTACTTCATAAACCATAGTTTCATAGTCGCTCTTCATGAAGTTTCCAGAACTCCTGAGGCAAGAGAGCTGAGTTTTCTTCTCTTTCAGAAGTGACGTGGCATTAATGTGGAAAAGTCTCACAGTATCACCACACGGGCTGTAATCAGAGAGCCTTGACTTCCCAGAGTTTTCAATCCAGCATTATTCACCATTCTAACACTTTTAAAAAATGCATGGAGAGAAAGCTCTTACTGTACTCTAGGTACACATTTTTAACATTTACACTAACGCAACACCCTAAGGTTTTAATCACCAAAAAGCTTACATAAAAAGTGCAAAACCTGTGGGCTTCTCTCCATGTTGTGTTTTGTGAAATAAATGGAAAAACAAAGTGTACAATACAAGTAAAAGTTATAAAGACAAAATTCAGGTTTCCCTGGAGCCCCTGGAAACAAAGTTGCTGACATGGAAACTCAGCTTCCAGAAGAAATTAAATGTGTCAAGAGTCCCTTCACAAACAGCCTAGGTGGTCACTTCTTATTGTCACCACATGATCTACAAGGTGAAATTTTTAGGGGGAAGCAAGTTACCCACGGAGGAGGAGAAAGCTGAAGAAAAGAGTAACGTACCTTTGTTAAGGTGCTATAGGATCTGACTAATTGAAAAGGGCAAGAAGAACAAAGCTGTGTTCCATGTTTCCACAATATCGAAGTGTAAGAAATGGAAATGGTTTAGTTTCAAGATGTTTGAGAAGTGTCCATGTCAAAGGGCCATCATGAGAAGCTACTGCTTAGAGCAAAGAAAAATTGATGCCAAGTTCATAACTGATAGTCAGGAATTAATATTAGGTCTTATTTCTCTGACGCTGCAGTCTACTAGAACACTGAGCAATCCTCTTCCTTGCCAGGAATTCTCCCTAATAACCTTCTTGTGCGTAACGAGTGCCAGAGAAACAGACCCTTCTAGAGCCATGTGTCAATGTTATGGGTTTAATTATATCTTGCAAAATATATGGATATTTTAATTTATATTTTAATAATGATTATCTTTATATATATATATATATATATATATATATGTATACACTCACATATATAGATATATGTCCTAAACCCCCAGAATTGCAAAATGTGTGACCTTACTTGAAAATCGGGTCATTGCAGATATTGAGTTAAAGATGAGGTCATATTAAACAAGGGCATGCTCCAAATACAATATGACTACTGCCTTTGTAAGAAGATGGTCATGTGAAGACACAGAAACACAGAGAGAACACTACATGGTGGTGAAGAGCGATTGAAGTCATATAATTATAATTACTGGCCAGGGAACCCAAGGATGGCAAACAAATAACCGGAAACTAGGAATAGCTGAGAAGATTCGAGTTTCAGAGGGTACATGGACCTGTGAACACCTTGATTTCAGACGCTAGACTCTAGAATTGTGAGACATCACTTTATCTTGTTTTAATACAGTTTAAGATTCTTTTTATACAACAGTGTAGAAAACTAACACACAAGTATAACTACAGTACAGGAATCCTTTAGTGCATCCCATATGTCTGAGTCTAAATACTGAATTCAGTCCTCTTTGCTTGCTTTGGAGAGGAGTGCTAAGTTCTAGTTCTAATGTATTATATTTTGGCAATGGCAACACAAATAAATCCCCAAAGAACAGAGTTAGTCAATAGAGTAATACCAAGAAATTATTGTTTGATAACCTGAGATTTGAGCACTTTAGAGAATATTCAGGACTTTAGATCCCATAACAATAGAGCTACCAAGACAGAGATTTTGTAAAATATGAATGCCAACCAGCATCTTAAATGGCCAACTAGTAAGATAAGGCATCAAATGACTTTTTGAGATGACTCTGAAGTCAATAAAACATCTCTAATATCTTAGAAAATGTAGTGATGCCATAGCCCTGGGAAAGGACCATCATGAGAAAATGCACCTAGCTATCTGCTGAAAACAAATAGAACCATGGAAAAAAACACAGAGTGGGAGTGTGAGTAATATCTTATGTGTTTACCTAGTAAATACATAGAATTCTGTGTTCTGGAGGTTTGGAGGAAAGAGGATCCCCTCTTTAAAGTCCATTGGAGTGTACATTAGTTCAATATTCTGGAACCTAATAATGCGTACCAAAGTTTTTAAAACATGCGTTAATATCTCATCTCCAAAAGGTATGTCCCATCGTATCTGATGGGCCTGCTCTATCTCTACAGCGTTTTGCGGTGCATTCAGATCTACCAGAAGTCCCGAAGCTGGGGGTGTCACTTTCTTTGTTCCTATCATAGGCTGGTTTATAACTCCATCCGATTGTGCTTTTTCTTGCCTTGTGATTCAGATGCCCCTTGAAGAGATTGACACAGGAGACTCTGCTAAGTAATGGTAAAGTCATGTCTTCCTGGAGAGTCTAGTGCCGTCTGGGAGCCACATGAAGCGCCATCTTCTGCCATCTGCCTACTAGAAGCAGGAGAATCTCCAGCTCTTCAGGGGTGTGTCTCGGGGACACAAGTGTAACCATAGGCATCTGTTAAGGTCAAGCAACACTCTGAGCACAATCCCATGAAAGTACGTAATAAAAATAATCACAGTGGTCTTGCCAGGACAGTCAGAATGCCTGTGAGATTTAGGTCATTAGCAAAATAAGTAGCAAAAATAAGAGCTTATTCAAGTAAACAGATTCAGGGTAGACCCTCTGCTACACCCAGACAATTCTGTCACCTCTGTGATTAGATGATTAGTCCTGCCTTTGTCATGAACTGATGATAGCATCTCTGTGCCACTGCATACATTTGCTCAAATCATCCTCCTATCCTAGAATACCATCCTCCTTCTCCCTTTGCAAGTTCTATTTACCCTAAAACATCAATGCCCTACTGTATGAATCAGTAATTCTTCTCATGGGTATGATAATATCTGTCCACAAAGATCTTATATAAGAATGTTTATAGCATCCTGATTCACAACAATAAAACTAGAAACACTGTATTTCCATCAACAAGCTGTGGTATATTTGTACAATGGAATACTCTTCAGCAATAAGGTGGAATAAATAACTAATATATGCAACAATGTGAGTTAATGTAATTTTTTTTAAATATGGTGAATGAAAAAGGTCATATATGATTTCATTTCATGAAATTCTAGAAGAGCCAAACCAAATCTAAGGTGAAAGAAATCAGGACAGATGATTTAAATGTGTGACATATTGATGGGAGTGTGGGTTACACTGGTATCTGAATTTGTCAAAACTGAACAAATTATACATTTATAATCTGCATTTCACTGTAGGAAAATTAGACCTCGATAAAAATAAATCAATAAATGAATGAAACTCCAACTTGAATGTCCCTATTCCAGAGATTCATATAGACTTTGAACAAAATGGAGCTCTTGCAGGTCAGGAAGAGAGATACATATCCTAGGCTATGTGTAAGAGATGAGGATGCTGCTTTCACAGTCCCCTGCAGCTCTGACCTAAGTACATAAAGCAGAATTTAAGATGTACTTTCTTACTGCCCAGCTCTTAAGATTCAGCTCTACTCGCCTGCTCTCTGCAGTTTAGACTTGCGTTGACTTCGGGCTCCACTTGCATTGACATCGGGCTCCACTGAACAGGGTACACAGCAAGGGCTCTACAGGGCTCTGTGCCACCAGGGAGGAGAGGCATCACGTCTACTGTCCACTATCGGTATCAAATTCTTCCCTTGAATACCCTTGAAGGAGCTGACCTAGTGAAGACCCAAGATTCCACATTGATTTGTGCAGTGTCCGTAGTGTGTAAAACAGCGTGGAGAAATGTTTGCAGGGTGAGGCTGGTCACTGGCAAGCACCAGATGTTTAGCTATTGTTCATTGAAAGCCTCAGGCTAAGAGGTTGTGTGGACATAGATTCGAGACTGAGACAAGGAACGAGAACACCCAAAACTGTGGTGGAAGGACAGTGTGTGATATGGAAGTCTTTCCGTCCTGTGGTTCCCCATTCTCTTCACAGCTAACTAGTGCTTAGAATGGCCTCATTCACCTGGTCCCCTGAACCACTTCATCCTTCATTAGGAGAAGGGCCAGAGTAATGCCAGCTCCCATGTCTAGATTAAGAAGAGTTTGCTAGTCACCCAAGTCTAAGGGAGAAGCGAAGCAGCAAAGGAGCTGAGAGCACAGAGCGGAGTCAGGATGTTTAAATCTCAGTTTCATCATTCCAGCTGCTGCAACTTCAACAGTGCACTGAATCTCTCCTTCTGTTCTTTCATCTGTAAAAATGCAGATCATGTTTACATAAAGAGTTCATGGGAGGATTAAAAGGGTGAATTAAATGAATAGAGTTCTCAAAAAAAAAAGTCAGAAAACCAGTCAGCACACAATAAATATTAGTGATTATTATTGAAGCTTCTTTTCTTGTTCCTGCACCTGTGCACAAATGTATCAATTCTTCTGCTATAAGCAATATGGATTATTTTATCGGATAACTAGAGAATCAGAGAGATCAAGAACCAAGCATGAACCACCTAAGGAAAGCCAGTTTTTAATTTTCCGATCTCATAGGTCTTCTGCTAGGAATTAGTATTCCAAATACCTATGTCAGATTTCCAGACATCAGCAGCCATCACTTGAAAACTCACCCACACATCTAACACCTGCACCCCAAGCCCCCAGCCAGCCCACCAGGTTACCCCGTTGGATGCAGACCTATATCTTTCAAAGCATTTCAAGGTGCACATCTCCGTGTAGGGAGTATATGCTGAAGAATCTTTCTTTTAATACAGGTTTTCTTTCTTTCTTTGCTAAAATTTGTAGTGTGAAATTTTTCCCTGAAAATATCCTGTCTTGCTAAATTTGGGGGTTTATTTGTTTACAACTTTCATTGACTTTGGCAAGTCCAATATACACCAGCTATCTTAGGATGAAATCCATCTCATTGATTAGAGAAAAGTCTGCATCTTTCTCACCAGGTGAACAATAGCAAGGTAGGATTAGAGCAAATAGCATTAAAAACATAATTAAAGGAAAGAGGCAAAAAAGTTTTAAAAAAATCTATAACTTTAACTATAGTTGAATTATTTGAACTTTATCTTTAATTCTGTCGTCTTTAGAAAATCTGAAATGTTATTCTTTTAGCTCTTATTTCTATGTGTCTATCCAGGAGCAAAGCTAGACAGTGGAGAATTTGCTTGGCCAAGAGACATTCGTTTATAAAATTTCATTTTTATGTTCCCCTCTTTCTTTTTTTATGAACCACGAGGCAATCTGGTCCCGAGTTTCACAAATGCTGAGTTTCAAGTGGGCCACTCAATCTTGATCATCATAATAATTTCTTTCTGTAGATACAACTTGATAAGATATAAAAATTCCAGACATTTTATTTTAGTGAGCAAATAAATTGGATGCATCACTTTGGGCCTGCTGCTACGGCCTCCAGAGTCTGTTGCTTTCCCAGAACTAATAATTGAATTACGGTAAGTACAGGGTTCTTTTGAATTCACTCAAACGCTGCATATGGACACTTGCAACTGCATCTATTATGTGATTAATAACTATGTATCAATTATGTCAATAAATTAGTGGGACCTGTGCTCCTATTGGTGTGTTGTTCCTGTAGCTGCTACTCTTCCTTTGGCATTTTAATCCTGGGCTCTAAGAAGCTGCCAGTTTGCTCCTCCATTTTTGCTGGATTATTATATAGTAAGGCGGCGCTGTCCAGCATTTAAATACCTTTTCTGTTAGTTCATTGATTGACTGCTCTGTATCTTGCAAGAACCACTGCAGCAGTTTAGAAATGTATTTGGTAAATCACTGATTCACCCTTCTTATCTCTTAATTAACCATAAATAAAAGATTTAAATCAGTTTATTTTTCTATATTCGAAAGCCTGCGTAATTTGCAAACCAGAGTCATACAAATGAACAGCATCGCTGTTGTTACGGAACCATTAGCATCATCAAGGGTAAGGAAATGGTGCAGTAGTTAGGCACTTTTTCTCTAACATATATGTAATATTAAGCTCTTTTCCCTCCAATAGCTTTCACATCATTGCACACACAGAATGCAATTACGGAAAAGCAGTAAAGGCATGACTTTTAAAGGAAAATGATGCCCTGAGCAATCAGTCACCCTATGAGATGAAATGAAATGCTCTGCCTGCCAGTTAAACTTAAGAAATGCAGGAACAGTTTCTATGAAAGGCACAATGCTCGTCTTACCAGGATATTTTCTTTAGCATCAGGTTGTAAGGTGATACTGTCAGAGAACTTTCTGGTTTTCTGACTTTTTACATACATTATATATATATACATCTATTATGTCTCTTTGCCAAAGTGGATTATAGAAAAAATAATAGCAGCAGTTTGCCTGGTGCTGCAAAAGCAGCACTTGGAGAGGAAAGCATCCTTCTTTTTCTCTTCCTCCAGCTTTGCTGCTGGAACAATGCACCCAGCAAAAGAGAGAGTCCCTTTGTCCCTTTCTCTTCCCTGCACTGGCCTGCTGACAGCAGAGCTGTCCCAAGATGACTTGCTAAGCTTCTGGGAGGAATTCAAGGAGGTGGGGCTGAACTGCTGAGCAGTGGCTGGAGGCAAACAGAGAGAGAAAACAAAAAAGAACCAGACCTCCTGTTTCCACATGGAGTTTCCTGTTTAACATGAGCATTCATTTCCTCTGCCTCTTCATACTTCTAGGGCAAAAACTCTTGGAGTAATTGGGAGGATCAAAAGGATGGAAATAAAATGCTTATCACCTCTCCTTCATTTTGCTTTCTTTAAGGAATTTTCCATGACTCTGGCAAAAGCAAGACATATGGGATAGGGGTTACAGGAATCCCAGAACCAGGGAGGGACTGGTGGGTCTTCAGAGGCTGACACTGAGCTAAAATGGAAAGAGAGCATTGTGTGTTCAAGTCCCATGCTCTTATAGGAGCTTCAACATTCATTTCCGGCTCTGATATCAGAGCAGCCAAATCAGCATCTCCCCTTCTGTGATCTGCTGTCTGTAAGGCAAAGCAACCATTTAGTCTTGGTTATAGTTCACATTCAAGGAAAAAACACTTGGTAAGCACCAACTATTATTATTGTTGTTATTGAGATATCATCGTATGTCCTTGTAGAATTATTTATGGAAGAATTGTGTTGAAAACAATTCTCAAAGCTTCCAATTTTGGCTCCTCCCACCATGTTCTTTGGCCTGTGAAACCAGAAATGAAAATACTTACTTACATCAGCTGAAAAACTGAAGAACATGATATATTTAAACTATGATATATTTAAAGACTCATAGCTCTAAGTTAATTTTACACTGGGACAAAAACTTTCACCAATTGTTTATATAACCTGAATCCACAAAGATACTACAGGTTGTTTGTTTCTACTAGTATATCTTCATGCTAGTGTCTGACCTATAATGATCACTGGAAGCTATATAAACATGATGATTTTTCTTTTCAGATAATTAATTATCTCTAGCAAGCATTTAAATAATTTGATGACCAACCCTTGGAACTTTTTTACACTGTCGTAATTTCAGATGTCACAGGATACCGTATTATTTAAAAGTTGGGTTTCTGGTGACAGGGATTTGGAGATAGTTTATAAGCACCATACTGTAATTTCTTGACTGAGAACACTTTGAGTTGATTGTCATAAACATAAAACAAGGTTTGCCATCCATGAAGATTATGGCATAATAAAGACTCATGGGATCTTTGCAGATGGTTATTTATATTAAAAATATCCGAGTCTAAGATTAAACGTCTGTGCTAATAGTTTCAGGTTTTAAACATATCTTCTACTATAGTGATGACTGATAATATAGAGATAAATATATTTTTAAAAATAGTTTTAGTTTAAAACAAGATAGGGTGCACCCTGATGGCCTAGAGGTCTGGTACCCACTGGTAGTGTCCCCAAAGCATCCCAAGGTCCTGGGTTCAAGACCTAGGGCCGGGGGAAGAAACCAGTGTGAGCAAGTAAATAAAATAAATAAATGCTTTCTCCTCTTTATTCCTGCTTGACCTGCCTACTCACCTTCATTCCTACCCGTATCATTCCTTTAAAAAAAAAAAAAAAATCCTTAAAACAACATAAACCTCCCATTGGCCAGGAATAGAACAACATCTAAAGGCCAAGCTAGTATTCAGACAGTTGCTATGTCTGGCAGACATCACCAGAGTTTCTAGAAGGTTAAGGGAACAAAATGGGTCTCTTGTAAGGATAGGAATCAGAGCTGAAGTTACTACTTGAAGTGATTGCTTGGCAGCGTGCCCTTGTAACATAGAGAAAAATCAAAGAAGCAAACAAAGCCAAAACAAACAAGCCAATGATCAAATAGTCTTTAGAATAATAAAGTACATTTTAAGATGACTTAAACATTTTAGTTTTGACATACAATGTTTAGAAGCTGTCGCTCCCATTCTTACAGCAACAATAAAGCGAAACCAACTGAAAATCAATACTTGTCTTGTAACTATCGGAGAGCTGAAGTTGCCAAGCAAACCTCCATCCTAAAATCTGCAGAGAGAGATCAATCCAGAGTCATAGCAACTGAAATCTCTTTACCTGGAGCAGACACTGCCAGGGCTTTAAGCTGGTGGGAATGTGTAAACCAGAAGAGTTGAAGAATTGCTGAAGGCTCAATGGACTAGAATAACCATGAGGAAGTGCAGGGCACCTCGTCTAAGGGGGACCCAGAGTTTCATGGTGCTTTTATCCAGGAACCCCAACAGCTGCTTATGGTGAAGGGCATGGAAAGATTCCCTGTTGCATCTGTCATGAGGTTAAGATCAATCATTGTCAAATGTACCACGGGCATTCTCCACGCAAAATATTCAAACTCTAGGGGAAAATATTTTTGCCAGAGCTTTAATCCACTCCTGGGAAGGGCATTTCTTACAAAGACTTTTACAATTCTTGCTTTACCTAAGAGCACTTGTGATGGTCACAGCCTAGGGACAGAGGCCTAGAAGAAGACAGATTTAATCATTACATTATAGCATGCTTCCCCTTAACCCCCCACGTCATCACATTAACAAGGTCCCAGTGTAACAGCAGATAACAGCAGAAAGAGCTGCAAGACAGGGATTCTGTCTGAGAAGTACTTAGCAAATCCCAAAGTCAAGAGAGAAGGTGAAAAACAAGGACATTGGAGTAATTTGAACCTCTGGCACCGACAGTCATAGCAAATATTAAATACAGACAACTCCCAGCTTGATTAACAAAGTCTTACACTAAAGGGCTATATAGACTTCAATTTCTATGACCTAATACATCAAATCCAGCTTTCAACAAAAACTTACAAGGTGTGTGGAAAGACAAACACACATACACACTGTCTGAAGAGACAAAGCAAACATCAGAACCAGAACTGGAGGTGACATAGATTTGGGGATTATCAGTGAATGAGGTCCTGGATCCCATTCCACTTCCAAAGAGTGTATGGCATCTTCTCCACACCAACAATTTCCAGCTACCAGTAGCATGGCCTACATTTTTAGTTCAATTCTGACACTATCTATCCAGTGACAGCACCTAAGTCCACAGGTAGAGGGCCAGGTCTCCCAACAGCACCCCAGCTAAAGGCTAGTTACAAGCCCAGGTTACTACTTGTGCTCTGAGCAACTGGCTATATATCAGAAGTGCTTATTGGCATTAAATTGTTAGAACAGCTTACAGAACTCAGGAAACCATTTACTCACTACATCACTGATTCATTACAAAGAATATCAGAGAGTGAAAATGAACAGTCAAGTGAAGAGCTACGTAGGGTGAGAGCTCAACTAAGGAACCTCTGAACTCATGGCACTTGTGGCCTGAACAGTGACCTGTGAGAATGTTCTGGTCCCCCCACCTGAAATCTCTCTGATGGCTGTCCTTTTGGTTTTCCTTACAGAGGCACTAGTGACTAACTCAACTTCCATTACCTCTCCCCTCCCAGGAGTTAAGATTAAAAGTTCCAAGCCCCTAACAATTTGGTCTGTACCCCTGGAATCCAGCCCCCATCCACAGGTGCTTTCAAAATCACCTCATTTACACAACAAAGACAACTTTATCACTCTCAGCACTTAGGAAATTTCAAGTGTTTTAGAAGCTATGAGTCAGAAACCATGGACAAAGACCAAATATATATCAAAAATATATTGCAGTCATCTTAATAAACAAATATTTTTTCTTGTAAATCACAATATTGCAACCAGACAGGGAATCCCAAATAACTATGATTAATATGTTTAGAAGGCTAATGAAAAAATTAGACAACATGCAAGAACAGATTGGTAATGCAAGAAGTTAGATGGAAACTCTAAGGGTGAATAAAAATTGATCCACACCCTAATATTTCTGAGTGACTCTTTAGACGCTCAAGGATAAAGAGAAAATGTTATATGACATCAGAGAGAAAAGTTCTTTCAACTCAATGGAGACATCATTAAAGTCACAGCAGACTTTATTATTATTATTTTATGCCCCATTGAGGTAATATTGGTTTACAACACTATGTAAGTTTCAGGAATACAGCTTCACAGCTCAACAACTGTATCTGCCACACCATGACTCTCAGTGCTATCTGCCACCAACTAGTCTACCCCTCTACCCACCTCATCCCTCCTCCTTCCCCTCTGGTTACTACCATTCTGTTGTCATTCTAAGGATTTTATTTTGCTTTGTAAGTCACAGAGGACTTTAGCTACACAAAATGCTAGAATACAAGGGAACCCAAAAGAAGTAACTAAAAATGTAATTATCAATGCAAAATTTCACATCCACCCAATTTTACTCAAAGGTTGAGATTAAGAACTTGTCTGCACACAAATGAAAAAGGGAATTGTCTACCCAGAAACTTTCACAAAATCACAATTAATTGTTGCTTAAAAAAAAAAAAAAAAGGAAAGAAAGAAATACTCTAAAGTAGAGCAGGAGCTGTCATTCTCTGGTAGAGTAGCCATTTGGTCAGATGCCTTTAGAGGGTGGAGTTCACACACATATCCCCAGGGCTCCTATTCAAGGCCCCAAGGCCAAGGGAACAAGCAAAAAGCCAAAATGAAGACTAAAAAAGATAAAGGGCTTCTTCCTTCTCTCTCTTCCTGCCTGCCTCTGGTGCGCTTGCATTTAATCCTGCCTGTACCTCTCCTTCAAAAAAAAGTAGAGTAGGAGAAAAGAAATTATGATTAGCATATATATTCATAAAATAGTCATTCTAATTAATATTAGAGGGTAAAGGTAATAGTAACTTTTATGAAGAAATATTGAACTAGTCTACATTCTAATAAAAAGGAGTATGAGTGCTTTTCAGTGAATAATATAAGTTAAGATTTTGCTTTATTTGGAGGAGGAGGACAATATAATGCAACTTACACATGATTTTTTAAAAAGATATGTTCTGAATGTACATTAGGCATTTAAACATAATAAGAAAAATAGAAAAGTTAATTTAACATATTTAAATTAGCAGAGGAAAAAAAGAAAACATAGAAGGAACAATTAACTAAAACAAGAAAAAACATGAGAAGAAAGAAATAAATTTATATCTAGTAGTAATATATAAAGAAACAATTGTTAAGTTATTTAAAGCAATAAATCACTAAGACAGATAAATATTTGGGAAAACAAAATGACACAGAGAGATTGAAGATAGATAGATAAAAATAAATGGATAGAAAAATACTAGCCAAAATAAAACTTGTCTGGTGATATTAATATGAAAGATAAATGAAAGCAAATATTAGAATAACTTTACTACAAAAATAAAAAAATGATAATAAAGAATACAAATAAGTGGAAAACCCAATTTCTTTTGTCTAACAATTCAGAATTTAGGTGCTTTATTTTGCACATCTTAACAAGTATTATTCAAAAGTAACAAGGAAGAAGTTGACCAAAAAAATATTGTGGCAGATTTTCTGCATTTCTATTAGAAACAGTTCTACTGAAAGGACCATACATAAAGAGCAACAGGGTTGAACTACAAGGCAGATTGCTGTACAATTAATATTTATATTTATAAAATAGAGTAAGTATTTGATAACAAAATGACTATTTGTATATTTCAGATAACTGATATCACACAGTATGTGATCTTTGTGTTTATAAGAAAAGTAGGAATCAGTAGCAGTGATAATTCCCCAACTTTATCTATAGTTAAATGGCTAATGGATTTCAGAAGAAATCACAATGGAAATTATAAAATGTTGAGAATCTGACGACAAGAAATGGACTTCACATGAACACTTGTGGGAGGGCAACATAAGTGGAACTCAGGATCTAGCATAGTGTTAAAAGCACCTTTTAAAGGGACTATGAAAAATAAATTAAGTATTCAATTCAAGGAGCTAGGAAAATAGTATGAACCGAAAGAATGAAGAAATACTGTAAAGCAAGAATCAATAAAAATAGAGAAAATTATAATCAACAAATTCAAAGCTGATTCTTTGAAAGCGTGACAAAATAGATTATGCTGAAGTAAGGCTGATCGAAGAATAAGAGTTTTGCAGAGATACACAGGAATGAAAAACATCAGGGTATGATTACATAGAAGATATTTATAATGTCTCATGAAATTATCTGGAACAACATAGCCCAGCAAATTTTACAACTTAGAGGAATGGTCACATCATAGGAAAGTGAATTATCAGGATCAGCTTAAGAAAAATAAATTTAGTTCAGGTGGCTAGAACACTTTTTTGAGGAATACAATGTGATGTACACCTCGAATACACATTGTGGAATAACCATCCTCGAGTTAATGAACACATCCATCACCCCATATACTATACGTTTTGTGTGTGTGTGTGTGTGTGTGTGTGTGTGTGTGTGTGTGTGTGTGTGTGGTGAAAAGGCTTCAGATCTACTACCTTAGCAATTTCAAGTACACATTACAGTAGGATTGACTCTAATAACCAAGTGATATAAATAGATCCCCAGAATTTATTAATCCTAAAAGTGAAAGTGAATACACTTTGACCAGTATCTTTTCATTTCTCTTAGTCCCTAGTCCCAAACACTCTTCCACTCTTTGACTCCATGCGTTTGACTTTCTAGATCCATCACATAACTGTTGAAAGTCCCAGGTTATTTCCACATTTTGGCTGGTATGCATCATGCTGCAATAAACATGGAACTGCGGGTGTTTCTTTGAGACATTGTGTTCATTTTCTTGTGTATGCTGCAGAAGGGGGATTGCTGGATCATGTGGTAGTTGTACTTTCATTTTTTGAGAAAATGCCCCAGTGTCCCACAGTAACTGCATCGGTTTGTATTCCCATAAACAGTGTATAAAGTCTCCTTCCCTCCCCACTCTTACCAACACTTCTCTACTGTCTATTTGATCATAGTCATCTTAACCGGTGTGAGGTGATATCCCATTGTGGCTTTGTTTTAATCTCTTTATTATGAATAACATTGAGCCCCTTTTTATAAACCTCTTGTCAATTTGCATGTTTGTTTTTGTAAAGTCTACTCAGGCCCTTTGCCCATTTTTACTGGGTGATCTTGGTTTATTTATTTTTTTTAACTTTTCACTATTGATTTTCACTATTGAGAACCCTTGTATATTTTAAGTATAAATACCTTCTCCAATATATGGTTTGAAAAAATTTTCTCCAATTCTGTAAGCTACCTTTTTATTTTGATGATTTTTTTCCACTTTTGGACAGAAGTTTTTTTAGGTTCAGGTAATCCCAGATGTTTATTGCTATTTTTTTGTTGCCCGTGCTTTTATATCCAAAAAATCATTGCCAAGATGCATGTCAAGAAGTGGTTGTCTCCAGTGCTTTCTTCTAAACATTATAGGGTTTGGTTTTCTATTTAAGTCTTTAATGCATTTTGAGTTGGTCTGGGGATATGGTCTGAGATGAGTCTCAATGCCACCCTTTTGTGCACTGGTAACCAATGTTTGCAAGATCATCTAATGATTTACGTAACCTTTCCCCACCACGAAAACAATCTAAACTGCTTCCACAGCAGAAACTATGTCAAAAAATTAGATTGGTGATTTAAAAAACCACATCCTTTCTGTTTCGCCTACAATCACTAACCCCAGTTAATCACGCATAGTCATTTAAAGAGTGTTTATTGAAGTATTACTATGTGCCAGTCACCGTGCTAGTCACTTCAGCTCATCAACGAACAAAACAGAACAAGAAAAATACTGTCTTCATGGACTGAAATTCTAGTGAAGAGAGACAAAAGCAGACAATACAAATAATGATTGTTATATTGTCTGTTAGGAAGTGATTTAACATTGGAAAAACTAGGGCAGCGTAGGGAGATAGAAATGCTGGATGGGAGTAAGAAGAAGCAAGAAAGGGGAGATGATGTGGTTTCCACAATTTTTTTAAGTTGAGGGTCTACCTAGGCATCCCCGAGAAGGCAGGTGTAAGAGGGAACGGCCCATGCTGTTACTGGAGGAAGAGTATTCCACATGGAGGAAAGAACTAGAGCAGGAAAGCCCACGCAGACAAGTTCTTGGCAAGGTCTGGGGACAGGACAGGGGCCAATGACACTGGAGCAGAGATAACAAGATAGTAGAAGATGAGAAGTCAGATTGGTAAGATAATTTTACTGGCAAATTTTCTGTAAATCCCAAGGAAGAATAATCATCAGACCCGTTTCAAAGAACAGAAAGGTTTAAAAAATACTCACCTTCTTTTATGAGACTGATTTAATCTTGACACCAAAATTGGGTAAGTAGGGAGCTAGATAATTATAGACCTTTCATCCTTATGAACATAGATAGAAAAATCCTAATACAATATTGGCAAATCAGATGTAGCAAAGTGTCTAGATTTAATCTTGCCCGAGAAAAGATTCGCTTAATATGAAACTGGGACAACATCAGGAAACTTTATCACTGCTCGCATCCCTATCAAGGCGTAAGATGCTAATAAAGGAATGCAAAAGGAATAATCATCTTAACTGAATACTCACAGTAGTGAGGATGGAAGTCATATATGGAATGAACAATATGAATTGCCCTCGCCTTGGTTAGAATGGTTACTGCCCAGGGGAAAGCCCCCGTTTGTAAGTAGCAGTAATAAATACACCTGAGAGGATTACCAGTCACTGAAGGGCAGGTTGATTATGAGGTACCCTCCTGACAGGAAAGTGGAGAGGAACAATTAGTCTTTACTCAAATAGGATTTGTTTATTCTGTACTGAATCTGCTTTCCCCACCTATCGTGTGTCTCTTCTCAGTATCACCTGGGATCTTATTAAATGCCACAGTGAATGTATGATCAGTTGACAGAGGTCTCCTTCCCCCAGCTGCTTGTAGGCATAAGTGTTTTTGGCTCACAGCTAACTATCTTTTTGAAAATCATTGCAAGCTGAAAGATCTGTCTTATTCTAATTTGTACTGCTTCTCTCATCTAGCCTACATTCTCTGACAAGTTGAGGCACAGGTGAAAACCACCTAGCTTTCTTGTCTCATTGAAAGCCTATCCTAGCTCTGGACTTACCCAAAGAAAAGGCTTAGGCCTCTGTTGGAGGAGCACATGAGTTGAATTCCTCCCTATGTGTTCTCCTCTCTCACCCCTCCATAAGTGTTCTTCTGAAGAGATAAACTTGTATCCTAGGAGACTTGTCTGAAGAAAAATGTTCTTTTCTGTCATCTTGCTGCTCCATGTTATCATGTATCTGACAAAGGATTCTCTCTCATGGAAGACATAGCAAGCCAGTGGGCTAGAAATCATGGCATTCACTGGCCTTGTCATGTGTCCCATCACATAGCAGTAATTGGACTTAATAATGTTGGAGGGAATATTTGAACACACAGTTGCATCAAGACACCACCAGTTCTTCTTATCTATGAGATATTGTATAAAGTTTTGTTTCTCCCAAGTCTTAAATATGTAAGTATGGAAACCAGGGATGGAAATGGGTATGATACCTCTTGTTATTGCATTTAATCATCGGATGGAAAATTAACTTTTCTTTTGTCTTAAAGGAAAGGTTCCAGCAGGGATGAAGGTGAGCAGGCAGGCAGGCAGGCAGGAAGAAAGCAGAGGAAGAAGTATTTTATTGATTTATTTTTATGTAATTGTTCATTTTGATTATTCCTCCTACCTTTGGGACATGAGCCCGGGTCCATAGGATGTATGTGAACCGTGGGAGCCGTGACAAAACCACCACCCTACCAGGGTGCGTGCAAAATTAGCTTTTCATTCGGTGAGTCCAGGCATTGCAGTTTTCGACAATTTAGTACCTAAGGGTTCTTTTGCCAGAAGGCACAGTGATTTTTAAAGGGCAATAGAAGTTGAACATGTCACTTCTTGTTCACTAAGTGGACCAGAAAGAAAAAATGAAAGTCTTGATGAAGTTGAGTGATCTTGATTTATTAAGGTAAAATAAAGTTGCTGGTTATGTAGAGATTACATACTATTTTTCTCCTCCTTCTAGGCATATGTGGTAGGATTCTATTTCCCTGTACCTACACATTTATTCATGGCCTTTTTGACCTCGTGACTTAACCAAAGTCAATCAATGAGAGCAGAAGTGTTAAAATAAATCATTTTTCTGGTACTTTTTCTCATGCTTCAGCCATCATAGGTGTTTGTTCAAGTGGGAGCCTCCATCAGGCAGGCTCCCAAGAGACTGTGATAAGCAGAGCCCTCTGATGACTCAGGTTGGTCATATTGCATCAGTAACAATACATTTTGCTTTATTGTTGCTTCTGTTTTTTAAAAATGGGGGCAGGGAAAAGCGGAGGAAGTGGAATTTTTCCTGGAGTGGTTCCCATAGTGTTGAAGACCAATTATTGGTAACTGTGCACTACCCAAACATAATTCTCTGGCTTTCTAAGAAGCTCAATGAACTCTCAGTATTCTTTAATAAACTTATTTTCTGCTTAACCTAACTAGAGTTGATTCTACTTTTGGCAAATAAGGACACCGTCTGAACCAGATGTAAATTTTACATAACAGGAGACCAGAACATCCAATATACATATAAAAGAAGATCATCTTCACTAGTAAGCAAAGAAATAAAACTTAAAATAACCATGAGCTACCGTTTAATACTTATCAGTGGATTAAAACGATAGATAATTCCAAGCATTGGTAAGAACTTGTGGAAACACCATGTTTCTTAACCTACTGATATAACATAGCACAGTCACTTCGGAGAAAAGTTTTAGCACTATCTTGCTAAGTTGAACATGACTCAGTAATTCCACTTCCAGACCTACATTCTAAATAAATTCTCACCTGTGTCTGAATGGGCAAGTATAAGCACATACCAGTCACCAATCGTAATTTGTAAAACTGAAAAAACAAAATCATTTAAAAAAATGTGTCACTTAATGTCATTCTAAAACTAATGAATGGGAGCTACATAAACAAATTTTGAAAGCATATTTTGAGTTCTAAATGTAAGTTTCAAATAGGAACGTATAAAACATTATCTTCCAATAAGCTTTTAACTCCAACCACTGAATTAACCATATTCTTTTTACTCTGACAATGTCCATTCAAGTTCACATTTGATTTCTCTTTGGAAGTTGAATATTTTTAAACAGGTTAACCTTTTCCATCTTCATTGTAATTACCTAAATTGAGGTGGTAATGATGCCTCAGGGGTACTCTGAAGATTAATGTGTGATAAGGATATAAATGTTTATAAATACAAAACAACATTTTACTGACTGATCATAATACAGTAAATGTTTTATGTGAATTTCTTAATTTTGTCCTTATAATATCCTTATGTTGTCAGTATCTTTATACAGTCTCTTCCACCATCTCTATTTCTTTCCCTCTTTCTTTTGTACCAAAGACTGTGGGCATGTCTTTCTCCTCTTTAGCCTCACTGGATTTACTTTTCTGTTTTCACTGATGTTTAAGAAGCTATGCTTTTCCCTGAAGAAACTGAAATTTCTAAAGGAAAGCTAACTTTCTTGAAGTATCACTGGGAAGATGATACCTCCCGAGAACACTGCTATCATGCAATCCTTGTTCTTAGGAACAGGTATCAGTGGGTTATTTCATTTTACTTCCAGCTACAGCTTTTGCACAGACACCTACAATTCTAAAGCCACGACCCAGCAGTAAGATTGATGATTCCTCTAAAATCAAGTCAATACTGTCCATGTATTGAAAACATGCTTATAAACTCCTTTCCTTACTATAAACAATACACTGACTTGGGCTTAGTAAACTAAAAGGTTTTACTTTACAATGTCCCATGTGGGTGAAATTCCATAAGGAAGTGGGCATGGGTTTGAAACCAAACTGGATTTCACAACTCTTTTTACAAAGAAGGTGTAAGCCAGGGCATAGCTGGTTCAGAGAAGACAGCTCCGGTTCTGCTAGAGCTGAGCATTCTCTAGGAGAATGTGCAGTGTCCAAAGAAAGACAAGTGAGCATAGTGTAGTTCTGAGAAGAGGTCCGGATTAGTGGGATGGGTCCACTGCAAGCTAAAATATCTCAACATGGTTTCTCTATTTTGTGTAAAGGGACATTGTGTAACCTATATACTGTGCATATACTGTGGAAGGAATTCTGTCTTGAAGACACATAGTGTAGATCAAAATATAGAAAACTATAAAAACTCCCTTAAAGAAGTCTTTTCAGTTGGTTTATTCAGTATTCCCCAAACTTATTTGATCTCAGAATATAACTTTTTTGTGCTCTACATTTTAATATTCCCACAGGAAGTATTTTATAAATCCTAGTTTTCTCCCAGATATAAGATAGTAATATTTAAATATAAATACTAAAAAATTACTTCTTTCTAACTAAGCTACCAGTTAGCTATATGTATTTTAAATTCTATTCAGGAACAACTAAACAATATTGCAAATAATTAGATTATTATGTAGCTATATATATGGCTACATAATTATGCTACATTGCTTTATAAAACATTTTTATAAGTATCTGATTTTCCCCCCTTTGGATATACACTTAGATTCCATTTGCCTCTTGTTTCTTTGAATATAATCTTCAGTAGATTCAGTTAGTCTTCAAAATGATATGACATTGATTATAGAGACTTATGAAATGCTCATTTGAATTATAATAAAAGCTAAGCTGCTTTAACATTTCAAAATTTTATAGCAAAAAACACCAAAATTATTGACTCAAAAGTCAACCCTCCCCTCAGCCTCCCTACCCTCAATGCCCTGGATTATGCCTTGTATAACTATCCGGAAGAGACAGGTTGTTTCTGTTTTATTAAGTCTTCAAGGGACTCAGGATTATGAGGAGCTCTTCTGTTCTCAATTTAGGGCTTCCATATTTGTTCTAGCCATCTCATTTTCAGCTAGAGGAAAGGAGCAGTGGTAAATTCAAGGGTAGTGTCTTTAAGAAGGAAACTCAGAAATTACATACAGTACTTGTCCTCACATTGCACAGGATTACAGGGCCACACCTAGCTTCAAAGAAACCTGGAAAATGTCATTTCTTGCTGTTCCCTGTTGTACTAAGAAGAAAGAGAAAGCAATTTTTTTAGTAGGTTTTCAGCTTAATGAGGTCTTGAAAGCCTGGATGCTTATGTAGACCAGTCATTAGAGCTAAAAATCCTTCCAAAACTTAGTAGATTTCAGATCTGTTTGGTACTAGTCAGTTTCATGTTCAAGTAACCTAAACGTCTTAAATTTTTCCTTATATGTCAAAATCGGTTTCCAGGGCATTTCTGTTTCTCTTAATGAGAAATACCCTATGGACATTTGAAAGAAAAAATCTTAGTCAGTTACCAGTGTTAATCTGATTCTCTGGCACAAAATGATATCCTTTAGTTTGAAAGTCTTAATGGCAGGGTTTTGTGAAGTCTCTAGGAAAACAGAATTAACTCTTTTTCTTTGGGATACAGAATAAATTGAACTTTCCAACATTCTTTACAAACTTACAATTCTTTCTAAACTTACAATTCTTTCTTTCACTCATCATTTTCTTGTTATGTCTTATTAGTAAGCATCAAAGAGCATGCAATACACCAAAACATGCTGACTCTATCCTCCTGCTTGTCACAGAGCTGTAGTTTACAGAGATGCATATCAGTCTTCTAAGTTGTCTTAAATGATGGTTTTACCAAAAAGTTGGTGATGGCCCAGTAAGGGTTATTACATTTTCACAGTGAAATATATATTTCTACACCTTCCATCAGTTAACTAACATATGAGAGAATGCCACAAATTTTAGATTTTGATTACTTCAGAACCTTAATTCTGGTTACTAATTTCTGTTCATTAAGTCAAAAGTCTCAGATTCTATATTAAAACTGAGTGGCTCAAATAAATATCCACATTTATCATGTCCATAAAACAATCAGCATGCACGGGCAGTCTGCTCTGTGAAGTGATCCAGGTACCTGACTAGTATGACAGTCCTGCCCACTATCAGATATACCTGAATTCTCTTCATGGCTGCCATTACTTTTCAGTCAAAAGGAAAGACAAGAGCAAGAAGTGGAGGAATATTGGGAAATGTGGGGTTTACCCAAGTGACCAAGTGCCCAGGAAGAAAGGTAGATAGATTTGGGAGGAAAACCTGCACCCACAATAGCTTTAGAGGACATGACCAAAATCATTACATAAACAAAAACGAGGTGGTATAATATGAACAGCATCTGACAATGTATTTTCAAATGAGCTACTACAGTTCTTACTGAAATGTAACAGAATATTAATAAATCCAAGTCTATAACCCAGATAATTAGTTCTTCAATATTACAAATAGCGCTTTGGCATTAAAAAATGTAGCATCACTTAGCACGAATAACCTATGGAATTATGTTCTTGGACACTAATAAAAGGTGAAACAGTAACAGCTTAATAAATCTCAAAATCAGTAACTTTAATTATGGTAGAAGTTTCTAAATTATAAGCAGAACAAAAAGAATAGGAAAAAGGAATATGTTGGCACAACTTCAGAAAATGATGAGCTGAATATTTGTCATATGATCCAACAATAGATCTTTAGGATGCCTTTGGCTAATATGACTTGAGAAGATTAATCAAAGCTACAAAATTCAAAATGAGATCATTAGCTTTCCAAAGTCCTCATATTTCTTAGTTTGAGACCAAATGGAAAATTTTGATAAGATTGTAGGGACTAATAAACAGCATTTTACTGAATCAAAAAAAATAAACAGTGACTATTTTTAAAGTAATTCATTGAACTTATTATCCTTATCGTCACACAGCTTTTGTTCTATGACCCTTTAAGTGACCAATTCCTCTAGCTCTGCTCAGGTTCCTTTCATAAAAGGAATCTTAAATTATCTGTTTCTCCCTCCATGTCCTCCACTTAGCCTACCCCTCCCCAAAATCCTTGCTGCCCTACTACTAGAGTGTTCTCTTCTCCCAAGAGAGATCTTGATTCCCTGCATCTGAGTACTTAATTTCTATTTTACCTTAAGCTTTATAAACATTCTCTCCAGCTGCTCCCACAACTTCAGCAACACTTCTATTTCCTTATGTCCTGAGTATGCTTTTCCATTCTCATCTGACTCGTGACTTTTATCATGTCAATCCACTGCCAAGCAATGGACTGCTCTGATACATTGCCCATCTTTTTCCTCCAGCTTCCTGATCACTTTCCCCACTTCCCTTGTCTGCTTCATCTTTTTCAACTTTTGGATGTTGATGTTGCTCATGAATCAATCCCAGGCCATCTGAATTTCTAGGCAGTGCCTTCTCCCTAGGCAATCCCTTCTCATTGTTTCAATTTCTTTCAGAGTCTAATGACAAACACATGTATCATCAGGCCCACACCTGTCTCCTGAGCTTCAGGGACTTGTATCCATCTGCCCAGATGATACCTTCTGATGGATCTTTCTACGACACCTCATACTCAATATGTCCAACAATATGGTCATGCCCACTAAGCTTGGTTCTTTTGCAGTGTTCCTCACCTCAATAAATGATTTTCTCCTTCACTAAAGTGCTCACCATATAAACCTAGAAATGAACTGTGTGGTACCCTATTCAGTATATTTCATACCCAGAATAGCATTTCCTTTCTGAATACAACAAAATTATCTTCAGCAATAATCATGAAATGGAAAAAAACAACAATATAGCGACAACAGAAACTCAAACTCAATCTTGATGGAACATTGTATATCTGTAGTCATGAGACAAATTAATAAATTCATGTGGTTAAAAATTAAATTAATTGCAAAAAATCAAAATTATTGCTTTATATATTCTAAGTACATTAACATTTTATTTTATTTTTAAATATTACTGCAGGACTATTGAATCAGAAAAATATGTAAGTTTAAGCTGAGCATCACCATAAATCAACATCTGTACATAATATACTAAGTTTACCACCAGTAGTCTAATTCTTCCTTCACCATATAATTGACTCCTTTGACCACATTAATCACCTTCCCTTTTGAAGTCGCTAATTTAAAAAGGGAAAAATATGCATACGGAATGGTTGTTGCAGTAATAAGTAATATAATTTGAGTCTTAATTTCTGCAAATTTGCCAAAGTCAAAATCGATCTTCACATAGTCACGTTTATTCGACGATATAGAGGATTTGTCAATCTTTCTTCACTTGTAGCTGATTAAAGAACATTTTATTAATTCAACATTCAAATTTTGACACAAAACAGCAGATACACAGAGTCGACAGAAGAGCTAAAGAAAAATGTAAAAATTCATACAATTCACATTTCATACATTAAAAAATCTAGAAATTGCAATCCCATTTATGTTGTTTCTTTAAAATCTATTCTATCAAGTTCAAACTGTTGTAGCGTCAAAGTTTTTAAGCACAAATAAAACCTTCAAGCATTCACTGAGACTGACAGAATTGAAAGTTCTTTTTCTTCAGATTTTCAATCACTGTACTGTCATTCTTTATTTCATATCTATTGCTTAAATGCAGGTACGTGCAAGATGCCAGGGACTGGAAAAACACAATGTGCCACCGTAAGCTAAAAAGAACTTATTGCACAAATAATTTCATATATTTGAGTTCACATATGTGAGATGCAGGGGACCAGATACACAACCTGAGAACTCAAAATTAACCTCTCTGCAGATAGACTGTGAAGCACAAATTATAGACATGTTAAGACTACATATATATTACTAACTCAACAGGATCGACAGGAATTTCTAGAACTTAGACCAACAAAATATTTCTCTGGGAGAAATGTTTTACCACTAGCATTGATTTTTTTCGTCTGATGGAACTACTTGTAACCTGATTATAGTGATGATCACCTGTGTCAATGCAGGTCTAAAAATTCACAGATTGTTATATGTGTAAAAACCCTAGAACTATATACCAAACAAACAAATAAAACTCTAGTCCAATGCGTATATAAATATATATATACATATATATGTCTTTACACATGTAATTATAGTGATCATTACATGTAATTATAGTCATCATTACATAGGTGTATGCATTTTCAAAATGCATGAAATACTTGAATGAATTTTGTTGTATTTCAATTTTATCTCAAAAACTTTTAATTAAAATTTTCAAAAGCATAATGGCCGTAAAGAAAAGGTCACATGAGGTGGATTTTTGTCATTTTAAATGTTCTACAGGCAATACTCTTTATTACCTCACCCTGGGAAATGTTTCGTATAACCTCACCCTTAGAACACCACTGGATCCTTAACTTCTCTGACCCTCACATCTGATGTCCAAATGGTTCTAAAAATAACTAAGGAATCTTCCCACCTCTATTCATGCCACTCTAATCTGTTCTACATAAGGATCTTAGGTAATCTTTGTAACAGAAAGAGTTGACTATGTCATATCACTTCTTAAAATCTTTTAATAGTTTTACACCTGCTCTTAAAAAAGCTAAAATGCCAAATAGGACCTAAATGTCCCACATGTCTAGGTCTCTGCTTTCTCTTTCATTTCCATCCCAGATTGCACTTGTTGACAGAGCACTATCTGCAGTAACTGTGGTAGATAATCTTCTTCTCACTCCTTTTCCACTGCATCCTTCTTTAGCCCTATGTCCAGCTTCCAGAGGACAGCATGATACTGGCAGAACTTACTAGAAGTTCTCTCTAGGGAGTGTGAATCTTGAACTGGTGGCCTAGAGAAGAGGAATAGATATGTTAGATTCTTAGCAGCAATATTAGCCTAAGAGCAACTCCAATTTTGTCCAACAGAGAGGGAAGTATATAATCGGAGAGACTTTGAATACTGGTTCATTTAATTTAGATAGAAGTATCTGCATTCATTAAGATGTGGGATGTCACATTGCCTTTGCTTTATTACCTTGGCTGGATCAGGAGCGTGGTATATTAGTTGAAGAGGGTGATTTTAGTCTTCAACTTGATCTTTCCTATAATAATTGCTCTTACTCCGAAGATCAAGGAATTCTGGTGACGTGACACTTCTATCAATTTCTAAGAAAAACAACCATTGGGTGGTTTTGTGGACACATCACTCCCATTGTAACACAGACCTGTGCCAGAATAGCACTTATTACCTGATTTCCCTTTACCCTCTACTAAGAGAAAAGTGGTGACTATGCCTGTGTCATCTCTCACAACTGATGGCCAACAGATTTCAAATATCTGAGAATCTTCTTCCCCAGTCTAGAACTAAACATGCAAATGCCACAAATCTCTTTAAGATTAAATGGAAGGAATCATTAATATACACACTTTCTGTGGCATTGTGGGGATTTTTCATGAAGACCTTGACTTTCAATTAATAGGTTGTGATACTGAGAACTAGACCAGATGTAGAAACAACTTAAGGAATTGTGACTTACTATTGAAGCAACAAACATCAGCTATCTCTTATCGACTCAAACACACACACACACACACACACACACACACACACACACACGGTGTCTTGTTTTTGATTGACTCACCATCATCTCTCATTGGCCTCCAAGAACCATATTTTTATTTACATTTTATTGCCATTGTTCCCTCAGGCCAGACCTTCTGGTTGGAATTCTGACCTTGATCTCCATAATAGTCATTTACATCAGCTTCTCTCCTTTGGATAAATGCTGCTATTGCCACTGGCCTCTCCATATTCAAAACTCTCTAATCTTTATTGAATCTAGAATCCCAGAGTCAAACTGGGTTACAGAAAACAGAACTAAGTTTATTGGAGTTGCCTGTATCCCCTCACCGGCACATTTCTTGTTGTCTGATGAAGGTGACATCCTCCTGACTTACTCGTAACATTTAGTCATCTAGTGTGTTCCTGAGTGCTACTAGTACATCCCTTTAGCAGATTTATACTAATATTTTGATCCCTAACATTTGCCTAAGAAGTTTTTGAATCCCTTCATGGAATATGAAGCATCATTTTTACCAGGTGCATTAGGACAGTCCCGGGACCCCTGTCAGAGCGCTCGACTCTGAATCACAGTAGAGCAGAAGTTCTCACACTTTAGTGTCCCCTGGAGAATGTGCTAAAATGTAAATTTCTGGGACTCATCCTCAGAGTTTCTGATCCAGGTTTAGTGGAGCCTAAAAGTGTGCATTTCTAACAACTTCCGAGGTGATGCTGATCCTGCATATGAGGGGAACCATTTTGAGAATCAGCATGTAGCATGACATTGATTTGACAAGCCCTCCTTTTCCATCCTTACACTGTGCACTACCCACCGAGCACCTTCGAGATCCAGCCTGAGGGTCCGAAGTCCTTACCTCCCTCACTGAATTGTCCATCCCTGACTAAGCTTCACCAATGCTGCGCTTTATCTATGTTCAAGGCTTGCAGCAATGGCATGGACTCACTTCATTTTTTGTTTTTCAGCAGTAAAATATTTTAATTAAGTATACACATTATTTAGATATAATACTATTGCATAATTAAAATGACTACAGCATTGTGTAAACATAACTTGTACATGCACTGGGAAACCAAAACAATCTACATGACTTGCTTTATCTCAATATTCACTTTATTTTAGTGGCCTGGAACTAAAGCCTTAGTATCTCTAAGGTGTGCCTGTATATAGTAGCAGTGTTACAACTCCTTCTATGATTAATCCCTTCTTTTGGCAAAGCCAGTATCTCCCCATGAAACTAAGACTTTTCCAAGTGATGATCTAGTTGTTTTGGGGTTGGTAAAGGCTGATCCTGAAGAGCAAAGATACTACCTTTGAAGGTATGGACCTCAGTCAGGTTAGTCCTTTTTTTTTTTTAAGGAAAGGTACCATACTTAGTTGCTGATCTTGGTTGTTCGCCCTGGACCTGGGATGCAAAACCAGGTCCTTGGAGTGCGCATGATTTGTGCCAGCTAGAGGCGGCAGATGAAACCATTAGGCCTGCAGGGTAGTCTTGCCTATAGGGACTGTCAAGTCAAGACTACTGGAGTGCAAATTCTATTCTTTCAACAAAGATGAAAGGACCTTATTTTCAAAGTCATTTGACTTAGAGAAATATGGAGTCTCAACGTGATTGAGCAATTAAATATCAGAACAAAGGGAAGAAATAAGTATAGTATAATTCCAGATTTCTCTCTCGGGTGTCTGAACAGAGACCTGGCTCATCTAAAGAGAAAAGAAGACAATAGCTGGGATTTGATGTGAAATGGCACATCTAGTTTTGTACCTGAGAATTATAAACTTTAATATGTGAGCAAAAAATAGTAGGAGATATGAGAACCAAGCTAAGCAGAGATAGGGCTTAAGGAGTGGAAATAAATGTGCCCACTCTGGTTGAAGTAGCAGGACTAAGTGACAGCCACCAGAGACAGGAAGGGGAACAAATGCTCACACAGGACACTGGATCAAACACTCAAAATAAAGGATAGAGAAGGCCACAAAGGAGAGTCTCATAGATTAATCAGAGAACAAACCTTGATAGCTAGGAGAGCGTTTATGGAATAGGGACTAACCAACAATATGAAAAGTTGATAAACTTTCAGAGAACAAAGGCACTGTGAAGAGTCATTGGCTCTGAAAGAAATTATGATACTTTGATTCAATATCCTGATGTAGTTTCATAAAGTCTGAAAGCCTGGGGAAGAAGGATGCTGAAGTCTGACTCCAGGGGGTAGGTGGGGCAGCGAAGATGTTGTGCCATGTTTGTTCTGTTTTGTTTTGTGTTTTGAGATGCCTGGCTGCTAAAGAAGCTGCAGGGGAATGAGAATATTTGGAAAGTGTACTTTATTCTTAAGTCAGATGTGAGAGTAAAAGAATCCCAATGGATGGAGGAGGCAGTAAGAATGGAAGAAAACAGACTGACTCCTTCGAGTCTACAGAGAGGAAAAGAAGAGAGAAACCGGGAACCCACTGGGGCTTTAGAAGTGGTTCCAAGTACCGAGAACACAAAGTCTCAAAGAATATCCCAATGACTCTTCAATGCAAAAATAAATAAAACTTTGCAAAGATTGTGAAAAATGTGCAAATATAGTTTATCAGCCATATCTTAAGGGTTTCTGTTTTATAGAAATTTTTAATTCATTACAAAACACCAGTGATAACTTCCCTTTGAAAGAATACCAAATATCAAACTAGACTGAATTTTTAAGGAATCTCAGTGACCCCAATTGCATTGCATGGATTCCCATGGTCTGTGAGATCTCTCCCTCTTCTTAGCACTATTGATTTAGTCCTTTTATCAATATATGACCTGAAAGATTCTTATCAGAATGATATTAGACTAGCATTGGACAGAAACCGCTTTGCTGAACATTGTTTAATATTATATAGCCTTGTCTTCTTGTCAAAGGTGAATAAAAATCAGTCCTACAAACGTGTCAGTGTAACCGGTGAAATTGTCATTGCAGACAGTCTACATTATATGCTAAGATGAGGAAACAAACATTACCGTCTAATATTCATTCCTAGGAGAAGTGTTTATTCCCTAAAGACTTTGTGTCTCTTGTTATCAGACAAATAAAAGAGTGTAAATCTTCCTGTTGTTTTTTCTTAGCATGCCAAATTGTTTACTGTTCATTTATGTTCAATGTATTAGGTATCTTATATGCTTTCCTCTTTTAACACTATATTTTAAGCTTTCCTTTCATTGTGAGCTCTTTCAAATACTTAAAAGTAGAGCACGCATAAGTAATATATACATGTGTGCATTAAGGAGAGATGTAGGGTTAAACTTAAGATGCAGACAGGGCAGCCTGTCCTGCCTGTCTCCAGTCCAGAAGATGTTGAGAGAGTGCCATTTGATGGAGATTGTCAGAATACCTGAGTACAACACATGGAACCGCAGAAATTATCCCCAGTCCCTTTCCAACTATGCAACATAGATTCACCCAAAACATGAGGTTCATAATACTTTGGAATAAATTTGTCTAATTTGTAGGAATTTGCAAGAGGTGTGAGTGCAGTGAACATACACAAGAAAACTCCAGCTCTCTAGAACCCACAGGAATCCTTAGAGCTCTTTAATAAAAAGAAGAGTAAATGAAGAGGGTAAGATTACATAAATTAACTGACTACATTCAGATGTGAATTTAGAAAGGGAATCTCAGATTATGTCAATTGCCTCCTCAAAGCAATACTCTAATGTCCATTTTCCTTACATGTGCCCAGAGGGCTCAGAAAGAATATGTTTTCTACTATCTTCGAAATAATTTTGAGGACTTCAGATGCTAGCAAGAGAAAAACTAATTGTATAAAGATAAAGTCTCCAGAGAGTTTTTGTTGATATTGCCTTCATGGAAGAGAAGTTTAAGACATAGTGATTATTAAAACAGGAAAACTCATCCACGCTCTCATTAAAGTAGATAACAAAATGATTTTGCTTAGAGCAACAAATGTGAAATCTCTTAATTTTCCTCCTCAACCATGTGACTCTTTAGCAGCTTCGATAAAAGAGAGCAGATGAGCATAAGATCTCCCATTAATGCAAAGTAAATTGAATTCTAAAGAATCTTGGTGCTTTTAAGTTGGCTGAGGGTGCCACTGTTCAATACAAAAACCATTACACTTACTTACCACGGTACAAAGTCCTCCAGATCATTTATAAGGGTTGAGCTTGAACGAATGGCCCCAGGCTTGCCTGCTTCATTGCCAATAAATCCAGGCCCTCCTCAGACATTATTGAATTCTTCTGGCAGTCATACACAGCACAGATCTCCTTTCTGTTCTCTTCTCCAATCTTAGTTGCTTTTTATCACTAACTTTTTTCTCCCTTTTTCTTTACCTGCAGCATCCCTCATTCCAGTCACCAATATCCACACATTTGCAATGCTTTGTGTCTATCTTAGGGCCAATTCAGACTACCCTGAGATCAGCAAGGGTCTGTGGGGGAAGATTCAACAATATATCACAGCGGCCCATCACTGCATCTCACTAACTTTCTCCTAGTTTCACACCTGGTAAATTCTCCATCAAAATGATTGAAGATTTCACTCCACCCTGAACACTCACAAGCATATGACTGCTTTTCTGTTCTAGTGCCAGGAAAGCAGACATGCTAAAAGCTCTTTAATTTTCAGTGATCCTAGCTAACCACCTAGAACAATACCAAAAGTAATCCAAATAGAGCATAATTCACAAAACATCTAAATTTCATTTTGGATGTTGTTATAAAATTCCTTCTATCATCAACCAATGTATTGTTTTTTAAAACTTGAATTAAACTTGTGTCCCTCAAGGGGCACCAAATGGGGTGGAAGCATACTGATTATAAGGTGATTCAGTTTGGATATTGGCCTTTACAAACTTGCAAATGAGATACAGCTGGGAAGCTTGATTCTCTGGATCAACCTAGTATTACCGCTCCTGATTAAGGCTAGGAATTGTTTCCTAGAAGTCTTCCTCTGGTTCTGGGTAAAAATTGACCAAAGTGATGAATTCACATGAGATTTTCAGATGATCAGTCACCCTCGTTTGCCCAGGACAGAGGAGTTGTCTGGTACATAGAACTCTGAGTGGTACAACTGGGAATGTTTTGAGCAAATTAGGATAGTTGGTGATCCTAGATTTGAAAGGTAGAAGTAATACTAACAGTATTGCTCTTGGAAGACTGTGGGGATCAGAGTGATAAAGAGATGCAGAGAATTTCAGTAGGCCTCTGCTTGTCCTCACTTCCCTCCGGTGTCCTGATTCCAGCTAGTCTGCCTAACCACTGGCCCTGACTCTTCTTACTCCATAGAAGTTACGAGCCCAACACCAGATGCTTGGCTGCAAGCTCATAGAGGCAGCTTCCCCAGGCACCAGGGCTCACGGTAGAGGCAGCATTTTCCACAGAGCTAACTGCTACCACACACCTCTCCAGTCTTCCCTTTCGTGCTTCTACTTCAACAGGAATACACACGTTCCATATATTTCCACAAGCTCTGATGTGCCCAACTGCGCCGTTTTTCAGACAGAATCAGTTCATTTTGAAAGACTCTTCCCTTCTAGACTTTCACTTTCCTGCTCCTCCCACGACTAGAAAAGGTCCACTTCCTACATTAAGATTCCATATTTGTGGTTACTCCATTTTCCTGAGCAAAATCTGACAGATTCATTTGAATCCTCAGTAACTGCATTTGGGTACCAAGCACCTCCAGTTCAGGAATCAAGAATATGTATCAGAACCCAGTTAACACACTCACCCATGGAACTCAGGAACCAAATGGAATAATTCTTTCTGAAAGAAGCGAATCCCACTGTTCTCTTCTCCCACCTGTCCTATCTTTTCTTTCCCATCATAACTCATTCCCTTTCGTGTTAGCATCTCTTACAGCTGTGAATTTGTACGTATCTGTCTGATTACTCGTTTACGGCTTGCTTTCCCCTGTTACCCAATGAAGGGTGGACTCACATCCATGCTGCTCGATTGCAAAGCGCCCAGCACATAGTAGGTACACAATAAAATGTAGTGATTATCATTAAGTGAATACTTTTTTAAAAAATTGCAAGTTGGCACCTAAGACTCTCATCAGAAAACACACACTTGTGACTTTTTTCTTTAAGTAGTAACCACAATATGTGTCTTGGAAGAAGGAAATAAATGTTTCTCCAGTTCTAAACATTGAAACTGTTTTTACATTCCATCAGTAACATAACCCATGACCAGGTAAACACTTGTCTTCTTTATTTCCCCCAACAAAGAGAATCAATTACAAACTTCTCTGTTAATCCCCTAAGTACAATGTGAAGTCCATTAAAGGCTCAGAAGTTAGTAACTCTGGGATAGAGAGTAATGTTTATACTATTAAATGAATAATGGCTCCACATTGTCTCAAGGAGGAGAATTTTCCTGGGTTGCCATTTGGTTTGTTTGTTAGTTGGTTTTAAATCATTTAATGGGTCAGCAAGATGCTAGGCTTGGCATGAATACTAATGTTCCGGCGAGGCTGCCGAGGAGCAGAGGGCCTCAGTAAAAGTTAACAACAATTTTCTTTCTGGCTGTCACTTTGGGAGTTTGCCTTCTATAAAGTTTTGGAAGTTACTGTAAATCTATAATAGCCACGTATGCTAAGCGGACTTAGAGAGTGAACTATTCCCCAATCAATAGGATACTGGCGAAGGTGCTGGCCCAATGAAAATGTGCCTCCGTTCTTGTTGAGGAAGCGCAACAATTCAGGTTAAACATTTCTCATGGAGGTCACATCCAGAATGAGTCCATTTTAGAGATCACTCATATATTTTTATGACTAACGGTGGTACTCAGTCTCAGAGTATGAACCAGAGGCAGAGTTTTCTCACTATGTCCTGGGACCTGGGTCCCAACTTTCTCTCATTAGACATTCCAGAAAAGGCAGGCAGGCACTCAGAATAATGGCAGAGACTCTACCAGGATCCCAGTCAACAAGTCAATGTCATCATTGACCACACCTGCTTTATTGAGGCAGGGACGTTAACAGTGTCCACAGAAGTTTACCGATGTCTCAGAGTGAGGGAGTCTGTGGAAGAACCACTGAGAACAAGAGAAAAATGACCTCTGAAGAACTCATTCAAACACCACGTGCATACTACAGGTGGGGACATCTCCATGTCAAGCCATCTCAAGCCAAGAAAGGGACCATTACAGAATTTGTTTTCAAAATAAAAAGAAGTAACAGTAAAGGCAGCTCTCCACTTAAGTTGTTTTTCTCAGTGCCAGAAGGAATCCTGCTTTATGTGAACCACGGTCACCTGAAGGAATGGAGGCGCTGAAGACAAAATGAAACCGTGAGTGGCAATTTAGTACGGTTTCCTTTGCTCTTTTTGTGTCTCCTTGCTGCCTGGATGCCTTCAGCAAACTGAGTGAATCCTGGTCACACCTCCCTTCCATACTGAAAACCAGGATGTCCCCTCTGGCTGTTCCCCACACCTAGGTTTCAACCAATCTGAGGTTCCGGTCTGGGGTTTTGGATCTTAAAGGAGTAAAACTTAAAAAATTGAAAAAAAAAAAAAACAAAAAAAACCAGCAACACAAGGATCATTGAGGAATTATTCAGTCAGACAGAATGGTGCTAGGACTGTGAGTCTACTCAGAGGAATCCGAAGTCCAGGACAGGGCCAATGAGTATCCAGGGCCAGGCAGGCATCCTCACCAGACGATCCAAGACATGACTTGTTTTAGACTGGGCTCTGTTCCATCTGTCCTTCCAAATGCCTCTTAGTTCCTGCTCCTTTTCCAAATCTGGTTCTCCAGGCTTTGTGGCATTTAGAGATAATAAATCCCTCATATGTCTGATTTCACCAGAGCAGATTTGTGACTTCACAGCTTGGCAGTGGCAGTTAGGTTACACAAAAATATCTTTCTGACAAGATAAATGGGGTCTAGTGTTGACTTAACTGCTTGATGACTATGTGGCCGTGGGCTAGTCAGCCTCCTTCCCTGGAACTTAACTTCCTCCTTCCATCGTAAAATCCATTGTAATCTGTCACTACTGCAGCACTGTTGTCATCTTTTGTTTGGCACATTATTACTGGAGCCTCAGATGATATCCCTAAAGTTTTAAGTACCTCCAATGAATACATTCAATTGAACTAATGTATTGAACACATCTTTTGTGTCAGGCAGCAAGCCAAATGCTGGAACTATAACAATGAAATGATCAGTCACGGGTTTTGTCCTCTTAGGGTACCCGAGGAAGACACAAGCGGTTTCTAGGCGGTTACCATGGAGTGGTAAGCATTAAGCCACAAGGACAGAGTGTGCTCAGACAATCTTCAATGAGGCATCAGGGAAATTTCTCCAGAAATCATGACTTCTAAGATTTTCTGGCAAGAACTGAAGGATGAGTTATGTGGGCTGGGGAGAGAAATTGTGCTGATCCTAAGGAACGGGTTTGACAAAAAAGGCTCCGAAGAACTAAGAGGAGGTCATAGTGCATTGATGAGATGATGTGGCTGATGTGGATGAAGTAGGTAGGATCAGATCAGACAGCACAGCACTGGGAAGACCATTACAGGTGGATCCTCAAAATTAGGAGAGGTTTGAGAGATCCAGCTCTCTAACAAGGAATCCACTCTCCTTCCTTCCTTTTTGGCAGTGAAGAAAAAGGAAAGGAAGGCAAAAAATTAGTAACTCTCCTTCTCCCTGGTTTTGTTTTTTTATCTTTCTTTCCTCCCATCTTCTCTCTCTTCTTTCCTCCCCTCCTCCCTATCTCCTTTTAATCCTTCCCTCCTTTTTTCTTTCCCTCTCTCCCCTCACAGAGGCAAGAAAGTAAATGCTTTTAGGACGTTTTGGAGTAACAAGGGTTTAATGAAACAATAGTTTCAGAATGAATCAGAAAATTAAATTAAATTCCCCATTTCTTGCATCCCTGACACTGAAGTTTCCGAGTACCTCCTGAATCTGTTCCTTGGGGAGCACACGGGGAACTCAGGGCTGAGTTTCTCAGCTGCCAGAAGGCATCCCTTTTTGTTTACCTGTCCCCAGCTGGAGTTATTGGATGAGGATTTTAAAACATAGTTCATGGATTACAAAGGAATGAAACTGATATGGAATCCCACAGAAAGAAAGCAGTTTTAGCATATACTCCCCTGGATTCCCCGGAGCATCTTATTCTCAGAGCAAGTGACATTTTAACAAACATCCACTCACACATCCATCCTCAGAGCAGAAAGGAGAAGTAGAGGCAGTTTCAGCAAGAGTTAATTGTGCCAGTTTCCCCAGAAATGTGTTCTAGTCAAGACATAGAACCCCCTAAGTCAGCTCTAAGAGCTTCCAACACTAATTTGGAACCAATCCCTGAATTCTTTCCTCATGACTCGTTGAGCCTTGTCCATGACCCTGAAGTGGGAGACTCAGAAACATGCCTGTATGTTTGAGATCTGACCATGCCCTGTGCCAGAGCATGGTCACCTCCATTCTCCCAGACTCTGCCCTTAAAGTAACGTAGTTGGCCCACCTGGCATCTTTGATGTTCACATCACACTCGGTTCCCACTAAGCCCACTGTCCATGAAACCTTTAAGGCTTTCCCCAGGTATTGCATTTTAGCTGCTTCTCCCCTATCTCATGTACAATTTGACTTTTGAACCCAAGTGCAAGACCCCCCATTTGTCCCCATTTAATTTCATCTTGTTAGTTTCGGGCTATTGTTCCAGTCTGTCAACATCATTTTAGATCTTGGCTGTGTTAGCTGTCTCCCTCTTTGTTTTATGTCATCTGCAAATTTGATCAGCATGCTTCCCCTGTTTTTCATCTCAGTCATCGATGAAAGGTTGGGAAGCACCGAGGCAAGGACACAGCCCTGTGGGTCCCTGGAGATTTTTCCTCAGGTTGCTGGTGCTCCATCAATCAGCGTTCATCGAGAACTGTCTTTTATCCCCGTTCCAGTTCACTGAGCTATGTTCTCATCCACCCACATTTCCCCATCAAGTTCAATAGCAGGGGGTACTTCGTCAAACGTCTTGCTGCAATTCAGATACATGATGCCACAACATCCCTTCATGAAATGGTTGAGGGGGACGGGGTGTAGAGAAATGTATGAGCACTACTGCAAAGTCGGATGCCTGTGCTTTATGGAGTGCAGGTATTCTGGTGACAGGTAGGGCCCTCTTTACTGGAACATGAATTCTTGCTAGGAATGTTTCTATGTTTTACTCCTAATTGTTCACCTGCACCTAGACCAATGGTAAATGATATTTGGGTGATACCCAAGTATTTATTAAATGGCTTAATTAATGAAGATAATTTAAAGGCCACTATAATCTAACTGGTTCATAAAGCAAAATATCTCTGGACTTCTATATGGAGGTCTGTTAAGGGAGGAGGCTGGATTTACTCCCTGTCACCTACACTCAGGGCTAGCTAACTAGTCTGCAGCCCAAATCAGATCCACTTTCTGGGTGTACAAACAATGTTTTATTGACACACATATGTGCACATCGCCTAACATGTTGATCACAGCTGCTCTCATGGCAGAGCTGAGTGTGACAGCAACTGCAGAATCCACGAAGGTAAAACTATTTGCTATCGGGATTTGTACAGAAAAGAATTGCTGCTCCCTGACCAAGTGAATGAAGTTCACAGTCTTGAGAGCAAAGAGTTTCCATCATAAAATGTCTTGTTAATTTTCTTACTGAGCAATACTAATGCTCTGGGAAGAAAATATTCTCAAATGTGTCATGCCTATTACATTCTCTATGCCTTTTCTCTATCTTAAATGCAGCCAGAATGTCTTGCCTGCCTGTCCAGATCTTTTCAAGATTGCCTACATGGACACACATGCCAAATAAGCATACTGTGTTATAACCCTCTGCTCAATGTCTCTTAGGGGCTGAGCAGCACAATAGACCATGAAAACTTTTCTTCACAGCAGTCTTGCAAGTTAGGTAGTATTATCTCTTTATTCTATTGACAAATTAGGCACCTTCCCCAGTGATTCATAGAGAAGAGAAGAGGTTTCATTGAATGTTTGCTGCTTGTCAGAATTTGCCATTTGCTTTGGTTTTGCTCAGAGTGTGTTCAGAAATAAGCCAGTTGACGAGGGGGACATGGGACCATTCCAATTATATAGAAATATCAACTGGGGGCTTAAAACATAATCACATTAATTTTAAATATAAGTCAACCGAAGTCTACTTTATTTCAAAAAGTCATTAATTAGCATGACTGTAAACAATCCAAGCAGCTCAGAAACGACTCACGCAGCTAGAGATCTGAGACAGCCATATTAATGCCATTGTGTTTGAAGGATCCTAAGTGGAAGTTCATTCATATCCGGCCCTAAATCATACTGTGCTCCTCATCGGGCAGCTCCCGCCCCATCTGCCAATGCACAGATGGGCTGGTCCATGTGGAAGAGCTTCTCTTTGTACGCTGCCTATAGTAGCAAAAATGACCTACCTGAGGTGTCTGTCAGGAGCCATCATGCAGCCAGTTCTTTCTCTGGGCAGCAGGTAAGCAGCTAACATTATCTAATCACAGTTTCTATTTATGTCCCTCCACTTCAAATCACATCTCTAGTCCAGCCTCTCTAGGCTGGTTCTTTTCCTCCACTAATAACTAGATTTGAGCTTTCCCTGAAGATCATATTTCATCAGCTGCTGGCACGTCTCTTCTGCTGTTAATGCCACACTGATCTGCTTTGGCAAGTTTCTAGCTCTTCTTTTATCACCTTAGGGGCTATATCCTAGCCAAGTTTTTCTCTCTACCCCTGACCCTTCCATATGCCCCACTAGCCAACAAGATCCAGCATCAACCCCCTGGCCAGATTTAATTTCTTATCCATGTCTATTCAAGCAGACATGAAAACAAAAATAGTATTTTCCTGGAAAGAGATTTATTTCCCAGGGTCAGATTTAGGACCATGCCTGTCATCAGGAGGCCTCTTCCAGGGGGAGGCTGAATCCCTTTAGTGGGCCTAGAGAAACAGTGAGACAAATGTAGAGAAAGTGAGAAGGAATCTCTCTGAAAGTACATTTAAGATCTTCTGGGTATTGTGTTAAATAAATACCACAGGGTAATCGGTATTTATGGAAGGCTAAAATCCAACCTTAAAGATGACAGAACATCAGGGAAACTTGATTACTTGCTTAGGTCTCCGCTGAGCTAGTAAGCATTCACATGACATCATGGGTGGCCTGTTTTTTATGTTATTGCTTCTCTCCTCCCATGAAGGAACTCGTGGAGATGGCCTGTGATGAAGGAGAGTTCATGTCACAAATAGAGCACATTCGCCAATCCTACCAGTTTTCACTTGGACAAAGGTAATCTGGGTCATGGTCATGCGCTTAGGCAATTGGCCTCTAGGAACAACTAACCCAGAGGACGTGAGAACTGAACCAAGACACACCCTGCAGCATTTCAGAGTTCCTTAGAAACTGAGAGGGAGGGCTTCTGAAATGAGGAATCCACATCTGAATGTCCTTTCTCCTAGTAGGGTAGAATTGCTTGAAAAAGACTAAAAAAGATGGGTAAAATCAGCTGAATTCTCTTTCTCACCCTAACAGGGAATGTTCAGAACATTTTTACATGATTTGAAGCACCTGGGATAAATTTCTAGGTCCAAAGACTCTTTGAAAGACTGGGAAAGCTCTGCAGCTTTTTCATGCTCAAACTCCTTTGATTGGGGGTCTCTAATACTAGTCTCCAATTTGGAGTCCAAAGGCAAGATTGCACATGATGCTATAATTCACATGGAGTTTGCTTGAGCCAGTGTCAATCAACAGGTGTGCCTATTCCTTCAGAATGCTCTGCTCTTGGAAAGGATTTGCAATGAATATGATAATCTTTCTGCTTCCCCAAAACACAACACCTTAATGTTATTGCATGCACATTGGCTAAGGTAAATTAGTCTGCAGATATCACATTGAATTCCACAAGTAGGTCAAGAAATTGATACTTCTGGGAATTATGGGATTGCGGACAATTAGTATGATGTTTCCTTGAGAATTCAAGTTTATGGAGTTAGATTCGGTGAGGCCAATGATGTTACTGTTCTGGAATACTGTTTCTCCAAAAGAAAGAAAACGAAAACCAGATGACTGAACACGGCATGATTCAACTGGACTCTTCTTCATCCCTAGCAATTGCTTTCCTGCAATTCACTCATGAATGCCTCTAGTGACTGAAGACCCTGGAAAGAGTCCCTGAGTTTTGATCTTCTGGGCTCAGACCCCACCTCAAATCGAACCAATGACTACATGTTATTTATCTAGGTGTTTCCCCTCCTTACCATCCCAAATGCTTTTGCCCTGGTAGACCAGCCCTGTATCATGTTTCTCCTGATTGGTAGCAATCACCCTCTCTCTGGTCTCTCTCCAGTCTCCCTATCCAAACCCTAAACATCTCACCACTTCAAATCCATACCACACAGAAAAATATGATAGCTTAAAAAATAAAAATATGACCATAGTATTCTTCTGCTTAAAATGCCTCCAAGTCATTTTACAGTTAGAAAATAAAGCCAAAGTATTTCTTCAGCTCTGTTTTCCTCTATACCCTTACCATCTAGCTAGTATCTTTGATTTAGACATTTGAAAAAAAGAAGATAAATTGAATTTAAGAAAGGGTTATGAGCAAACAAGAACATTCTTAAAAATTAACTTTTAATTGTGTGCTAATTGTCGATTCACATATAATTTTAAGAAATAATATGTAGAAATCCCTTGGACCCTTTAAAAGTTTGTCCTCAATGGTAACAACTTAGAAAACATTAGAGCAAACAAGAGCTCAATATTAATACAGTCAAGATAAAGGACATTTCTAGCATGTCAAGGATCCATTTTATTGCCCTTGTACAACTTCTAGTACCTAAGTCCCTTCCTTGAAACTCTTATTTATGACCTGTGACAACCACTGGTATATTCTCTTTTCTTCCAATTGTGTTATTTCAAGGGCGGTATGTAAGTGAAACCATGCAGCATTCAACCTTCTGGGTTCTGTGTCTTTCACAAAGCATCACTCTCTGCGAGCCGGATCTAAGTGGTCGACTGAGTCAATAGCAGTTTCCTTCTCATCGCTGAGATGCGTTCCATAGCATGGTGCACGAATCCATTTCATCACTCATAGGGGAAGGCTTGTGTTGTTTCCAAATTTTAGCTAGTACATATAAAACTGCTAGTGTATCTAAGTCCAGTATGGACATAGCTTTTTACTTCATTGGGACAATTGACAAGTACGATGTCTGGGCTGTGTAGTCACTGCATGTTTAGCTTTATGAGAAAACACTAAGCTGATTTTTTTGAGTGATCATTCTTGTTATATTGACACCAGCTGAGCTGTTATAATGACAAGAGTGAAGCGGTTTCTTCCTTTCCGGCATTTAGTGTTTTCATTATTCTCTTTTAATTTTAACTGTTCCAGTAGGTACATAGTGATATCTCACTAGTGTTTTAATTTGTACTTCCTTGATAGAAAGATTTGGTGAATATCTTTTTACGCATTTGTTATTTTTTATCCTCTTTAATAAAATGTCTGTTCATGTCTTTTTCCCATACAGTAATTAGATGGTTTGTTTTCTCAACTGATACATTTGCGAGTTATTTATATATTCTAAATATGATTCTTTGTTGGCTATATGGGTTGCAAATATTTTCTACAAAGCTTTAGATTGTCTTTGCATTCTGCTAACAGGGTCTTTTACATGACAAGCGTTTTTATTTTATTTTTTTAATCTAATTTATTAATTTTTTTCCTTTTACATTTCGTGCCGTTTGTGCCACATGGAAGGATTCTTTACCTGGTCTTAGATTCCAGAGTTCTTCTCCTGTTTTCCAAAATTTTATAATTTTTAATTTTACATTTATGGCCATGATCCCTTTTGAGTTAATTTATTATAGGGTAGAAGGCTTAGATCAAAGTTCTTTTATTTTTTTCCTTTACTGCTTTTCTTTCCTGTGTCTAAACAATTGCCTAGACATGCACTTTTAATTTTTGGTCTCTCTTCTTGGTCTTCTTCCTTGGTTCCAAGTTGAAACCTCTCTTCTCTGGTGATGCTCTGCCCCCTGCGTTTTCACACAAAACTTCAGAGCCTTACTTGTGGCCTTCTACCACAGTCTTCAGTGCCTCCTGGCTGCTCAGTACATCTTCAAGGAGAAGATAAGTACATCAATAGGTGCTGGACAGTGAGTCTTCAAGAAAAATCTTTGAAGAATTTTGCCATAACTAAACCTCTGTATTTCTGGCGTAATTGACTTTCTTTCTCCCCCACCTCCCTTCAATGACATGCTCTCTAAGAACTAACAAAATATCACCTTAGCTTAAATGTAACAACAACTCACTTGTGGAAACGGGATTTTTAATGTAAAATGTCTGGATTTCTCTGGACTTGGTACCCAATTTCACAGCATATCAGACTGTCCTGGTTCCTTGTTCGCTACTTCGTTTTATGGCTACCATATTGAAAGAATTTGTCGTGCTCAGCGAACTAACTCTTGTAACAGACAAATACTTGTTTTTGTGCTAATAGATGAGACTATAGATAACACGTGGTTTCTCTTTTGTCTTCCCCATTTCCTAATAGAGCCTACTTGTCACAGCTGTCCTCACTCTCATAATGAGTAGCCCTAATTTTAAATCATCTAAATCTTTTTGTGCTTGAGGCACCATTGCCACATAAGAATGTCATGGGTGATTCCTTTCCTGATAGGTTCTAGAGGGAAACAATTTAAGCTGAGATACCATGTGGAGACAACAGGGTTATTCAGACAATCCCCTGGAAATTCTTTGTCTGGCCATAGCACAGTTCTATCCATTGGGCTGTAAAAACATGGCCTCTGAGGTCAATCCTGAATCAGTCTATGACTGATTATGGTTCTGTTTCACTAAACCCTGATGTGGTCAAGCACAGAGTTGAGGGTGCTCTTTATCTATGGGTCTATTTTAATGGGCCCTGTTATTTCTGTCCCCGTTCATTCTTATTCAATGTCACTGTCATCAATGAATTTGATCATAGTTTGCCAGAGGCACTTTAAGCAAATTGGACATTTTTTTTTAATAATAAAAAACTGACAAATGAAATGTTCAAAAATAGGATGGTGCTGATTCTCAGAATCATCTGGAGTGGATGTGTGAAAAGTGGAATGGTCTCTGTTGGGTTTTTTTTAATGGTTTCCATGACCTTAAACATTCTCTATTCATTGAGGTATTATCCTTCACTTTTTTCAAGCTATTCAAATACTTCTTTAGTTCTATGATGAGGAAAACTGCTGTGGACACTGGGTGGAGAAGAAAGGTATATGGATAAAGTTGTCTCTATTTCTAATTTTCCAACCCCTTGAGACTCATTCCTTAAAATTCACTTCTCTTAATGTGTCTCCCCTATCACTATTATAACTGTTCCTCTTAATCCTTCATAAATTCATGCCAATAGCAATTATCTGGCATGTGCGAAGACTTCTTTGGGATACCCCTTGTACAATAGCTGTGTAACATTAGTGAAATCATACACGGCATTTAAGCAGCTGTGTTGAGCTACATCTACTCCCCCACCATAAAGTTTCTATCTGTAGGAGACAGGTAGTTCCTCTACAACTGAAATGATAAATTTAATACACAAAGTTGATCTGATTTGAATATTTGGTCAATCTTTTGCTATATCTGTTTATTTAGTTTTCTTAATTTTTACATGTTACTGGTAAGTAAGCAGTTTTGTTCACAATCTGCTGGATGTTTTAAGAAAAGCTAGAAGTTTAGGGTCTTTGTGGGAGCTCTTCAAAATGCAATACTTGATCACATCACTTTTTTGAAATTTCAAAATTACATCACCTATTTAAAAACTTAAAAATTCCTGTTGCCCTAAATTCTATTTTCTGACATTTGGCAAGGAGACTTCCATCTTTAAAATAACTTCATTTTCAATATTGTACCATAATATAACCTTGTAGAGGTATTAAAAGCAATCATCATAGGTCCAAATTTACATGTAAACCAAGGGAGTATAGTGCTACCAATGGAAATTATTTAACAGAGGTGAAAATAAAGTAGTATCAGTGGTAATATAAAGCTAAGTTTTCATTCATTTAGGCAATGGAAACAAAAGAAGACATCACAACTCATTCTGCTTGGCTGGTGGAAAGTTTCTCTTAACACAGTAAGATGCATCCCAACTTCCAAACTGATAACATTTGAAGACAAAACTAAGACTTAGAATCAAGAAATTATTGCAGAATATTTGTAATTCTGACTTCTTAGTAATGCTGTAGACATGGATATGAAAATCCACAGCACCAATTAATTCTGGTAGAAAACCAAGTATAGGAGTTCCCTAATAGTTGTCCTTGCTAATAGTTTCATCCTTATTTACATAGAAAATGTTTGGATTTAAAATCATTTAGATAGTAAAATATCTGTAATAATTGTGCCATAAAATCTTTCCCTCTGTTCTAGGGCCCATTTCTGATCTTTCTATGACTTCTAAATAGTGCCATGTTTTGAGAGAAATGATATGAAATGATAGTACAGTGGAATGAGCAGTGATTTTGGAGACCGGAGTTAAAAAATGAAATAAACGAATAAAAACCAGGAGTTTATCTGAGACAAGCACCTCCTAACAAATCTGTGCATTTATTTATTTCTCTGGGCTTCTGTTTCCTCAAGAACGAAACGAATATTTTTTTAAAACTTACCTGGAAGGGGCATTGTGAGTTTTTTTAAAAGACCCTCTATAGAACAGAGCTCTAAACATAATAGGTACTCAATTAATGACAGTTCATCATCATATGTGTTTGCTCTTGATCATTTTCTTTTCACTTTGATCACTAGAATCTAGTATAAGAATCTTAATTCCATTTGAAGCACAGTAGTACAACAACCAACCATAGCTAAGTCAAAGAAAGCACTTATTTGAACATTTATTTTCATTGAACACATAATAGAATTTAACTTGTACGACCGTAGATCTATGTAACTAAAGTCTCACCTACAAACCATCCTGGAGGAAATATGGTTTCTTCATATGTTACATTTACATGTTCTCCCACAGGCTACCCAGATGCCCTGGAAAGATAAGGCTAGTTAGTACTTGCAAAGGCAAACAAGGCAATGCATACAGAATCGCCCCCTAATATGTTCACACCCTGTGCCTCCCCTGTCAGCAGACCTTTGTTTTCTTAGGAGGGAAAGGAAGGTAGGAACCACTAAAATTAACAGAGAACTCTAAGCCAGTATTAGGAACATCTCTACAAATCCACGCATACTTCTGCAGCAATGACATCTTTCTTAATATGTTACAGGATTTGCCCTTAGTCCTCGCTAAAGCCAGCTTCTCTATCTTTGTTTTGATACTTACAAAATGTTTATCTCTTCAGCAACATGACCCTCTGATTTTGCATGGTATCTACTTTTTCCATTAGAATGTTGAACATGTTAGTCATAACTTAAATTCCTGTTGGATAAACTCAACATCTCTATTATAGATGAGTCTCCTAAAAATATCTGTCTCTTCAGATAGTGTATTATCTAGACTTCTAATTTGCCTCATAATTTTTGGTTGAATGCTGGAGTTGTTTAGAGCAACAAGTATTAAGTAGGCTTTTCGTGTGAGCTTTATATTCATCTGGCTAGAAGTAAGGCTATGTTCAATGGTCATCGTAGCTATGCTCAAGAGAAGCATCGGATTCCCCCCACGGGATTATGTCTTCCTCCTCTCAGCCTAGAGTTTCCCCATCAACAACTCAGGCAGAGGACAACGCCCATAACCTTCTAATTGAGGCTCCGTTTTCATCAGGTCTGAGTCCCAGGGTTGTAGACTTCAGAGGTGCCTTCCCCTCTTCTAGGGGTAGAGCTTTGCCCGCTGTCCCCTCATCTCTTTCCCAGCTACAGCATTTTCTGACTAATTGCTTGAAGTCCCTTCCCTGTTGATGAGAGTTGTATTCGTATCTCTCTTAGGAGAAAACAAGGAGGAAACAGAGTATGGTGGAGAAGAGATCCCTTCCCCAAGCTGGAATAAGCCTGGAGGGTTTTACTATAGCTATTGTTCTTTCACCTTCTCCATCTCTGCCTTATCAAGGCTATGCGAGGCGCTTTCTTTGATACTTGCCAGGAGAGACTAGTGAGGTTCATGAAGGAAAATCCTGGAAAACCATGGATGTAGGATTGTTATTTCAGAAGCTTCTCATTCTCACACTAGTTCAGAAGCAGATTCCAGCAATTTGTCAAAAATGAGCACTTAATTGTTCCTCCAGTTTATAGCCCCATGAATTCTGCCCCAGGTAAGCAGAGCTCAAATGACAAATCTCTCCAGATGTAACCAACACTTCAGAGTCAGCGTGGTAGTTTGCTCTGTAACATTAGTCCTCTGATCCAAAAAAAGCCATTGATTTTCAGCTTGCACAGAGTTTTCTTCTTGCAAGAACAGGCATACTGACTTCCAAGTCTGAGCATACCAAACAATCAGATGTTCCTCCACTGGCATTTTGAATGTTTTCAATGTTCCTTTTCCAGGAACCTTAACCCAAACTACTGGTTTCTAACCTCAGTTATGCACTGGAACCACGTGAAAACTTTGACACCACTGACTTCTGGGTTCCCCCTGCAGATGTTCTGATTTAATTAGTCTGGGACTGAAAACAATTGCTCTAACAATCCTACATTTTATAGATCAAAGTGATTTTTTTTTTCAACACCTAAATCTGATCACCTCAGTCTATCTGCTTAAAACACTCCAGTGGCTATACCTTCTGCTTTAAGACAAAATTCTTTTATGGCCAGCAAAATCCTGTAGTCTTAACTCCTACCTAACTCATCACTTCGCCTCGCACCAATTTCTCATTCTGACTCTTTCATTTCCTCAAATATACTAGTCACTCTCTCACTACTTTCATTCATTCCACAGATTTCATTGAATATCTAGTGTGGCCAAGGCACCGGTGCAGGTCTTGAATATAATAGCAGTGAACATAAAAGACTTAGTGCCTGTGCATATGGAACTTAATTTTTTAAGAGGATGGAAGGGAGGTGAGAATGAGGGCAGACTGGCTTCAGGCAGGAGAAGGAAGAGAGCAGAGAAAGAAGCATTTTCTTTAGTCGCTCATTTGAGCTCCCCCTGGCCAGGGGCCACGAATCTGAGTCCTTGGGCTGTAAGTGTACTGTGTCTCAGGCGTGGGCTCGACCCCCAGACCACGGGGTGTGCCTGGAGCTTACATTTTTGTTGCTGGGAAGCTAGATACTAAATAAACATTTTGTCTGTGGAGACCTAAAAATAAAATTTGTGCTGTTAAGGCACAATGTTGTACCGCCCATCTCTAGAATGTGTTCATCTCACTTAACTGAAGCTTTACACCCATGAATTGTAACTCACCATTTCTGCCTTCCTCCAGCCCTTTGTGTATATGAGTTCGACTAGTCTGTAGATAGCTCACGTGACTGGAATTAGGCTATATTTGTTCTGACTAGTTCATTTCATTGGGCAGAATGTCTTTCAAGCTTGTCTGTTGTCATAAATGGCAGAAGTCCCTTCTTAAGTCAGAATGGCATTATACGTGTATATCACATTTCTCTATTCATTCATCTGTGAATAGGCAGTTAGGTTGTCTCTAGCTCTTGGTTATTGGGAATAATTCTGCAATAAATATAGAGATGCAGAAATCTTCCCAAGATCCTTATTTTGCTTTGGATCTACACCCGGAAGTGGCTATCACTGGATCGTGTGGTATTCAACTTTCATTTCTTGAGGAACTTTCATACTGCTTTCCACAGAGGCCACACTGCATTTCCACCAACCTTGTACATAAACTCCAGTTTCCCCACATTCTCACCAATGTTTATCATCTTTTGTTGTTGTGATACAGCCATCCTGCCATATGGGAAGTGCTTTCTCATTGTGGTTTAGATTTGCATTTCCCTGATTATTAGTGGTCTTGAACATCTTTCCGTATACTCCTTGGACATTTGCACGTCTTCTTTAGACAAATCTGCTCCAATCCTTTGCCCATTTTGCAGTTGTTTGTTGCTTTTTTGTTTCTTTGTTTTTGTTTTTGTTTTGTGTTTTCGTGATAGAGTAGGAAGACTTTCCTGTATGATTTGGATATTAGCCCTTTATTGGCTACATGTCTTGCTAACATTTTCATTCATTCTTTAGATTGCCTTTTCACGCTGTTGGGTTGTTTTTTGTTTGTTTGTTTGTTTGTTTTCCTGTGCAGGAGCTTCATAGTTTGATGCAGTCCCACCTGTCTAGTTTTGCTTGTGGTCCTTGTGCTTTTGGTGTCATATCCAAGAAATCACTGCCAGGACGACTGTCATGAAGTTTTATAAATCAGGGTAAAAGGACGAAAGAATGGTGAAGGTGGCAGTGTTGTTTTAAATAGAAAGAACAGGGAAGTCCTTTCTAATAGGGTCACATTTAACAGAAAGCTAAATGGGTGAGGAAGAAAACCTGTCAGATTTTAGAGGATGCTTATTCTATCAGAAAGAACAGTAAGTATAATGTCCCAGCAAAGAGACTGGAGAAGCCACAGCAGAAGGAAGGCACAGAGCAGTTGGGTATGAGCTCATAAGGGCTTGTTAGGGAGAAAAATCACAGAAGTATTTGCAGACAATGGAAAATCTTTTAAAATTCATTCTAGGTAAGATGGACATGCCAGCCATTAGGTGACTTTGAGCAGATTGCCATGATTTAAATTAGGTTTTAAAAATTGTACCGCGGCTGCTATGTGAATAAAAGACAGTAAGACATAACATGGCAGATAAAGAAGAAGAAAGTTGGGTAAATATTCATTGTCATCAGGGTGAAATATGATAATGTCTTGAATTAAGTTGCTAGCAGACAAGGGGGCATGAAATGGTCACATTCCAATGTATTTTGATGATAAAGTTGGGACAATTCTCAGGTGGACTTGACACAGAATTTAAATTAAAAAAGAGAAATTTAAATTATTCTCTATAATTTGGAAACGAAGAAAGAGTATTAATGAAGTTAATTTTTACTGAGGGGAGAATATTTTACTGATGGGAGAACAAGAAAAATCTCTTGAGAAAAAAATCAAGAGTTAAAGTGTGAACAAAGTAAGTTTGAGATACTTAATAAAGTCCAAGGAACAACTTTAAGAAGATTGGGAGATGTATAATTCTATAATTCAGGAGAAAGATATTATCAGAAGTAAAGAAAAAGTTGCATAACACTTAAACTCATGGTCCTGGATAAGATCAGCTTGGAAGTGATGATGGAAAGAGAACACAGGAGAACCAGGTCTAAACCCTGGGCCCCTCCAACATATGGTGGGGAGAATGTGAGTTTGATAAGAAAAGGAGATCAAGAGAGAGCATCCAGTCAACAGAAGTAGATTAAAAAATTATTGTGTCCTGACACCAAGTGAAGACAGTCAAGGGGAAAAAATATATACCAATGCTGTACAAAATCATAAAAATAAACAAAAACCTGAGGAATGACCACTGAATTTGTCTACGTGGAAGAGAGTAAGGACCTAAGTGGTGTTAGTAGAGTATAGTTGACAACAGCAGCCCGACTGGAATGGAATTAAAATAAAGGAGTTCCCCTTCTGTTAATGGAAACATTGCTTGTAGTGGACTAATTGTTCCAGGAGCAATCATTACAATGACCATCAAATGGCTGCTTCCCTCATAGGAAGAAAACCAGACATGTGTCCTGCTGACGGAAGTATGTAATTACCCCCTAGGATGTAATCTTGCCCAAAAGTTGTATCATTTTCTACACCTGCTTACTAACCTACAAGAAACACGGGGATAGAATGATATTTGCAACTACATAGATTCAAATAGCAAAATTCAGACTTTTGGAAACTACAGAACAAACACCTCAGTTTTTTCCACAAATAAAATGCAAAGAAAAATGAGAGAGAGAGAAACAGAGAGACAGACAGAGAAAAGATAAAATACCAAGTTACAACATTGTTATATAGATCTTGATTCAAACTGCTAAAAAAAATGACAAGATAATGAAGACATTTTAAAGAAGGATGATATGTGATATTAAAGCTTAATTGTTCTCATGTGGACTTATGGTAATTTAGTCATAATTTTGAATGTCAGCTTTTAGAATTCCTGAAATATTTACAGATCAAAATATATAATGCAGTGTTTACCGTTTGCTTCAAATTAAATAAATATGGGGGTAGAGTTAAAATGTGACTTTTCATGAATTGATGATTGTTGGAGTTGGGTAATTGGCACTATCTTATTATTTAAATGTCAATATTTTATAGTAAAAGTAATCTAGCAATGAGGACAAGCCACATGCAGCCTATAAAGAAAAGGAATCCATAAAATAATGCCACAAAAATAGTCACTGTTATCTACTGAAAAATAAACTTTCTTCAGTGCTTGAAAGTAGATTCCTTATAAATCATTCAATAACAAACACAGGGCAGGAGGAGGGGACTAAACAAATGTGAATTATAGGCACCTACACGAATTGGAAATTGAACATAAATGAAGTATAACTGCCTCTGAAATGATAATTCTAGTTTATGGTAAAGCGGGATGGGATTAACAAACACCACCTCAGGATCATAACTATTTTGCAAAGCAAAGTACACTGGCAAACAAATATGTGAAAGATGTTTACCCTTCAGGAAAAGACAGGCACAGGTAATTGTAACTCAGCTCCAAGCCTGCTTGTAAACACTGATACTATATTTTCACTGCTTCTCAGATTGTGGTCTCAACATTTGACGTCTTTAATGTCTTTCAAAGATATTAAATGTTGCAGGCATGTGTTAAAGGTCACATATCATCTCCGATTTGTTGACATCGCTGGCAAAAATGCAGCTAGCTTTAATCAACTGGTGGCTAGTTTTTTATATGGCTCCCCACTTTGAAAAATTTATTGTCCCCCACATTATTGACACCACTTTGAAAGATGTGAGTAGAAAAGGGATTTGAATAGATCATGTAAAAAAAAAAGTCAGAGAAACCTTAAATCGTATGTTATTTTAAACAGCTTCTACTCATTTGGGAGGAAACTTATGAGCCCCAAGTGAAAAATACCTCCCAAATGCACTCAGTGAAGCAAAGACTGGGGAATGGGTCAGAACATTGATCACCACTCAAATGCAGCTATTCAAGTGGCCCCAGCTTGGTGAGCTGAGTCTATGGTAGAAAAGCTTTCCTTGACCCCAAGGCAAGTAGTCCCAGAGGGTTTACACCCTGTTGAGGTGACCAAGCTCCAACAAGCATAGCTCCTTCCCCTGCAGCTGTAACCGCTGATAAAGCTGTCAGTAGAAACCACACATAGCCATACCCTGCAGCTGTACCACGGAGATAAACCTCTATCCCAGGGTATAAAACATGCTCCTGTAGACCCCCCAGCTGCTAAGCTTTGGGTAACGATACCCCTGAGCTAGTACCGGTACTTTGCAAAAAAGAGATGTTTCTCTATCTTTGAGTGCCTTGTTGTCAGTCTTCTCGCCGTTTGGAGGCCTTGCCGTAACATTTGGTGCTTGGGCTGGGAAGCCCCTCAGTCATGCTGGCCCTTTATTGCCACCGTAGACTCAGTGAAAGAGAGAAAAGCCTTCTGGGACCAGACGTCTGATCGCTAAGTGTCCTTGGGGACCCAGTCTGAGTTCAGGCCCGTCATTCATGGTGGAAGAAGGGCTTGATCACCCCTTAGGTGACTTTGTCGCGTCTGAGACTAGGGACTCTCCAGGGTGGAAGTCAAACTCGGACTGACTGGAGTGTGAGTGTGAAGGTCTGTACTCCACGGTGAAAGCTAGAGTCTGAATCCCAATCTGTGGTTCCACGGTGACCTCATACGGCTTAAGGTGCTGTTGGCACTTGAGGACCTGAGGAAGCTCAGTTCATCCCTGAAGTGTCGATCTGGGCCAGGGGTTTATACTGACACATCCTTGAAGCTAAGAGGCACTAATTCCTCATGAGAGCAGAGGCCAGAAGGACAAAAATGAAAGTTTCCCTGTGTTTGTCTAGCATTTCAGTACACTGGGAGGGACCCGCTGCTCACAAGCATGGGAGGTAGTCCTTCCCACTGTCTCAGAATGTGTGTTGAGGAATTTTAAGAAAGGATTTACAAATGACTATGGTGTCAAGTTGGTCCCTTGAAGTTACACCAATTATGTGAATTAGAGTGACCAACCTTTGGGATAGGATGGTCAGAAACCTGAGATTTCCCCACGGTGAGGGCTGTTTTTAGAGTAGTGACTGGAGATCCAGGGCACCCTGATCAGTTTCCATATACAGACCAGTGGTTACAAATTGCCCATCAAGCCTCCATGTGTCCGGCTCTGCATTAATAGTCAGGGGCAGTATAAGGTTTTAGACAGTCAGAAAAAGAGACAGACATCTCAGAAGAAATAGAGGTCACCAATCTTCCAGGGAGATCCAGAGGAGGCTCCTCTGTTGCTTCTGAGGCAGTTCCCAATGCTCCACCAGGCCCAGACACACCACTGCCCTCAGTCTGGCCACCCCAAGGCCCAGAGCCTCAGCTGAACTCTCCAGAGCTGCTTGGCAGACACTTGAGATCAGCCGATCAAGGGCCCAAGACACCAGCAGCCATGCAGATGCCCCTCCATGAGATCGGGGTCCTCAATGACTGGCCCCAAATTGGACCCTACAAGACAGGAGACCAGTATTTTACTACCAGTCTTTCATGATGACTGCTCTCCTGAATTGGAAACACCATACCCCTGCCTACTCTGAGAAGCCTCAGGCCATGATTGATCTCTTGGAGTCGATCTTTCTGACCCAGAGGCCAACTTCAGTTGACTGTTGCCAACTTCTTCTGACCCTATTCAATAGGGAATGAGAATTATAACAGAGGCTAGGAAGTGGCTTCAGAGTCAGGGTCCAGTGGGCATAGTGGCCCTTTCATCCCAAGGTTCCAGAGAATCAAAGGATGGTCAATGCCGCCTTTGTCAGCCAGGTTCAGCCTGAAATACAGAAACTTGAGGACTTTGCAGGCAAAAATGCCACCGAGTTTCTGGAGAGAGCAAATAAGGTCTTCATTAATCAGGACCAAGCCCTGAGAAGGGAGGCCAATGAGCGGCTGAGAAAGAAAGTAAACCTTCTAGCAGCTGCCTTAGGACACAACCCCCGCTGCTTTGGGAAAGGACGGCAACAGGACAGGAGACGGGGGACCAGGGAGGAAGACTCCATTAAGTCAGAACCAGTGTGCATACTGCCAGGAAAAGGGGCACTGGAAAAACTAGTGCCCAAACTGCCAGAAAGGAAAGCCAGGTTCCTCCTACCCATCAAGCCACTACCGGTCTAAGTCACCTGAAACAGATCTGATTGTGTTGGCAGGAACAGACTCTAATTAGGACAGGCAGGGCTCTTTCCATCTAGGCCCCCAAAAGCTCATGGTCGAAATGAAAATTGGGGGCCAGACTGTGGACTTTATGGTCGATACGGGGGCTGAACACTCAGTTGTTACTTACAAGACAGCCCCCTCTCAGGACGAGAAGCCACTGTTTAGGGGCCTCCATAGCCAAGACCCACAGACTGTTCTGTGGCCCCTGCAAATGCCAGTTGGGAGGAGACCAAGTAATTCGTGAGTTCTTGTATCTGCCAGACTATCCAGTACCTCTGATGAGTAGCGATCTTCTAGCTAAAATGAAAGCAGAAATAGCCTTCGCCCCAGATGGCTTGGCACAACTGCTGCTTATAGGTAAAGAGGCCACTCCAATGATCCTGCCCTTAGCAGTGTCACAAGAGGAAGAATGGTGGTTATACGCCTGGCTGACTGAGGAGTTGTCAGTTTCTCTAGAGCTAGAAGCTGAATTCCCATCAGCTCAGGCAGAAGGGAATCCTCCAGGCCTAGCAAAGAACACGCCCCAGTGCTGACTGACCTAAAACCTGGAGCGCAGCCAGTTAAGATCTGCCAATATATGGTTCCAACGGAGTCACACCTAGGAATCCGGTTCACCTGGAGCGACATTTGGTGCTGCCAAACCCATAAACCCTACTAGGGCTCATGTCATCAGAGGCGGAATGGTTTATTTGCTTGAACTTAAAATACGCCTTTTTTCTGTGTTCAGTTGGCACCCAGTAGTCAGTCCCTGTTTGCCTTGGAATGGGAGAATCCACACACAGGGTCTAAGGAGCAATTCACTTGGACCAGGCAGCCTCAAAGGTTTAAAAACTCGCTGACTCTGTTCAGTGGGGTGCTGGCATCTGACCTGCCCAAGTGTCCAGGTCAGGATTTAGGATGTCTTACTCCAAAATGTAGATGACCTCTTATTAGCTCACCCCACTTTATCTCAGTGCTGGGAAGGAACAAGGGCCCTACTGCAGCTCCTGACTGAAGCTGGCTACTGGGTTTCCAAGAAAAAGGCTCAAATTTACTTTAAAAAGTCAAGTAGGCCCTTAAAGGGGAAGAGAAGACACCCCTTGTCTGGGTCCGGAAGAACAGCGGGGTGGCTCTGGGGGTTCTGACTCAAGAATCTGGGGCCTGGCAGATAAGGGTAGCTTACCTGTCGAAGCAGACTGACCTGGCTGCAGCAGGCTGGCCGCCTAGCCTTAGAGCCCTTGCAGCCAATATGCTGCTAGTTAGCGAAGCAGACAAGCTGACATTGAGACAAAACCTAAATGTTAAGGTGCCCCA